>CM049794.1:25191696-25206696 GCA_027422405.1 Ptychobarbus kaznakovi
TAGTTGTAAGTGCGGAGAATTGGTGTGGAGGATGCTGACAACTGTCAAGAAACAGAGGTGAGTCTGCTGTGTATATACAGGTATATATATATATATATATATATATACACACCTCTTACCTTGTTAACTGGGTTGATTACTGATTGTGCTCCCCTCGTCCCTCGTGTTAATTAGATTAATTATCTGAACGTGCTCCTCCCGAACTTTGTTAATGAAACATCATAAATTGGAAGAGACCTGAACTGGACGATGACATCACCGAATCATCAATTAATTGACTTTAACTGAAAAATGTCAAACTTGTAAAATGTGATTGACGGTCTATTGAAGAGACACAATAATAAACATTAGTAGCATGCAAAAAATCTGTATTTCATGTGTCAAAATCCAGCTGACAGCTACTGACAACAAGAACGTTAAATGAAACGTAACAAGCATATAGTAAAAAAGTATTTAATTGCAGTCAGGGGCATAAACTATTGCAGGCAATAGTGACAATGGCTGAAAGTGAAATACATTTACGAAAGTCAAGGGCAAGGTGCCCATCAAGGGTGAACACTAATCACCATAATAGTGACAACAAACTTCAACAACTTTTGCACACGTGCTATTTATTTAAAATAAAAAAATAATCCGTCAGCAAACATGCTTCTGTGAATATTTAAAACAATAATAATTAACCTTAATCTCTCACTTCGGAGGGTAAAGTGTAGGAAATAGACAACAGTTAGCTTTGCTCCTTGTTTCTCGTCTAGCGGATGCAATAATTAACTAATGCATTACAGTAGAGTTTGAGGTTAATGTGATTGTATTGCTTTTGTTTTTCAGTATTACTACTCCATTAAGGATATATCAGTAGGAGGCATGTGCATCTGTTACGGTCACGCTAAGGCCTGCCCTCTCAACCCATACAACAAGGTTTGTCATCTGAAGCTAAAGAATCGTTATGATCAAATTATTTCATATGTGCACTGTAATTGGGGTTATTACTTGAGCTTTATCATTAAGTCGTTAATTAGAGACTAATCACTTTTGGCCTTTATAAAGTATGCACTCACAACAGTTGTACATTTTTTTTATAATTAAATATAAAAAATGCTGTATTTTGTGGTGCATATATTTTGTGTCTGTGTAATAAGTTGTGTAATAATCACTTCCACTATTATCAAAACATACAAAGATGATTTTTGTCTTCTTTACAGCACCACAAAACATATTGCACATTTTCAGATAACTTTATGAAAATAATTTAAAGACAGGGCAAAAATTGGATTTAAAAATACACAATTTGACACAATTTCAGCAGATGAATAGGTTTCATTTGAACTATACCTTTAAATTTTGAGCACAGACCAGCCATGAACATATCAATATACAAAGGTTGCAGACACTTGGAGAAAATTTAAGAAATGAAGAAGGATAAATGCATTTGATTTATTTATTTAAATAGGATTTAATATGACTCTCCTAACCACAGCCTATAAGTACATTCATCAAAATCACACATTTGACCATTTTCTAGTTTAGCTTTGATGATAAGTGCATGCACTGGAAGGCTGTAACCAAATGCATTAAATTAATTCACAATATGTACACTTAATCGTATGGCTAACATGCTGAAAATACGTTGTTTGCATTTCAAATATTAAATGTTAAGCTGCTTACTTACTCTTTCATCTCACTTTTTGGTGATTAAAAGGAAGTTTCATGTTTAAATTCATGCTCCCCTTAAGTGCCCATTAATTGTCCATCTCAGTCATTATGACATTGACAAGTGCTGTTAGACCACTGATCCGCTCATCACCGAAATACAGCTATTATTAGGCAATTATTTCACTGTGTAGAAAGCCTCAGTGGTGCTTACAGCACTTAGTCTGTTCTGCATTATGTTTGCCATCTCAGATTGAGTTTTAATTGGGAAGGCATTCTCAAAACATTTCTGAACGGCACACAGTTGGTTTGATTGACTGTTTGGTTTTGACATCAGAAATTCAGCTGTGAGTGTGAACACAACACTTGTGGTGAGAGCTGTGACCGCTGTTGCCCTGGTTACAACCAGAAACCCTGGATGGCGGGAACCTTCCTCACACGCCACGTCTGTGAAAGTAAGCGGTCTCAACAATATCCCACATAATTGAGCATGCTGACCAATTGTGTCCTATTTAGGTGTGGTCTATAAACATCAGTTCATGTTATATGACATCCGAGTGACTATATTTACAGTATATCACAATCACACTATGTAACAGATAAAGTCCTCCTGTAGTTAAAATCAAGTTTTTTATGATGTGGTGTTTTTAATTTGCTTTTAGTCAAACCAAGTGCCAATCCATTAATCAACACCATTGCTGAGTATTTTCTCCTTAAAAGTTGTTTCCCATAGTCTGACCCAGAAACACGGTTTGAAACCGCCTTCGGTTTGCTACGTTACAAAATTCACAACCAATCAAGTCATGGGACAGATTCTAGTGAAGACAGTTAGGTTTATCCAGTAAAAATGAGTGCCTTCAAAATATACCAATAGGATTACCAGCAGAAAACTAGAGCAAAAAACCCCATGAAACAGTGGTTCGACGTGAATTTAGACCCGCTAACTTGAATAATAACCCACAGCAACAGTGTAAAAGTAGCCCAGAGTCAGACCCAGCTCTCCCGCATCGGCACTTCATATGCGAATTGGAATCACAAACTTGGCTGCATTCGAGTCTTCAAGGTATTTTGAGGACAAAACATCATCAAGTAAGTAAATTTAACGAATGTTACAGTATCCACTCTAGCTGTCCACTAGTACAAACATAGTTTCATCAGTCATTAGGTTACCCGTGGATCAGGAGGCCCTGACTGGTGTGACTGAGTGGAGGCGGGGCTAATTTACATATTCATAGATCCGCGTATAGTAAATGAGGCAAGGGTGTCGAGTTGCATTCAAGCTATTTTAAGGCATGAGAAAGTTATTTTCACCAGAAAAAAAATGTATATGTAATTTTGACAATCAAAGGTGAGGTTTAAGTGATAGAATTTTTGACTACAGAGGGACTTTAATACATCTTAATATGAATTAGGCCTTTGGGCCTTTCAGTCTGATTGGTTAATTAGCATTTCAAGATTGGCTGATTAACAGTTCAACAGTACTGGGACTCTCCACTGTTTGTATTACTTTGCTTGCCTGTGTAAATTCTTCACCAAATGTAAAACCTATTCGGTGTCATTGAATTATTCACTCAGCCAATTTCTTTAAAAATGTAAATTTTCCAGGAATTAACAAGATGGCTGACTTAATGAGTGAATCACTGAATTGTTTGTAAAATGAGTTCACAAATGCAGAATTGTTCAGGAACAAAATGTGTCCCCTGTGTCTTTATGTGGATCTGTTTTTATTGGCGAAGCAGAAACATGCAAAGTAACTGTGTTCTTGTTACACCTTCTTGTTCTGGAACGACCCAAGCTGCGGTGGCTAGCTGTAATGGGGCATTCTTGAGTTAGTAACAGAGATTTAGATATCTCTTTTTGGACTAGCAATGGGAGATCCTGAATTCATTGTGGTGTTGTTCATAGTATCAGCACACCTGTTATTACCGTGACTGAATCATAGCTGTGCCAGTATTCAGATCAACTCTTCTTCGTGTGGTGTTGCCATATTATCAGTGCCTTGTGTCAGGAGCTGCTTGTAAAGCTGCACTGCTTCTCTTATTGCTGTATAATCATGAGATGTCTTTATTTGCCAGAGTGTAACTGTTACAACAAATCAGAGGAATGCTATTACAACCAGACTGTGGCCGATGCTAAGCTGAGTTTGAATATTCATGGTGAATATGAGGGAGGCGGAGTCTGCCTTGGTTGCTCTGAAAACACAGGAGGAATTAACTGTCAGTCATGTGTAGATGGCTACTACAGATCAAGTGAGGTGAGTGTCTTTATATATGTGACCCCGGACCACAAAACCAGTCTTAAGTGTCAATGTTTCTAAATTGAGGTTTATGCATCACCTGAAAGCTGAATATATAATATTTCCATTGATGTATGGTTTTTTATGATAGGAAGATATTTGAAAATCTGGAATCTGAGGGTGCAAAAAAATCGAAATATTGAGAAAATCATCTTTAAAGTTGTTCAAATGAAGTTCTTTGCAATGCATATTACTAATCAAAAATTAATGTTTGCTATATTTACGGTAAGAAATGTACTAAATATCTTCATGGAACATGATCTTAATATCCTAATGATTTTTAGCATCAAAGAAATATCGATAATTTTGACCCATATAGTGCATTTTTGGCTATTGCTACAAATATACCCCAGCGACTAAGACTGGTTTTGTGGTCCAGGACACACACACACACACACACACACACACACACACACACACACACACACACACACACACACACACTTAACAATATATATATATATATGGGTCAATGGCCATGGGCCAACTTTATTTTTAAGGCAGGGCTCAGTGAAGGGAGAATCAAATGGGTTTTGTTGTGTAATTGAGCCTTATGTGAATATTTTCCCAGGTGAGTCCACACGAGCCCTGGCCCTGCAGACCCTGCTCATGTGACCTGAGAGGTTCACTGCACTCTTCATGTGTCCCAGACGAGAGTCAGGCCACCGCAGGTACAACACAACACAACACGAGATCTGGCAGTAGCCCTGCTAAGTGTTTTTGGTGATCGGGTCATTGAAATAACACGTGGAGGTCACTAGAAGCAGATGACCACACTGCACAGTAGTGTAAACACTCATCCTTCCTGAATGCATCCCATGGATTTTAGATTGTCTTTGTATGGATTGCATGTTTTTTAAGGTAATTCTGGTACAAACGTCCTAGTGTATTTATTTTGCATTGATAGTATTGCCGTTTTTGTGTGTGTTTGAGTGAAAGTGTTCTGTGTGTGTGTTGAGCAGGAGATCAGGCTGTAATGGTGTGTGTTCTTGTCTCTGCAGGTTTGGCAGTGGGCTCGTGCATCTGTAAGCAGGGATATGCAGGTGAGAAGTGTGACAGGTGTGTGTCTGGATACACAGGATTCCCTCTGTGTGAGCGATGCAACTGCAGCAGTGAAGGCAGCGTTAACCAGGATCCCTGCCAGCTGCCCTGCGTGTGTAAGGTACGACATATTAACACTGGCCTCCCTCTGCGTATACAGCCATGATCACTGCACTCACTGCTACGACAATACCACACTCTATGAAAAAAATATGACTATTCTTTGTCTAATTTGATTATTTGATGTTTACTTGGAATAGATACTTGTGCACCTATTATATTATCTTTTTCTCTGTGCCTGTGGTAGCCCATGCGGTTAAAAGTTCAAAAATGCACTTATGTAAAACATTATCATTACTTTTGCATCATGTGTTCTAGAAATGTGCTCTTTTTTACCCTTTGGTCATTTTAAAGAAGAATTTCTTACAGTACTTCTCTTACAAAATTTGCCTCACAAAATGTATTGATTGGATTTTTGATTTTCTGAGAAATGGCTTCATGGAGGTCAGTGCGATTCCTCGGGTGTGTAGGTTGGGGTCATGATGTTTAGATATTTATGGATGCCAATCTGTGTTTCTGAAATCTGCTGTTCACATGATGCTCTTAGAGTTTATCCCACATCGGCCAATTACAAAGAGTGGTTTCTAGAGCAACCGTGAGCTTTGACACTGGTTAGGTTAATTATTGAGATGCAGAAGATCACGCATACACAGTTTGTGGGAAGTACAGAGAACCTGCAGCATTAATGATTTAACGAGCAACTCGTCTTTAAGTCCAGCACAGAGATAACTACACTCGCTGATCAATTACCTCAGTGACGAGGATCTTCATTTAGCTGACAATCGCCCGATATTTGATTCTCCTGCTGCATTGAACAGTCAGATTTTTGTGTATAACAACCAATTTAATACACATGCTAAACATGAAACCTTTGCTAGATGGCCACAAGCTCATTAAAACAAATACTCTGAAGAGCAATGTTGAGAAGCACAATGGAGAACTTCAAACATAGGAAAACAAGTTACACTGAAGCTGAATATCTACCTTGGCATTTATTAATTTAGTAAATACTTTTAACCAAAGAGACTTACAAATATGTTAGCTAGCTAACTTATTAGCTTGCAAAAATAGCTAACAAAAATAGCTTGCATTGTACTTTAATAATATATAAATGAGTACTGTAATGTAGTTGCAGGGTTTGTCTTGCAGCTTGGCTGGTAATGTTGGAGTGACAGGACTGCTTTCTGTCCTCTTACATCTTCTGGACCGGTGTCCTCCGCAGGATTTGCCAGTGCTGAGATACAAAACAGACCTGGCCTACGATCATTGTGGTCAAAGCATAGTAATTGGACAAGCTCTCAGCACAGACCATTGGCCGTGGGTAATGCCAACAGCATAATCTCATGTGCCTTGCTGAGAGCTGATACTCCCAACTGGAGTGAAGGGATTTCAAATTGTTCATGAAAGCCAGAGCGGTAAGACAATTAAGGTCAACTAGCAGGGTTTTGAACAACAGGTGTTGCATGGACATAATATCCTAAGTGTTCAGGACCCAATTAATTGTGCAAATAGAGGGTATGCATGTGATGTTACCATCAGCTGGAGTGACTGCGGTTCTGCTCATGAGTGGTAAAAAGACTGAACGGCAGCGTTAATGCTGTGTCAGAACCAAGCGGCAGCCTCCCGCTCTCTCTCATGAAGCTAACACGGACGTGACTAAAACTGCATTTCATCGACTGGCCGCTGGAGGCTGGCGGGAGTCAGTCCCATAGACCCCCCATGTTAAAATGCCCAACTTTATAGCAGAAAAAAACATGTTTACAGCCTGGTACGAAAAGTGGTTTTGATCTATATAGATAATTTTGCCCTTCATGACAACTGCGAGGGGGGTGAATTGTTTTATAACACTTCCGTTTAAATTATATTAAGCCTTAAAGTTCTGCATAATTAAGGGCGTGGCCACTTGAGTGACAGGTGGATTGCCGCTGCTGTCACCACTGTCGCGCTTGGTGGGCGTGGTTTCAGCAACCAGCTCCACCCACATCCCGCCTTTTTGCCCACTTTCGATTATGCAGGAGTGACGTGCAGCCAAGATGGCGACGGCTGTCTCCGCCCACTTTGAGCTTCAAAAATGCTTTTCAGAAACCTACGGGTGACGTCACGGACACTACGTCCATGTTTTTTACAGTCTATGGTCAAGACACACAAAACATAGGAGAACAAGATTTACAATTGACTGTACAAATAGATTTGACAAGAAATCTGAGGTATATTTTTACAGACTGCCGAAAGCTACAGAAAAGAGAAGCAAAAGATCCTGCAATTCAAAGAAACAGATGGATCCAGGCAGCAAAACAGGAATTTGCATTTATTAATTTATGTTAATATGCTGAATTTTGCGGTAAATCATACCCTATATATTATATTTTAATATATATCATATTGACAACTCATCAATTAAATATGTACCATCTTATGTTCTGCATAACTGGATGTTTTTAAATAAACACTGACAAAAGGTTTTTGGGCTGGACGATATGATGATATATATAACATGGATATAAGTGATTTTGAACAACCTACTTTGTGTTTACAAAATACGTTAACAGGCAAATTTGCATTATGTACGGTATCGAAATCAGGCACATATAAATGTCAGGACACACGAATCCTGGCTGTATAACAATATCCATGGACCACTGGATCTTTGCTAAGTTGTAAGGACCACTATATCGATTCAACAACCTTTAGTTTAAACTGTTTATAATTTGTTTTGCTCGCGTTTCGCAGCTTCCCTATTAAATCCAGTCATGCAGCAGTCTCTTTTGCCTCTCATTCTGGCTGAGGGGGTGTGTTCAGGTGGGAAAGTGACGTCAATGCATACCCTCTATACCACCACGGTACCCTTTCTGAGAGCACTCACACAGTTTTTTGTTGTATGTAGACTCTTATGCCGGTATTAGCAAACCTAACATGTCTAGCAATGCATTTCATTACCAAACTCTTCAGATTTTAATAACGCTTAAATAGTCAAATGACAACATTTTGGATATGGACTGTTAGGTGCCTCATACGGTTTCTCACATGTTGTGATCACTATGTCTACAAAGGCACTGTTTACAGACCTAAGACAGGTTAGATGCAGTATTGAATTTAAAGTGGGTGACAATGAGGCTGTGAGGCAAAGACTTACAGTCACAACCGTTTTTTGTCTGATTTTTTTTTCTTTCAGAAAGAAGTATTTTCAGCTGAACTATTGTTATGTTGTTATGCTGGACTATTGTTAATAGTTGTCAACCACCGCCAGCGTTTTTGCATATTTTCATGAAAATGTCATGGCCCCCAGAATATTTTGTTGTATTAATATCTTAACATGCAATACATCAAAATAAAGATCAGACCCTTTACTTTCAAACAAAAAAAACAGTTTTATTCTAGCTTCAAGCATTGTTTTTTTAAACACTTGAATGTTAGTAGGTTTCATAAAAAACTACATTTTGAGCAAAAGCAGAGAATATCGCATTTTTATCAAATACTACATCTGGATCATATTCAGTAATATTATCAAAGCAAAGATGCAGTAGATTGACAGCTTCACAGGCCTTTACCACTTTCTGGATTGACATTTCGCTCTGTAACATTAGGCCGTTTTCATGTTAGTGTTGATGATCGCATTATTTTTCATATGCATATGCTTACATGAGATCACTCGTTTCTGCATCTTCCTCGTCTGTGTTTTTGATCGGCACATTCAACACTCATTCAGGAGATGCTAATAGCGCCCCCTAGTGTTTAACAGGGAAAGCACAGAAATCCTATGTTTGGCAGGGAAAGAGTTAAACACTTGAGTCCTTCACAGCCTCATTTTCATTCCAGTCAAAAATTTAATCTGGCCCAAAGGTCTGTGGCAGCATTAGCTTCCTACAGACTGCTAATCCTGAATAAGACAACCAATTAAGCAAGAAGGCACTGAATCAGAAAGGCCACCGTGGTAGCTTGAGGTAAAATATCCTCAATAAATGGAAATTAAAACAGTCTTCTTCATGATCCAGAAGAAATTGTTCTAGATATTCTAAGAAAGCTGTCGGCTTTGTTATCTCTGGCCGGATCGGGTGTGCCATAATCATATTCAGTGGATGCTGTCTCGACTAGGACTGAGAGTAAATGGTTTGAAAGCGACGTTTTGTGAAATGGCATGGAGGAGACAGGCTAGGACATGTACCATCATATGTGATGAGGATACTTAAAGACTGACAGATGACATCAGCTTACATGAACAATGCAGGTCCCAAAAGGACAATGTGCTTCAACAAAACGCCACCCTGAAGGATCTAAAGGACTTGTTTTAGTAAGATGAGGCCTTTAGATCTGGTCTTAGTTTAACTTTGAGAGGTGAGATAAACTGATCAAGGAACAATGAAGTCTGGAGATCAATTACAGGTGGTCTTGTAAGGTGGTGAAAGGGAGCTAGATGAATATACATCTGAATCTCATGAAACATACCTTCAGAAGTCTGGCTGAAAGAGAAAGTCTGCTTTTCACATGAGACCTCAGGAGCAAGCTGGAGGAGATCCACAATGTCTGGAGGCCTGACAACTTCAGCCACATGGTTCTGGAGATGTGCACCACACAGAGTCAAAGCACAGGAACCTTCAGCTGAACATATATACGCTGTAAGAAAACTTCCTTCATCCATGAAACACAACACATTCAAATAGACCTGTGAAATCAGAATACGGAAAATGCCTTTATAGTAGCACGGTACACTAGGACCTATTTTACAGACTTGTTTAGAGTCTACTGGAAAAGGGAGCCAGTGATAAAATGGCTTAAAAGGTTCTTCACAGCGATGCCACATAATAAATTTTTTTTGGTTCCACAAAGAACCATTAATTTATTAAAGAGCATCTCTTTCTTACCTTTTTATGATCTGAAGAACCTTCTTTCACCACAAAGAACATTTTGTGAAACAGAAAGGTTCTTCGGATTTTAAAGGTTCCTTATGGAACCATTTAGACAAAAAGGTTCTTCTATGGCATCATATGAAGCACCTTTATTTTTAAGAGAGTGGTTGATTTTCCAAAGTCCAGGCCTTCCCCGCTGTTGTATGAACCCGGGAGTCCACATGGACAGTAAATCAGACACAAACTTTCTGCCAGAAAAGACAGTGGGATTGGAATCATGATTGATTTCAATCTCATCGAGGGATTTTTAACATTTTCCAGCAGTCGAGAGGGGAGTGAGCCTTTTGCAATAAAACATGCAACAGACCCAGTGATTCAGCCTTTCCAAAGTACTTTGTACTTCCCATGGCACTTCTCGAAAAAGAGTAGGGGTGTAACCCCGGTGTCCTGGCCAAAATTCCCTCCACTGGCCCTTGTCAATCATGGCCTCCCAATAATCCCCATCCACTTGATTGGCTCTATGACTCTCTCTCCTCTCCACCTGTAGCTGGTGTGTGGTGAGAGCATACACTTGATTATCTCTATGACTATCTCTCCTCTCCACCTGTAGCTGGTGTGTGGTGAGCGCATCCACTTGATTGGCTCTGTGACTCTCTCTCCTCTCCACCTGTAGCGGTGTGTGGCATCCACTTGATTGGCTCTGTGACTATCTCTCCTCTCACCTGTAGCTGGTGTGTGGTGAGTGCATACCACTTGATTGGCTCTGTGACTCTCTCTCCTCTCCACCTGTAGCTGGTGTGTGGTGAGTGCATACACTTGATTGGCTCTATGACTCTCTCTCTCCTCTCCACCTGTAGCTGGTGTGTGGTGAGTGCATACACTTGATTGGCTCTATGACTCTCTCTCTGGTGTGTGGTCGCATACCATTGGGCTCTGACTCTCTTCCTCTCAATCTCTAGCTGGTGTGTGGTGAGCGCATCCACTTGATTGGCTCTATGACTCTCTCTCTTCCTTACACCTGTAGCTGGTGTGTGGTGAGCACATCACTTGATTGGCTCTATGACTCTCTCTCTCCTCTCCACCTGTAGCTGGTGTGTGGTGAGCGCATACACTTGATTGGCTCTATGTCTCTCTCTCCTCTCCACTGTAGCTGGTGTGTGGTGAGCGCATACACTTGATTGGCTCTATGACACTCTCTCTCCTCTCCACCTGTAGCTGGTGTGTGGTGAGCGCATACACTTGATTGTCTATATGACTCTCTCTCCTCTCCACCTGTAGCTGGTGTGTGGTAAGTGCTTATATTTGATTGGCTCTATGACTCTCTCTCTTCTCCACCTGTAGCTGGTGTGTGGTGAGTGCATACACTTGATTGGCTCTATGACTCTCTCTCCTCTCCACCTGTAGCCGGTTGTGTGGTGAGCGCATACACTTGATTGGCTCTATGACTCTCTCTCTCCACTGGTGTGTGGTAAGTGCTTATATTGATTGTAGACTCTCTCTCTTCTCACCTGATGTGTGTGGTGAGCGCATACACTTGATTGGCTCTATGACTCTCTCTCCTCTCCACCTGTAGCTGGTGTGTGGTTGCACTATACTTGACTCTCTCTCTCTCCATGCTGGTGTGTGGTGAATCCACTTGCATCCATTGGGCTCTATGACTCTCTCTCCTCTCCACCTGTAGCTGGTGTGTGGTGAGCGCATACACTTGATTGGCTATCTATGACTCTCTCTCCTCTCCACCTGTAGCTGGTGTGTGGTGAGCGCATACACTCTCTCTCCTCTCCTTGAGCGTGTGGCTGTGTGGTGTTGGCTCTATGACTCTCTCCTCTCCACCTGTAGCTGGTGTGTGGTGAGCGCATACATTTGATTGACTCTATTACTCTCTCTCCTCTCCACCTGTAGCTGGTGTGTGGTGAGCGCACTGGCACCGTTGTCCTGTGGCAGCCGTCGCATTATCCAAGTGGATGCTGCACACTGGTGGTGGTTAAGGAGAGACCCCCTCCCACATGATTGTAAAGTGCTTTTGGTGTACAACAATACACAATAAAGCGTTATATAAATGCATCATTCATTCATTCATCATTCATTCATTCATTCATTCATTCATTCAAAGTAGGTGGATGTTTGCGTTAGGGATCTAACAACCAGACAGTAGTTCCAAGAAAGCAACAACAGCCATTGATTTTCTATTTCTGGATCAAAACATACAATATAAGGTTAAAGTGTTTCTCTGGCTTCTCCAAATTCAGCGTAAGAGTGCAACGTTTCCTTTGAAAGCTGCAGTACAGTTATCTGCTCTGATCTGATCTCTCAGTATCAGACGCACTTCTGATGTCGCCTCTGTTCTGTGTAAATGAAATACTGCTTGAGAGCTGCTTTACACTTTGATGTTATCCTGACAACTAACTTGCGTCTTTTTTTCCTCGGCTGTCGAATCGTTACAGTCTGGATCCGTTTTCCCATTCTAAAATGTCTTTCAATGCACAAAACAAACTAATACAACTGAAATAAACAAGCCAGTTTTAATGCAGGACTACAGATGATGGAGAAGGGTTTCATAGGATTTCTCCCAGCGGGTGGATTGATGAACTGATGAAGAGTGAGCGGAGGTGAAGCGTGTTTGGCGTTAGGCTGTGATGGTCAGATTATAGAGCCAATCGTTCAGCTCTGTTCAGTAATGGCTGGGCTCAGGCAGAGTGCCAGTGTAAATGGGACATTAAGAAACATCAGTAAATGACACCCACAGACGGGATGGACTCGCTCCATGTGCTGCAGTCTGATGCCAAAATTGCAGATAAATTGAAATAAATGAAAGTGTCAGAAGCACAGTCTGGTGACTGGAACGGAAGAGTTCATCTGAGAGAGTTCCTCATGCTGTAGTTAGTGCTGTATTGACACAGCAGGGTCGACTGACGATCAGAATTTAAGAACGGACTCCTTGAAGGTCATGAGTGTGAATCTCCCATACGAAAAATAAGTTTCTTCAAGTGTGCTATTAGTAGGGGTGGACTGGGACAAAATTCCAGGCTGGGAAATCTCACATTCATCCAGGTCATCCCCATCCCATACACCCACAACCTTGTTTCTTGTACCTGTCACTCCTTCACCAGCAGGTCTACTGTTATTAACAGAACTGTGTTCACCTTGTTGCAAAACAACCACCTCATTGTAACTTGTTTGCACATAATGTTGTTATTTCTCTTAAAATGACTTAAATACCCAGGATTTAACAAACCTATAATTCATACAAATATATTCAAACTAATTTTCTAAAGTGCCTAAATGCCAAAATTAGTACATTTGAAAATCCCAATACTGAACACACTGTTATATTTTGGGCTGACTGATATTTTTGTGTTGCTTTTTGCTCTAGATCCCTCCCTTTCTATTCAAAAAAATGTGAATATCTGCCTGCTAAATTTATTAATGTGACTTTCCAATCGATAATGATGTCCTTTTTAACACAGTATTCTGACTGATGATAACAAACTGCACAGCCCAACAGGTGCTAGCAGTTTAATACTAGGTTAATAAAGACAAAGCTATAGCTTATCACAGATGAAACTGACCTGCACTTGAAGCCCTGAACAGATTAGTAATTTTGCTACATTTCACTGATTCTTCTGTCCGTTTCCTCTCCTTCCTCGAGTCCCGTGCATGGACTCTGTTCAAAACCGTTTGACGGAGACAAGGAACAGACGTGAAGCGTGGCGCTGCCAGTCACGACTAACCGATTTATGATTTATTTTCCATTTATTAGGGAATTCCACAATTGGAAATTATCACTTTGGCACATTGGGAAGGCAAAAAAATAAAAAATACCGGGCAGCGGGCCAAATCAGTGTTTTCATTATTATACGGTGAGGGGTGTACATTGTACAGAATTCCCCTAAAACACAAGAGAAGAAGAAACCAAAACAAAGATGCTTCCACATGTAATCTAACACGATCATCAGACATAAACCAGCATCAAAACTGTGTAACGTTAGGAATAAAATATCACCAATGAAGAGGTAATAATGACTGTCAAGCTTTGATTGACTCCATCTACATTTTGATTATCATTCTAAATCCAATTAATAGTCTTTTTCAGATTTTTGTTCAAAATATTATTTATTTTTTTATTTATGAAACTTACCCACAAGTGTAAAAAAATAATGCATGAAGCTAGAATAAAATATATTTTTTTACAAGCAGATACTCTGTTCTTTCTTTTGATGTTTTGTATGTTCAAATATTCATATAACAAAATATACACAAATTAATACCTAAATAGGGACATAAAGTATGATTTAAAATTCACTTACAGAAAACTTACGAGTATACTTGCAGTATAAAACTACTAAACTAGTAGTTTACTGAGACTATACTTCAAAGTGTACTAAATAGCTACTACAAGTATTTCATTACTAAACTATCAGTATACATATAAGTTCACTTTTAGTATAGTTGCAGTACAAGCTAAAAACATTGATGTAAACTAGTTGAGTACTCAAAGTTTACTACTGTTTTACTTAAAGTATTCTTTTATATACTAGAAATTAGGCCAATTTAGTCCCAAGGAGTATTGAAATAGTACACTTAAGAGTATACTACTAGTACTGATATGTGTATAATTACTACATAAAGTATACTTACAAATATACCTGAATTTTACTTGAGTATACTTAATAAAATAAACTTGAAGCATACAAGTTTTTGGTAAGGGCTGAATTGAGCTGGTCACAATACTCAGGAGGTTGAATTAAGTTAACACAGAGTTACAATTCAACGATTCTACACAGAGCAATTTCACTAGTTCATCATAAGTTTTGTGATAAATTGGGTAACATATTTTCCATATTGGAATAAATAAACACAATTACACTGAACAAAATTATAAACGCAACACTTTTGTTTTTGCCCCATTTTTCATTAACTGAACTCAAAGATCTAAGACTTTTTCTATGTACACAAAAGGCCGATTTCTCTCAAATATTGTTCACAAATCTGTCTAAATCTGTGTTAGTGAGCACTTCTCCTTTGCCGAGATAATCCATCCACTTCACAGGTGTGGCATATCAAGATGCTGATTAGACAGCATGATTATTGCACAGGTGTGCCTTAGAC
>CM049794.1:25211696-25294196 GCA_027422405.1 Ptychobarbus kaznakovi
AAAATCATCTTTAAAGTTGTTCAAATGAAGTTCTTATCAATGCATATTACTAATCAAAAATTAAGTTTTGATACATTTACAGTACAAAATATCTTCATGGAACATGATCTTAATATCCTAATGATTTTTGGCATAAAAGAAAAATAAATAATTTTGATCCATACAGTGTATTTTTGGTTATTGCTATAAATATACCCCAGCGACTTATGACTGCGTTTGTGCTCCAGGGTCACATATATAATGAACTGGTTCTTCTCTCACAAACAGTGACACAACTTCAGTTTTGACTGAATATGAAATAATATTTAGAATATTGCACATTAGAGAAAGGATACAGGCAAAAATACAGATGATCATTTAGCAGATGCTTTTATCCAAAGTGACGCACAAATGATGACAGTAGAAGCAATCATATTAAAAGCACACAGAAACACCGCTAGGCAGAACTGCAATACACTGTAGGGAATGGATTTGTGACTGCTCCAATCACAATCAATGGAGATTGACTGATTGAGGATTATGATGCCAAATATGATTATAATGCTGAAAGAGAGCTCTTGGGCCTTCTGCTGAATTGATAATACGCAATGAATGTTACTTCATTTATCTTTATCTTTTATCAGTTGCATATGATGGCCATATATAGCTGTAGCACTATTGCCTGCCCTGCAGCACGCTCTGAGATCAGAATGTCTTGGTGTGTTTGTTTGCAGGTGACGGATATGTCTGGATGGTATCTGACAGGAGCGGATGGGGAGGGGCTTGTGTGGGCGGTGCCCAGCAGAGAGACGGCCCACCAGCTCACCGTCAGCCAATCAGACGCGCAGTCTCATCTGACAGCACCGTACTACTGGAGCGCCCCGTCTGCTTACCTGCACAAGAAAGTGAGTGAGTGTGTGTGTGTGTGTGTGTGTGTGTGTGTGTGTGTGTGTGTGGTGTGTGAGTGTGTGTGTGTGTGTGTGTGTGTGTGTGTGTGTGTGTGTGTGTGTGTGTGTGTGTGTGTGTGTGTGTGTGTGTGTGTGCGTGTGCGTGTGAGTGTGTGCGTGTGTGTGTGTGTGTGTGTGTGAGGACACAAATTTGTATAATAACATGGGTGTGACAGGTATTACAAGGAGAAGGTGATTTATGAGGACATTTTCAGTGTCCCCATAATTCAAAACGCTTATAAATCATACAGAGTGAGTTTTTTGGGGGTAAAGTAGAAATGCACCGTCTCCTGTGAGGGGTAAGTTTAGGTGTAGAGCAATAGCACATACAGTTTGTACAGTATAAAAACCATTACTCCCATACAGTAAAAACCAACATGTGTTATGTGTGAGTGTAAACCATGACATGTGTGTGTGTGTGTGTGTGTGTGTGTGTGTGTGTGTGTGTGTGTGTGTGTGTGTGTGTGTGTGTGTGTGCGTGCGTGTGTGTGTCTGCGCATGCTTGTGTGTGTGTGTGTTAATCTGAGTCGGCACACTGTGCTGATGTACTGTATAATGTGCTGTAATGATGCCGTCACATGACCACAATACAGACATCATTTATCATCATTATGTTACAGGCTCGTTTAGCCTTTAATTTGCCCTTGATTTAACTCCAGTGTCTGCAGGGACACAGCCGGGGACTTCAACCACAAGCATAATGGGAGTATGAAAAAATTAGTCTGAGACTCGCCTTCCTTTAATTTCAGACAGTGTTTATTACCTATATCATATATTAATAATAATATAGTAAGTATGCATCAGTAACAATATAAACACAAGACTCTGCATGTTATTTTTGGCACACAGGTCAACGTGTGAATATTATTTTGTCCGTACTGCCATATAAGCCACTATGAAAGCAGTATGCATTATGTTTTCTGTTTTAATTGAAAAAAGCTGCGTCGACTGTGATATTAAGAAAGTCATTTTCTACTCAGTGTTTTTGTAGTGGTTCCAGTCAATTGTTTTGGATTAAGTTCTTACGATTTTTCTCCTCCACATAAATCTCAGTAACACTTTATTTCGATCAATAGTCCACTTTAGACAGTCTACTAACAGTAAGTAACTACATGTCAGCTAGCAGTCATTAGAGTATTAATAGATTTAATATCTGCTATTTTGATGGATCCACAACATACTGAGAAACTTTACAAGTATATAAACTTATTCTACTAACCCTGAACATACCCTACTGAGAGATACATGTAGTTGTGAATTAATGAGAATTAGTTGATATTATAGTAAGTAGAAAGTCTAAAGTGGACTATTAAAATAAAGTAACCGAAATCTCCTTCAGTTTTGATGAAAAGCATCATGGGTGGAGACACTTGCACATCCTTCAATCATACAGCAGGGCTAGTTAAAGCTTCTTAAAGATTGCTCTCAATCAGTTCAGTTGCTTGTATGTAAATATGCACTCGTTTGCTCTCGGTTTTCTTCAATATCACCATGCTGTTGTACTGACGGAGATCTGATTCGATGAGAGCACGGTCCGAACCCATCCAGATCATTTTTCAAACCTGTTTGGCCAATTCACAGAGGCTACTCTTGCGTGGTGTAAATAAGTGGCTGATTACACTGAACGTGTTTTTGTGTGTTTTCCGATGTAAACAAATGGATGTACCGAGGCCTTTAAACTCATCTGAAGATGCACCTCTTCCCCAATGGCTGGAATACACTACACAACTTTTAAAATCTGAACAGATTTTTAAAACACTAGGCATCATTCACTTTGTAAATAGTGACAAAGGAAAACTGGGCATCATACAATACGTGACTGAAGATCATACACTACCAGACTTTAAAGTTGTTCCGATCACAACGAACTCATGCATAAATGTGCACCTTGTTGCTAGGAGACGCATGACAAATGAAAACATATGTGTTTCAAAATCGGCTGAAAGTATCAAACATGTTTAATATCCTCCGACTGGATATAATCAAAGTCTGAAGCTAATAAATATGAGTCTGTGACCATAACACACTACGAGATTTTCTGTGGAATCTGTCAGCTGTAATCTAAAGTGATTGTTTCTCTTTACGAGACTTGGACTAACCCGCTCAGTTCATATGGATTTGTTTTATGACGCATTTAGGAGCTTTTTTAATCGTTTAAGTTTTGGTTGCGTCGTGGATTTCAATGCAGGGACAGATACCGCTCAGGTTTTGTTAATGTGTATCTTAATATCTTAATGGGTGTTTCAAGGAATAACATTCACATTAAGAGAGTGCTGAACGAACGAACGAACGCACGCACACACAGTCACACTCACACACAGTTCTCAAACACACGCAGTCACACACAACACACGCAGTCAACACACACAACACACACACACACACACACACACACACAACACACACACACACAACACACACACACACTCCACACACACACACACACACACACACACACACACACACACACACACACACACACAACACCACACCCACACACACACCTCACACACACACCAAAACACACACACGACACACACACACACACTAAACACCACACAGCACACACACAAACACACACACACACACACACACACACACACACACACACCACAACAAGCCACACAACACACACACACACAGTCACACACAACACACACCGACACACACACACACACACACACACACACACACCAACACACCACACACACACAACACACACACACACACACGCACACACACACACACACACACACACTTGTCCTCTGATTCGATGAAGCATGGTCCGAACCCATCCAATCATTTTTCAAACCTGTTTTGCCAATTCACGAGGAGCACGGAGACGAGGATATAACTCAAAACTAACAGTCTTTAATGTAGACATCAGGGCAAGACTGACAGACAGGAACACCAGAGAGTAACGAGTCAAACAGACAGGACTATAAATACACAGGATCATCATAGATAATTAGACAAACACAGCTGGACATAATTAACTCATAAAGACACCTAACAAGGACACAAGAGGCGGGAACACAACACACACACATGACAGAGGACTGACCATTACAGTTTTCTTAAAGAAATGAAAGCCTATTAGGATTATTTGCACTGTGACATTAGTTTCATAAAAAATAAAGCACATTGTCCACCAAATCCACTTTACCTGGATGGCCCTAAAAATAGACTTCATATTCTATAAACAAAATCTGCATCTGTGAATCTATATTCACACGTCTTCATGAGATTCACTGATATATATATATATATACACACAGTTTTAAAAGACTGGTCAATTTTGAGGATGTTTTTCTGGTTTTTGACTCTGACAATGTGTTAGTTTAACACTGGAGCATTTAATGCTGTTCCTAAAAAAGACTTTGCACTTTCCACACATGTGCAATCATTTGTATTGGGTTAGTGAGTTCGTCCAGATTCACTCTTTCCACTGACTAGCTGCATATTTGGCAGGGTGTCAGGTAATAGTTTATCTCTATGGCAACAGCCTCCTTCGGTAAGATGAGGTTAAATAAGAGACCTGCTCATACTTCCAAGGAGACTTTCAGACATTTTCACATTACGAGTTTAAATTGCTGCGGACAAAGTGCACATTACCTGGAAATTGAGGGTCTTTACCACGCTCGCTCCTGGATGTCACACGTGGACTGGTGCGATGGAGATTATGTGCAATCATGATTACGTGCAATTTGATACCTCTTCCTGAAAACAGGGACTTTTACATCAAATATTCCCAAAATCACTTTTTATTGTGGACATGCCACAAAACCATTTTCAAATGATTCCAATGCGATTAAATGAGAACACACAAAGTTGAATGTTTGACAACAAGCGAATCGTATTAAGCCTTGTGTCCTGGACTGATCAGTGCATCGTTCCAGTTGTGTTATGTCCAAATCTGGAGTCTGTGCCTCTGTAGTGGACATTATATTTGAGTGTATGTCTCCGAGACCTCTCATGTCACAGTTATAAGTCCTGTACGGAGCACACTCAGGGCTTTATAGAGACACACTCTCTCTAATAGGTCTTTAAAGATGGATACATTTAATTTAGTGAAAAAATGTACATCCTTATGGAAATAGGATTATATTTTGTAATTGTCATTTAAATCTGAATAATTTTCAGATTGTTTATAATAAAGCAATGTCTCAGGGAAATGTTATGGGTTTTCAAATTCAAATATGACTTCGTGTTATGAAACGGGACATAATTTCATACATGTCCACTGTAGAGGACACCGGGACTAAAAGCATGTTTATTACGCATTTTGGGAGACATAACAATTGAATAGGACAATTTCTTATTGTCTTATAATGTCTTATGGAATATTAGATATTATTATGAAAATCTGAACATTTATTACTCCCATTATGACAATAATTTTTTTCAACATGCTGTCCCAACAGCAACACATTAATATGCTAATTATATAGATACATTGTGTTTTAATGGGAAAACCAGTGCATAAAACACACATAGTGCATAAAACAAAATGGTATATCAAATAATTTTGTTATAAAATATATAACATAGCTGAGAATCATCCTTAAACGAAGTTTAGTGTAAAAAAATCATGAAACCTAAATATTGATTGGTGATTTAAAAAAAAATAATCATTGTTTTTGCCTTTTTGATGTCTGTTCGTGCCATTTAGTCCTAGTGTCCTCTACAGAGGGCATAGAATAAAATATGAATAAAATATAATTTTTCACCAAAAAAAACAAACAATGTAATGACATGAAAACATATTAAATTCACAAACAATTTTTTGGAGGGTATTGAAGCAATACCACAGAAATCAGCAGCTGTAAACCCGATATCAGCTGTCAATCATCCGTAGGTCATGCTGATATCCAGACCAGACTGTGAGTGTGATATTTCTTGCATGTGGATATTATATTGAGTAGCATGCATTTTAGTCACAATATTGCCAGTTATTTAATATTGTTTGAAATAAGTTCCAGAGACACAATCTCACACATTAGCTGTGTTTTGTTCCCAAACTAATTGGTTGAGTGACTGATTCAAACATCCTGAATCTGAAGGAAACGTTCACACAGTGACTGATTCATAAAGCAGTGCATTTGGAAACAATGCTTGGCTAATTCAATTTGAGCTCTAGATCCGTTGTTTCTAAGCAGCTTGACAAATAATGTAGTTTTAGCTTCAGTTAATGGATGGAAAATTGTAGTGCCTCCTTTTCAATAAATCATAATAATCTTATTATTATGATATGAAACAAATTCTGTCCATTTTAATACAATACTCAAACAATACATTTAGTATTTTTTAAATATTGCACAAGTGAACTGATCATCTCAAGTTTGCATGAAATAAACATGAATGAACATCAGAAAGTGTGTTAAAAGAAAGACTAAATCTGTATAATTTCTCAAATAATAATTTTTCTAACTCAGAAATATGCCGATATAGCAGCTTGTAAACAATGTGTCGCATTTACCTCAGAGAAAACAAACAAAAACATATTAAGTGAGCATTACCGGCAGCCATATCACCCTGCAGCCCAAGACCGGTTGCCCACTGAAGCTAAGCAGGTTGAGCCTGGTCAGTACCTGGATGGGAGACCTCCTGGGAAAAACTAGTTGCTGCTGGAAGAGGTGTTAGTGAGACCAGCAGGGGTGCTCACCCTGTAGTCTGTGTGGGTCCTAATGCCCCAGTATAGTGAAGGGGACACTATACTGAAAAAAGCACCGTCCTTCGGATGAGACGTTAAACCGAGGTCCTGACTCTCTTTGGTCATTAAAAATCCCAGGATGTCTTTCGAAAAAGAGTAGGGGTGTTACGCCCGCATCCTGGCCAAACTAGCCCACTGGCCCCTCTGACCATCATGGCCTCCTAATCATCCCCATAAACTGATTGGCTTCATTACTCTGTCTCCTCTCCACCAATAAGCTGGTGTGTGGTGGGCGTTCTGGCGCACTATGGCTGCCGTCGCATCATCCAGGTGGATGCTGCACATTGGTGGTGGATGAGGAGATAGCCCCCTTACTATGTAAAGCGCTTTGAGTGTCTAGAAAAGCGCTATATAAATGTAACAAATTATTATTAATTAATTATTATTAACTCGTTAGTCAGCTAGAAAATTTACTCTGATGAGGAGCATTTTGCTAAAGTTATGCATCATATAACCTGTTCTCCAAATATTAAATGTATGTTTGAATAAATCTGTCAGGTTTTAATGACAGCCACATTTACATCTTTCTGTTTCAAAAACTTAATTAGAGTAGAAATATATGTACAGTAGTTAATATTATAACTTATAAAAACTTAACTGAGTGTAATTTAAGTGTGCGTATACAAATCAGGCACTTTTTACCTTCAATATTATAGTAATGTAATAATGTCTCGTGTATATTTTACAGCATTAGTTGAGAGATGTCGTTTTTCTTGAGAAACATTGCCATGTACTATACCTGACTAACGAAACTTGAATTTAATTTTGTAATTTGTGTCAAAACCCAGTCCTTTGTGGATAAAGCTGGATATGAATATCCAATGTTATATATATCGAGCTCTGTGTGTGGTAATATAGCTTACTTTCTGCATTGATATAAACAATCACACAGCTGAGATTTGCAATAGCTAAGATGTTGCCGTATGTTGCCCTATGTGAGTATATATATATATATATATATATATATACTGTATGTATAATCTGCCCTCCACATCATCAGCATAGCTGGCGTTATTTTTGTTTTCACAGCAACTGTTAATAGTTGTATCGTGCATGCAGTAGTGATTTTATAAAAGCACTTGAGGTGGTGTAATATCGTCTCTGATCACGTAAACATCAGCAGCATGCAGGGACAGAATGATGTCACTACAAGCAGAGACACAAACATGTTAGAAATCAGAGTTTGTGAAGAAAGCATTTCCGCTCGTCTAGTCTCAACATATTTAGCGGTCACTGGTGTTCACACATGGTATGAGTTAGACTGTGTGTTTATGATTACATCTCTCCAGATGTGTGCTGCCTTTTGAACTTTACATCACAAGCATAACACAAACAAACAAACGCACTCTGTTTGTGAAGCTGTGTGTGTGTGTGTGTGTGTGTGTGTGTGTGTGTGTGTGTGTGTGTGTGTGTGTGTGTGTGTGTGTGTGTGTGTGTGTGTGTGTGTGTGTGTGTGTGTGTGTGTGTGTGTGTGTGTGTGTGTGTGTGTGTGTGTGTGAGTGAGAGAGAGCAAGTTGTGTGTGTTGTGTGTGTGTGTGTGTGTGTGTGTGTGTGTGTGTGTGTGTGTGTCTGTGTGTCTCTCTCTGTAGGTGGTCTCTGTTCCGTATCAGCTCCACACTGGTCTCTGTTTGGTATTAAGACACCGCGGGAGGAGCAGAGGTTACGGGGCTGGTTTTGTGGAGAGAGGGGTTACAGCAGAGGTTGGAGGGCAGAATGGTCTGGGGTTGCTTGTCTTTAGTTTTAAGGCGCCTAGCAGACGGCCTGTTTCTCATTTCCATGTGCCGGAGGTCATTTTTCCCATTTAGTCTACATCTGTTCATGCTCAGTCTTAGTATTTGGGTTTTTATTTGTGATTTCGTTGTATAATAGACTCACTAACAAACAATAAAATAGATCTGTGGCAATGCCATTGTTTTTTGGCATTACCTTATTTGCTTACACTTTATTTTGATAGTCCACTTTAGTCTTTCTACTAACTGTAGTAACTATAATACCAACTAATTCTCATTAATTCACAACTACATGTCTACTATCTCTCAGTAGGTTAGGTTTAAAAATGTACAAAAACATTGCGACTTACAAGACAAAAAACACGAAAACACCGTTCTGTCGGGAGAGAGAGAAGCTGCTGCGTCTGTTGTTGCGCGCCACCATTGATGGGTTTAGGGTTAGTAGAATACGTTTATATACTTGTAAAGTTTCTCATACTCAGTATGTTGTGGATTCATGAAAATAGCAGATATTAAGTCTACTAATACTCTAATGACTGCTAGCTGACATGTAGTTACTTACTGTTAGTAGACTGTCTAAAGTGGACTATCGAAAAAAAGTGTTACCCCTTGTTTTATTTTTTAGTTGTTGATGTAACACTGAGTTAAATGGAAGTACCATGGTGTATGGCAGGGGTTCCCAAACACGTTCCTGGAGCCTCCCCAACACTGCACATTTTGTATGTCTCCTTTGTCTGACACACCCATTTCAGGTCTTGGAGTTGCTACTAATGAGCTGATGAGTTAAATCAGGTGTGATTGATAAAGGAGACATGCAAAATATGCAGTGTTGGGGAGGCTCCACGAACGTGTTTGGGAACCCCTGGTGTATGGTATAGTCTTGCATTTTCATCTGATGCCATCATAGCACTTTTGTAGACCATTTAATGGCAAGTGGAATTATTATTATATTCACATTAAATTATTAAACAAGTTGGTTAATAAACAGGTGGTTTGAGGTGACTCTGTTGACCCGAGCATGACTCATGTTTACTGCTTAGAATCAAGTGATCCTTGAACACTCACAGCAGATTTTGTTCCTGCTCCGCAGCTGTAATCCAGTATCTGTGTGTGTGTGTGTGTGTGTGTGTGTGTGTGTGTGTGTGTGTGTGTGTGTGTGTGTGGTGTGTGTGTGTGTTGTGTGTGTGTGTGTGTGTGTGTGTGTGTGTGTGTGGAATTTATCACGTCCTGTGACCAAATGTCCCCACAAGGTAAATACCAGTAAATCTTTATCTTGTGGGGACATTTTTTGTGAGGAACAAGTGTCATGTAAAGTGTTTTGAAAATCTAAAAATGCAGTGTCTCCTGTGTGTGTGTGTGTGTAGGGCAATGCACATACAGTGTACAGTAAACCATTGCCTATGTGTCCCCATAAAACATGGAAACACAACATGTGTGTGTGTGTGTGTGTGTGTGTGTGAGTGTTTGTGTTGTGTGTGTGTGTGTGTGTGAGTGAGAGTGTGAGTGCGTGTGCGTGTGTGTGTGTGTGTTTTAACCCTGAATTTACTAAAATAATTGTAATTTTAAGAAGTGTTTTCTCAACATTTCAACAATGCACCAACTACTGATGAAAACATACATTTGAATTGTTATTATCATTCATTCATCAGGTTAGTTAACCAATGTATTTTTCTTTGGAAGACTTTTGGAAAAATATTTCTTATTTCCATGAAAAGCAGGGATTCCCGTTTTTTTATGTATTTTTTGTTTTTTGTTTAATGCAGAACATCTTTGCACCAATATATTTACTTGAAGTACCCTGAGATTTTAAGATAATACGTTAATAATTAAGCAACATGTTGGTTAATGCTCACATGACATTGCATTAACAAATAATTTATAAATGTTATATTTTAAATCAAATCATTTATTTAATTTTTTATGATTGAATTAATTATTAGCTTTTCATTAAACACATAAACTAGTAATGCACTTCATGTTGTTAATAACAACAAATGCAATATAATTTCTTTCTCTTTGCATTTTTATATCATTATGGAACAAGATTATCCTCTTTGTGATAAACAATTTAGGTCAAAAGTAATCTAAGCGTAATCAAAAGATAGTCCGTTTATATTAGCTAAAATGTGTAATGTTATGGATTACATTATTTGTGTCATGTAATTTGGAATCAATAACAGACTACATTTGTAAGTAATCTACCAGATCTGTGCAACTATAAATGGAAAACTTTTTATGCACTGTGTGAACTAAAAATACGTGGTTCTCAAATAAAATATGGGCCATTTTTGATGTTTCACAAGCACAAAGTATTAAATATGCATATAAAACTGCAAAGTATTAAATATGCAACGGTGATTAGCTAACTAAACAAGATACAAGTGATGATGATAATTAATAACTATGGAATCAAGCTAGTGATTATAGCAAAGGAAAAAGGGAAAAAGTCCATGAACACGAAACTGGAGCTCAGGCTGAAAGTTATTAAAAAAATTGCATGAACACCCATACGGACTAATATAATTTGTGTAGGCTACAGTAAAATAATAAATAAATAAACAATGTTGCAATGATCTTTTACTTGTATTTTAATGTCTTTATTAATGTCTATAGTGAAATATGTGTTGAGCTGTGTTTAGTACAAGCCTGAAGGAAGCAGGAACATCTGTAACCATTTAGGCTCATTTGTTTGGTGTTTTAAGCTCAACAGTGTTTATGATCATGACTGTAAACACAAAGCATGACAAGACTTCATCAGTGAAGATGAATAGAGAAGGACCATCGATTACTAAGAGGGATTGTGTCCAAACAACACAGAACTACTGCGGTAAAGTGACAGCACACCTTAATATCCACCTTCAAGACCATTTTTCCACAAAAGCTGACCTCGGAAACCTCACAAAGCCAAATTACTAAAACTTCAATCACAGACAAAATGCTAAAATGTAAAAAAAACATGGTGTTGGAGCGCAAGATGAACTTCAACATCTGCCCTGGCCAGACAAATCAGCTGACTTGAATTTGATAACAACAACCGTGGGCAGTTTGGAAGAGAAACGTGAGAAGCCAATTCCCTTCTTCAACATCTTTGAAGCAACTGGCAAATGTTCCTATAGACAACATTCACCTGGAGAGCTTTCAAAAAGTGTGTGAATCTACTCCAAGAAGGGGAGGCTGTATTACATGCCAAATAAAACATTGCCTATTTCCCATGTGTTCACATGTTTTCGTACAACCCATGTATACACAGAGCTGGGTAATAACTGATTACATGTAATCTGGATTATGTATTCAGATTACAACATTTAAGTACTTTTATTTTTTATTTTAAGATACTCATACTCAGACTACAGTTTCCTTTTTCCTTTTTACACAATAGCAATAAATTATGGTAGTGGCTATTTACACTAAGTGCAAATAGCTATAGATTCTATTTACACTATGTTAAAGTAGCAAGATTTTCTGTTATTTATACTACTTATTGCAAATAGTTGCAATTATCTGCACCCCAGTAATGTAGTACATTATAAAAGTACACAATAATAACTTATTGAGTGTAAATTATAGATTTAATTCAAATTATTAAATGGATGCCGCCTTATTGGGACAATATAAAGCCCTCCCTACACCTACCCGATACTTTATTTTCAACTTTTTGATTATTTCCTTCATTTTTATTTAAAATAAATGCCTTTCTGATGCGAAATTAGATTTGAAAAGAGAGAAAAAATTTCGGCTAAAGGCAGGTTGGAACTCAGGTTTATCGCGTCAAAAATCATTCTCCTTACTATCTACACCACTGGAACTGATGTTAAACAAGCGTCTTGTTTTTAGTCTTGATGAACTCAATCACACGTTATTGGGCGGAATTAGTGTAAATAGCCTTTGCCAACAAGGCATGTTATTTGCACTTAGTGTAAATAGACACTCCGATAAATTATTCATAATTTATTGATTCTCCATTATCCCTGTTTTTCATCTTTTAAAATGTACTTTCTAAAAGCATACCACTTGTATACACTCAGAAAGTCTTCAGGTTCCCTATCTGTCGGTCACTCCGAGTTATGTCGTGACAACATAGGGATTTACTTGGAAGCCCCAATCATCTCTGACTTTAAGAGAAGATGCCAATGAATATTGGCTAGTGGATTTTGCTTACCTGAGCCACTCCCCATGCATACGGGTATAAAAAGGGAGCAGGTGCATCCACTCATCAGATTTTTGCTTCAGAGCCGAGTGGATGAACGTGTTGATCTCCACAAAGCCATTCATAATCTGTCTGGAAGCTGTTCTGGTTGGCGTCACGGTGCGAACAGCAGTATCCCTGTCTGCAGCGATTCCCCTGGGCACTTCAACTAAAAGAGCAGATTTCCTAAAAGAGCAAATCATGGTCGGTTCCGTTCTGTGACTGACTGGACTGTTCGGCCACACTGTCAAGGACTGTACCCAGCAGTTCTTGGCAGTACTGAAGCAGACCGAGGCCGTCCCTCCTGTGTCCTCCAGAGCTGCTCCGCCCCGTGCTGAATCATCACCTAGGCCGGCGTGTTGAGCCTCTCAAGGGAGCGCGGCACCCCCCATATTCCAGCTGGCCCCGATATTATACAAGGAGGCAATAAATCGGCCCTGACACGGGCAACCCGGAGATATAGGAAGCTGCTCGATCTCAGGAGATGGCGAGGACAGCGCCGCTCCTTCCCCCAAAGGAGGGCAAGGGGAGAATAATTTAATTCTGTTTTGCCGTTGGCTCAAGGGTCAGTAGTAACCACATTCTCAAGGAAAGAGCAATTTCCTTTTCCTCTTGGTTCTCAGGCTCGCGGGCCGACAGTGTGCGACGCACTGTCTCCTCACTCTCGCCAGCGACGCCCCCTCTTGCCAGCTGCCAAGAGATTGTTGTTGGGAGACGCAATGGCTCTCCAAACGCATCTCTGGCCAGTCCCCCCGGGGACCTGGGGAGTTCGGCGGGGATTTGTCCAGACGCCTTCTGTACCCTCCAGCTCTACTCCCCTTTGTTACACCACTGTGGGTATGCCGATTGTGCCGTTGGAGCCACTTGCACGGCGTCTGGAGGCGTGGGTCGTGCTGCCCAGCCCACGTTGTGTTGTGTTGGGTTGGCTCATGCGCACAATTCGACTTGGCTACGTGATTCAGTTCACCAGGCTACCTCCCAAGTTCAGCGCCGTTCTCGAGACTTCATAGCAGCGAGCGAGGAGATTGCTGTCCTCATGGCAAAGGATGCAATCGAGCCGGTCCCTCCTGCCGAGATGAGGCAGGGGTTTTACAGCCCTTACTTCATCGTACCCAAGAAAGGCGGTGGTCTTCGACCAATCCTGGATCTGCGAGTCTTGAACCGGGCCCTGCACAGGCTCTCATTCAAGATACTGATGCACAGGCGCATTATCGAATACATCCAGCCCCAGGATTTGTTTGCAGCGATCGACCTGAAAGACGCTTACTTTCATGTTTCGATCCTTCCAACGGGCAGGCAGCTTCGAGGCTCTGGACGGGCACATGCACTGCTTTGGCACATGCATCTAGCCTCGCGGCAGTTCCGACCACTGCTGTTAGGCAAACATGTGTTGGTACGTACAGACAACACTGCAGCTGTCTCGTACATCAACCGGCTGGGAGGTCTACGATCACGCCGCATGTCACAGCTCACCCACCATCTCCTCTGGAGTCACACGCAGCTCAAATCACTGCGCGCTGTCCACATTCCGGGGGAGCTGATGGGCTCTCATGACAGCTCACATTCCCTGGAAAATGGCGACTCCATCCCGAGAAGATCCGGCTGATCTGGTGTTGATTCGGGGAAACTCAGGTAGACCTGTTTGCTTCCCGCGCGTCCTCTGACTGCCAGGTGTATTTCTCCCTGACCGAGGGCCCCCTCGGCATGGATGCGCTGGCACACAGCTGGCCTCGGGCTTTACGCAAGTACGCATTTCCCCAGTGAGCCTGCTCGCACAGACACTGTGCAAGGCCAGGGAGGATGAGGAGCAGGTCCTGCTGGTCGCGCCGTACTGGCCCACCTGGACCTGGTTTCCCGAAAGCATTCTCCTCGTGACAGCCCCTCCCTGGCGCATTCCTCTGAGGAAGGAACTCCTTTCTCAGGGGCTTGGCACCATATGGCACTCACATCCAGATCTGTGGAACCTTCATGTGTGGCTCCTGGACGGGACGCGGCAGACTTGAGTGGTCTACCACAGGCTGTGGTAGAGACCATCACTCAGACTAGAGCTCCTTTAACAAGGCAAGCCTATGCACTAAAGTGGAGTCTGTTCACGAACTGGTGTTCTTCTCACCAAGAAGACCCCCGAAGGTGCACGTTTGCAGTAGTTCTTTCCTTCCTGCAAGAAAGGTTGAAGCGTAGGCTGTCACCCTCCAGCTTGAAAGTGTATGTGGCTGCTGTTGCGGCCCATCACGATGCAGTGGACGGCTGGTCCCTGGGAAAGCATGATCTCATTGTGAGGTTCCTTAGGGGTGCAAGAAGGTTGAATCCCCCTAGGCCACCCATGATGCCCTCCTAGGACCTCTCTATCATCCTGGCTAGACTTCAGAGGGGTCCCTTAGAGCGGCTGGACTTATCCGAGCTGGAATTCCTATCGGCAAAGACAGCGCTCCTGACCGCGCTCACTTCCATCAAGAGGGTTGTGACCTCCAAGCATTTCCGGTGACTAAAGAGTGCCTTGTGTTCGGGCTGGCCTACTCTCACATTGTCCTGAGACCCCGGCCTGGATACGTTCCTAAGGTTCCCACCACGCCCTTCCACGTTCAGGTGGTGAACCTGCAAGCACTCTCCTAGATGAAGCAGATCCAGCCTTGGCGTTGCTGTGTCCCGTAAGAGCATTTCAAATATACGTGGACCGCACCTGGAGCTTCAGAAGCTCTGAGCAGCTCTTTGTCTGCCACGGAGGTCAGCAGAAAGGGAAGGCTGTCTCCAAGCAGAGGTTGGCCCACTGGATAGATGCATATATTTTCACTCCACTCGGAGCTTTCATGCTTTCCTCTCTGGCAGACATCTGCAGAGCTCTGGGCACCTTTCTACTGTATCTGCGTTGAGCCAGTTTCTTCCCGTGTGTTGGGTAACAGGTAATGGGCGGGAAGAGCTGGCCGGTGTCATGCTTGCTGCGCCATTCCCCCTCATCTGGGGATGCGAGCGCCTTTTTACTCCTCCAGTTCCCCCGATGGCTGAACCCTGGTGAAGTTCTTCCAGCACCCCCCGGCAGTTAGACTGGGCGGATCAGTCTGACGCCAGGCCTAGTACTAGTGTTAGCTCGCCCGGGTCTCCGGTCAGCTCCTGTACTGGGCTAGGTGTCCGTATGGCCTGATTCCCCTTGGGTAATCCCATATGGGTAAGGTTTCCCTCACGGTAAGCCCATGTCTTCCCTTTGGCAGAGTATTCTGTCAGGCTCTGCTGGCAGCTCTCCTCCCTACGCCTAGGTAGGATCTGCCCCAGAGTCCAGTCGTATGTAGTACTGCCCCAGGCCTGGGTCAGTCCATATCATTGTCTCCACATGTTACCTCCCTTCAGGCAGGATGTGGCCTCCGTAGCACTCTTCTCCGGAAGGCCCGCTTCCCCGCCGTTACTGCCAAGCTGTAACAACAAATAGGTAAGACTTGAAGCTATCTTTCACCGAAGGTCGAAATCCCTTCCGACTTCTGTGGGGAAAGGAACAGTGGCTTGGCTACCTCCAGTAGCGATGTACTCAGTGGTCCCTGTGGGCACCAAGGTCAGCAAATTTGCGCTGGGGCGATGGGAAGGTTGCGACCTGTCGCATGGCATTTGTCTGTCATCATCTGTATGCCACAATGTTGTAATGGGGTTCAGGTTGTGGCGCTTTCCGTTGTGGTTCAGGTTGTGGACCTCTATGTTGTCACGACCTAACTCGGAGTGACCGACAGGGAACGTCTTGGTTACATACGTCGAAATGCCCCTATTCGCCTGGGACTCGTTCTTGGCTCCTCGGCAGAAAACCTGATGAGTGGAACACTCGTTCCCCTTTTATGGCGGGAGTGGCTCAGGTATGCAAAAAAATCCACTAGCCAAAATTCATTGGGGTTTTCTCTTAAAGTCAGAGATGATTGGGGCTTACAAGTAAATCCCTATGTCGCACAGAGGTCAGTCTTTGGTTTGGTGGCTACACAGCATTTGAGCACTGGATTTACAAAAATCATTTCAGACTTAAGAAGTGTTTCAACATTGCATCAACTAATGATGAACATGTTAATTTTTATTTGAATGATCGTTTATCAGAAGTTCCGCACTCCGCTCACACTACATGCGTACCGAGCCCAACTGAACCGTGCTCTGGCCCACCTCTTCCAAACGAGCTAGGGATGGCATCAAACGGAGCTAAGTTTTGGGGTCAAACGCGCTCGGGCATGGTTAAGATTGCCTTGTGTGAGTACACCCTTATTCTCCCGCACCCCGCACACACGAGTCTCTACTCACCCGCACCTGCACTCGCCCATCAAGTGTTGTCCCGCGATCATGCAGGTCTCTACTCGGAAGGTGCCTGTTATAATGTTATGATTGAGACTCTGGACTCCTCTGAGCGTAGCTTGTTTTTCAATAACAAACTATAAAATATTTTCTATAAAAACGTTAATGTCCTGGCAGTAGCATAGCTTTGGTTTTACATTTAATTTGATTACATTAGTGTTTAAATTGAGATTTACACATATTTTAACTGCTACAATGTAAAAGGAATACTGCTGTAAAAAAGCATCTTATTTGTTTAAAGTGTTTGCAAACCAAATGTTATTGCACTTTTCTTCATATAGCAGTACTTTTAAATTAAAAAGGGGTAACACTTTATTTCGATAGTCCACATTAGATGTTCTACTAACAGTACTTTGCAACTACATGTCAACTAGCTGCTATAAGAGTATTAGTAGACTGTCTGTTTAATATCTTCTAACACTTTTTTTAATGGGTCCACAACATACAACATACTGACTATGAGAAACTGCAAGTATATGTCAACTTATTCTACTAACCCTGAACCTACCCTACTGAGAGATAGTAGACATGTACTTTTGAATTCATGATTTAATTTTGTTGCATAACAATGTGATTAATCGTGATTAATCGCAGAAAAAATCATGCAATTAATTGCGATTAAAAATAGTAATCGTTGCCCAGCACTAACTATAATGGTTAATGCATTTAATGTTGTTGATAACAACAAACAGAATATATTTTCTTACTTTTTGTATTTTTATGTCAATATGGTACAAGATTATACTATTTAAATCAATGTAATACACAAGATAAAAAGTAAACTAAAATTATTCTGATACCTAAAATGTGTTATGTAATGGATTACGTAACTAACTAACATTTTTGTCATATAATTTTTAATTACAGTTTGTAAGTAATCTACCCAGCTCTGTGCATATATGTGTCCCTTGAGCACAAAAGCAGACTTAAGTCGCTGGGGTATATTTGTAGCAATAGCCAAAAATGCATTGTATGGGTCAAAATTATACTTTTTTATGCCAAAAATCATTAGGATATTATGATCATGTTCCATGAAGATATTTGGTACATTTCTTACCGTAAATATATCAAGACGTAATTTTTGATTAGTAATATGCATTGCCAAGAACTTCATTTGAACAACTTTAAAGGTGATTTTCTCAATATTTAAATTGATTTTCAAAAAATGTAAAGATTATTTATTCAGCTTTCAGATAACGTATAAATCTCAATAATAAAAAAAGACCCTTATGACTGGTTTTGTGCTCCAGGGTCACATCTGTGTATTACTTGCATTACAGTAATGAGAATTTGGGAGAAATTGCACTTAATTGTCCTGAAAATAATGTCACGATCTTATGGTATTTAAATAAGGCTTCATTTTGTGTAAGCCAAACATTATTTATTATTGTTTTTTATTGATTTTGGCGTGAAACATGGCATTTCTTGGGCGATTCGCCCAAATGTCATTTCAATCATGCCGGACAGCTGTAGTGTTGAAAAATCAATAGTTTTTCACGTGTTGGTAAGGAGACAAATTCTGAGCAGCCAGAACATATAAAAGTGGGACAATATTTGGTTTGGATGTGAATGCCGTGTGCTGCAGAGATGTGCTCTGACCTTCACTCACAGGCCGCTGCAGTAAAACCCAAGCCAATCTTGGGAGATGTGAAGTGTAGGAGTATGTATGCGTGGATTGAGTGTGTATAAAGAGCCAGTACTGGATGCAGAAAACACACGGTGAAGTGTAGCTCTCCCGGCTGGAGCTAGAGTTCCTCCTTTCCTCCTTGTGCTGGTCTGATTTAACCGCACTGATTTGCCCTGCAGCGTAATGTTACTCAATAACAGGCAAAGAATGTGCTCGGCTTTGTTCAGAGAGGCAGAGGTGTGTGTGTGTGTGTGTGTGTGTGTGTGTGTGTGTGTGTGTGTGTGTGTGTGTGTGTGTGTGTGTGTGTGTGTGTGTGTGTGTGTGTCTGTGTGTGTCTGTGTCTGTGTCTGTCTGTCTGTGTCTGTGTCTGTGTCTGTCTGTCTGTCTGTCTGTCTGTCTGTCTGTCTGTCTGTCTGTCTGTCTGTCTGTCTGTCTGTGTGTGTCTGTGTGTGTGTGTGTGTGTGTTTGTGGCTTCATCAATAATCACTGCGTGTTGAACTTGTTTCAACCTCTTCTTGAAAGCAGACACGGTTGCTGACCCGCGCTGCTGTTTGTGTGTGTTTGCGTCTGCAGCTCTTGGCGTATGGAGGCCGGCTGGTGTACTCGCTCTCTTATGACACAGAGAGCAGAAACGACTCCGTTCACATCATCAGCGCTCCTGGTGTCATCATAGAGGTACGTCTGCACAATCACAAACACCTTCACAATGAGTTGGATAGGATCAAGGCGAATGAATGGTTTCTTTAAACTCTGCGCTGTTGTGATTCATCGTGAAACATGCAGGCGGACTCTCTCACCCTTCAGGCCTTGAAAACAAACTCAGTTTTTCTCTCCAACAATTTAATTGAAAACTGTTTTTGAACTCGTCCTACAGCTTTTACTTGACCTCCTTTTAAAGAAGTTCATAAGCAGATTTTTTGATTTTCTAAATGGTTTTCCTGCAGACAGATTTGGCTGTGAAGAGACCAGTCACAAAGTGAAGCTGTGGCTTGACAATTTACTCATTCATTTAATTTATTTATTTTTTAAATCAGGGGTAATACATATTAATAAGATGTAAAATCATTGTTAAAAATTAAATTAAATTACATTTTATTTAATTTTATTTAAATTAATTCCTAGAAATGTTCAAAATTTTAATTTGATCTTTTACATTTTTTTTGTTTGTAACCACTATGAATTTTTATACATTTTAATTATATTGGGGTTCTATTCCAGTCATGTGTTCTTTTAAAGGCAAATGATAACTGACTAAAAGTACTTTTTCTTTTGGTCTTGTGTTTCTTCCTCATATCTGATTTATGCAATCCTTAATATGACGCAAAATCAGAATTCTAAGATTTAACAATAAATCAGCAAATTTGATCATGTGTTACCAGCTTGAAAAAATAACACATAACTGAAATACCACAATAATGGAAACCTTTTGGCTTTTTATCTAATTCATAAGAGCTTGCGTATAAATAGTTTCAACAGTCTCAAGATACTTGCATGTTTGTGTACAAGTAGTTATGCAATATGTATATGCGTCATAATCATAGCTTTCGTGAATAACATCATAGCCTCTTAAGTTAAGCTGTTTCTAATGAACCTAAAACTGTCTAAATTTAATTTCATTCCATTAACCACTTTCTTCACCTTTAAAAGCAAGCTGAGAATCCATTATTATTCCTAATTATTTAAACGAATTTCTGTCCTTGGACATCCACTTCTGCTTTAACATCTTTAAACTTTCTGTAAAAAACATGCTCACAGTTTTCTTGACATTCAGATGGAAAGATGATTTGGTAAGCCGGGGTGAGACTTGATCCGAGAAACATTAACAGCTGACTTTAGGATCGTCCCGAGGATCACAGAGTTGTAAAGTAGGGTTAAACTGCTGATAACCTCAGAAAGGTGGATCGGGAATAACTTACTGTACACCTGCAGCTGCTTGACCTAATCGCTGCTTGCAGCTATATTTTTTATGTAACTTTTTTTGTAAAAATGTAAACAACATTAAGAAACTTATAGATGCTGTTTGCCTAAACAGTCAATCATTGTACAGTGACCTTGAGTAGAAATGCCCAGATGTGTGTGTGTGTGTGTGTGTGTTGTGTGTGTGTGTGTGTGTGTGTGTGTGTGTGTGTGTGTGTGTGTGTGTCGTGCAGCTGTGTTTGTGTTTACATGAGCTTTCTCACAAGCTCGCAGGAGTGTTTATGTCTGCGTGTGTGTAAAAGCACGCTCCAGTCTGCATTCACAGACGTGTTAGTGTAATTTGTGTATGATCAGCTCAGCGGTCACGCACGCCGTATTCGCCTTTATTTAGTCTCAGCAGAAAAGCACGCTCCTAATATTTGGTTTATTCAGTTTTTTGGCAGAATTTTCTTTTTAGTCTCAGCCACATCGAAATCGGGTTATTGAGCTCCGGTCCTGCAGTGTACAGCTTTAAACTCCTGACTGAAATCATTATGGCAGGATTATTATAGTTAACTAAAACTGAAACCATAAAAAATATGTATTTAAAAAAAACATACCTGAAATAAAATAAATACAATACATATAATAATCTTATTTTAATAAATACAATACATATAATAATCTTATTTTAATTTCAGCTGGATGTCAAGGCAACATTTCTAATTTTATTTAGTTGAACTTAGAATGCTAAAATAACTAAAGCTAAATAAACTAAAACTAATAAATACAATTTCATGAAAATTATATAGACATAAAAAAAAAAACATAATTACTCAAATTAAAGTGAAAACAGAAAATGTAGAATTAGAATCTAATTCAAAATATTAACAAATCCACAATGGAATATTAATGACACTAACTCTGGTACAAATATTAATTATAATTCTGAATATAAATAGTATATATATATATATATAATAAACACATGTTGACCAGCAGGAAAAAAAAAAAATGTATAAAATATAATAAAAAGTTATCCATAGTTACACACACACACACACGCATGCACGCACGCACGCACACACACACACACACACACACACACACATTGTTTTTCTAAAATAAAAATAGACACAAGTGAGACAATTGCTGAAAAACAGCATAAACAGCTATACAAAAATATGGATAACTTAAAGTGTCTCTCTCGTTCTCTGTCTCACACACACACACACACACACACACACACACACACACACACACACACACACACACACACACACACACACACACACACACACACACACACACACACACACACACACACACACACACACACACACACACACACACACACACACACACACACACACACACACACACACACACACACACACACACACACACAGAGAGAGACACTTTAAGTTTCTATGTCTGACATTGTGATAATCTTCTGTCCTTTGTAGATGTGTGTGTGTTAGTGTGATGTGAGGCTGTGTGTGTGTGTGTGTGTGTGTGTGTGTGTGTGTGTGTGTGTGTGTGTGTGTGTGTGTGTGTGTGTGTGTGTGTGTGTGTGTGTGTGTGTGTGTGTGTGCTGCTGCTGTGCTCATGTGTGTATGACAGGTAATTATTGTTCATTAAGCCCTGTTTTGCATGTGCATACCTCATTAACTCTGTGCAAATAGAGTCCAGCTCCCATAAATCCTCAATCTTCTAGCGGTGTGTGTGTGTGTGTGTGCACGCGCGTATGTTTGTGCATGTGCATGTCAATAAAGCCTGATTTTCCCAGCAGTCGGTGTGGTGGTGGTAAATAAACGAGGCAAATGAATTGCATCCCATAATGCTCTAGGATGAGTACGCTCACAATGTCAAAGCGGAGATATATGGGTTACCTGTTATTGCATCAATGCATGCACACACAAATCCTAAAACACACACACTTGCACAATTCTTCACAATTTATTCAACATAATCACCTGAAAATATTCCTCCTTCCATCAAAACAATCTCTCTCATCCTTTATGTGCACATCACATGCCTCTTTATCAATCACCTTATTCTCCACACGCACACACACACACGCACGCACGCACACACACACTGCACTGAGCTACCTAAATGAAGGCAAACTACTTTGTACTGTTTTTATGTAAATATATTTATATTGACTAACTGTATAAATAATGAATAATAAATCAAATTAACTGTAAAAAGAAACGTTTTTAGAAAAAGCATAATACTGTGTATATATATGAGGAGTTCAGATGCAAAAACCTCAAAAAATGCTCATTTAAAATGCAAAAACCTCAGACTGACTTAAATATATAAATCATTATATTATTTATGAATTGTTTTTGCAAACGGAGATGAGATTTTGTATTAGTTCATATGTGGGCTCAGATTTAACAAACTAAACCCACACTTACACAGTCACCTTGTTTGAGAACATAACAAAGACGTCGTGTATATAAAACTGATTAGAATTAATATACTACATGTCTTGGAAGAGAGGTTTTGTTATTAGCTCAATTATGGGGACAAGTTGTAAAGCTACGTGCATAGCTCAGTAAAGACGCACAGATAAATGCTGCTGTTTCTTAGTTCTGTAGCCAGTGTGTAATTTACTGAGCGACAGCAGTATTGCTGATGATGGAGAGGAGGAAGGCTTGATGTGTTTCTCTCTCTTCAGGGCGGCGGGCTGAGGTTGATTGACAGCAGCTCCGGGGGCCCGGTGTATCCGTTCTCCACAGCTGAGCGCAGGATAGATCTCCTGCCCGAGAGCTTTCAGCATCACGCCTCAGGACTGACCGTCAGTAAGAGAGACTTCCACAGTGTCCTCAACAACATCCAGCATCTGCTGCTCCGGGCCTCCTACACTCAGGAACACAGCGCCATCTACAGGTGCACTGCACCACACACACACACACACACTCACACACATACACACACACACACGCACACTCACACACACACACACACACACACACACACACACACACACACACACACACACACACACACACACACACACACACACACACACACACACACACACACACACACACACACACACACACACACACACACACACACACACACACACACACACACACACACACACACACACACACACACACACACACACACACACAACACACACACACACACACACACAAGCACACACACACACACACACACACACACACACACACACACACACACACACACACACACACACACACACACACACACACACACACACACACACACACACACACACACACACACGCACACATACATACACCACACACACACACACACACATCATACATGCACACACACACATTGATTCCATCTAGAAATAAAATAATTTATCATAAATTGGAAAACTGAACATTTTCTTCATTCGTCTGTAGACTGTGATGGCAACACAAAGAAGCTGCTGCAACATGCATTCATATATATATATATATATATATATATATATATACAGTGGTGGCCAAAACGATTAGAACACTAGTATTTTCAGCAGCTAAACGTGGTTTAAAGTCAGTTATTTCTATCTTTTGCATCAGTGTGTTAGTAGGAAATATCTGTTTACATTTCCAAACAGTCATTTTGCCATTAATTTTAATAATCCAGGTAGGTTTCTTGAAGCGTCTTGGAGACGTTGCCACAGTTCTTTTGGGTTTAGTCTGTCTCAGTTTGTTCTGTTTCTTCATGTCACTCCAGACAGACCGATGATGATCAGATCAGACAAATATCTCACTGGATTATGATAATTAATGACTAAATGAATGTTTGGAAATTATTTATGCTAGTGTCCTAATAAGTTTGTCCACCACTGTATATCTACACATAAATCTCTATTTACCTTAATGTGTCTGCAGCTTGTTTATTCTCATACACAGCTGACAGAAAACAAGACGCACACAGATTTTCATGACAACAGCGAAGTTTAGGGTTTGATGCAGCATTTGATTTATTAGAGTCACAGACATCTGTTTTGATCAAATCTAATATTGCATATGTTTTACCATAAAAACAGCGATACTGGAGAAATCATCTCTCTTAGACTCTTTTGAGGCGTTTGACTATGAATCTGAGATTTGACGTTATTCACAAGGGTTTCAGCATCAATCCTTCACGGCAGTCATTGAACATTTTACTTTCAACAGTGCTTATGCATAAACTTCCATATTCTGCAAAACAGGTCACATTGTTTCCGGTCTTCTGTGTGGGTTTTGTTCAATATGGATCTGTTTCACTAAAGATGCATTCAAAGGAGATACCAAAGATGATCATGACCAATCACATATGCAGACTGAAATCTAAAAGTGTATTTATTTATTTAGACTTTTCTCCAACATTCAGATATTAAAACAGCAATATAAGAACAACTAGCTAGGATAACTGGTTACCTTAAAAAGTGTATACTGTGGATATCGCCATCAGTTCACACTGCTGTTAACACTTTCTCTAAAGCACAACAAAAATGTGTCCTGTCCTCCACATACAGTTTATGTATTTTATTTAGTTTTAACCAAAACCTACAAAGATTCTCAGTCATGCAAATGGGAATGAGCACGAGAAAAGATCATTCTGTCATTAATTACTCAGCCGTGTGTCATTTCAAACGACTTTCTGTGGAACATAACTTATAGACTTAACATTAACATTATAACTTATAGACTTATGTGCCCTCTAGAAGCTTGCGTTCTGCAAGTGAACGACGCATTACTGTACCATCCCAATGAGGCACAAAATCACTTTCACAGACTTTTACATTAACTGTTCCCATCTGGTGGAATGACCTGCCCAACTCAATCCGAGCAGCTGAATCCTTACACATCTTCAAGAAATGGCTAAAAACACATCTCTTACATCTTGCACTCTCTATTCTAATTTTATTTGATCTAATCTGTCTATTTTTATAAAAAGAAAATACCTCCCTACGTGTACTGCATTAGGCTAACCAAGACTTGTAATAGCACTTGCATGTTGTTGCTCTTTTCTTGGTTTTGATTGCTTCTATAACGTCCTTATTTGTAAGTCGCTTTGGATAAAAGCGTCTGCTAAATGACTAAATAAATAAACATAAAAGGAGACATTTTTAAATGTTTTTAAACTAAATTTTTGAAATTGTGTTTTGGTTGCTCTTTTCCATTCAATTACAAAGACTAGGGACTGGACTCCCTGAAACACCATAAATTCATCATAAATGTATTATTATTATTATTAAAGTGATTCATACACATTTATTCTAAACTCCGGGGCCCTCATTTATCAACAGCGCGTATGCACAGATGTGTGCGTAATGAGTGTGTTACGAACAGTTTCACGTAAAGTATGGGATTTATCAACTTGTACTTATACGTAGAAATGTGTGTGAATATAAGCACACCTCTGAGCATGCTTACGCAGAGAATATAGTGGTAGAATAGCAACACTACACATAAAAAGCATTTAAGAGTGTCACCGTATGCATTAAGCAATCCACATATGTCCTGTGTTTCCTTTCATTGTAATAAAAACAACAACTCAATTTATCAATTTTGTAGTTTTAAACAGTTGCATAATTGGTGTCAAACCCTATAAAAGACAGCTGTGACAAATGTTTGTCTCAGTGCAATGGCTTATCTTGGGTTATTGTAAGACTTGGCAAACAATGCACTCCACAGAGTAGCTTCTAAGTAGGGGTTAGGGTTTCAATCACGTGATTTTTAAAGGGAAGTGTTGTCGCCACATATGGTTCAATTGGAGGCGTTTCCAAATGCAAATGACCGTGAACGTGATCGAGCATGGTACTTACACACATGTGGGATTTATCAACAATGATTACTTACTGGTGTGCGTAAGAACTGCGTGCGCACGTTTGATAAATACGGATTTTCTTGTACTTAGGCACGTTATTAATTTAATTCGTAGGACAAAATATATAACCTTTTCTATGCATCGTTGATAAATGAGGGTCCTGGGCGTTCACGGTCATTTGCATTTGGAAATGCCTCCAATTGAACCATATATGGTGACAACACTATCCTTTAAAAATCATGTACCTGTATATAGTATTTTCCTCCCATACTCCAAAATGTGGGATAATGTGGCATAATGAACTATGCAAACTTAATATGCTCCTCTTCATTATTAAAATAGAACGTTACATAACTAATGTACAGGTAGGTGAGCCCAGAATAACTCGTTTCGTGTTAAGCGTTTTTCCATGTAGAATAAACGGTCTGTAATGGGTGTATTCCTTTAAGAAAACGTGCTTACGTAGTGGTTACGGGGTTAATGTTGGGTTCTGGGAGTGTGTTCAGCAAGAATAAAGTGATTCCGTTGCTCTGTCAAAACAAGTTCATTAGAAATCATTACATGGTGTCAGAAGTGCTTGACGAGCACACGGCCTCGGAAGGATGGCAAAATTCAACCCCCCGGAGTGTTTTCCATTTGATCGTCCAAATGATTGGGCTGACTGGAAACAACGTTTTCAGCGCTTTCGGAATGCTACCAAATTGGATAAAGAAGATGGGGAAGTCCAGGTCAGTTCATTGATCTATGCCATGGGAAATGAAGCCGAACATATATTTAAATCATTCACCTTTAATGAGGAGGGTGACAAGAAGAAATTCGATGTTGTGTTAAGAAAATGTGATGAGTACTTCTTCCCTAAACGAAACGTGATTCACGAGCAAGTACAGCGCCCTGGTGAAAAGGCTGAAACCTTTATTAGAACTCTCTATGAGTTATCGGAACACAGTGACTTTTGGTGAACATAGAGATGAACACATTCGGGATCGGATAGTCGTGGGCATACTTGATAAAGAACTGTCGCGCAGACTACAGTTAATGTCCAATCTCACGTTAGCTCAAACCATTCAAAGTGTGCGCCAGTGTGAAGAGGTAGCGCTCCAAGTTCACCAGCAGGGGGAGGCGTGCGCTGCAGTACAAGAGATAGCTCAAGGAAGAGCAACAGACAGAGGAAAACTGAAATGGAAACTTAAAAGTAAAAACGACAAAGAGCAAGAACCAAAATGTGGAAGATGTGGTAAAATCAAACACAGACAACAGGAAAAATGCCCAGCAATAAAGTCAACATGCAATAAATGTAAAAAAAGTGGGTCACTGGGAAGGAATGTGTCACAGGAAATCAGTTAGAGAAGTGACAGAGACAAACACAATATTTCCTGGGTGCCGTTACAAATTCACAAAGAAATGATGAGCAGTGGTCTGTGGAAATTTCCATTGGAAAGAAACCAGTTAAATTTTAAATTGACACTGGTGCAGATGCAAACATCATGTGTGAAGAAACATTCAGCACGCTTAATCCCAGGAGAATGCTGGAGCAGACAAATGTTACACTGTGCAGTCCTGGAGGTCAACTAGAGTGCGTAGGGAAATTTCAAGTCAGTACCACATATAAAGGAAGTGTGTACACATTCCCTGTGTATGTCATCCATGGACAAAATGTGAACAATTTGCTAAGTCGATCCACTGCATCCTCAATGGGACTGGTGAAACGTATTGAGGAAGTTCACAATGCATTTGGTGAGCATGGAACCCTTAAAACAGAACCAGTTAAAATCCAGCTTAAGGAAAATGCTCAGCCATATGCGGTACACACGGCACGCAGAGTTCCATTGCCTCTAATACAAAAAGTTAAGGAGGAGTTGCTTCGCATGGAAGGAAACGGGGTCATAGAGCCAGTGACAGACCCTACAGACTGGTGCGCACCCATGGTGCCAGTACCAAAACCGAATGGAAAGGTACGAATCTGTGTGGATCTGAAAAAATTAAATGAAGCTGTAAAAAGGGAAAGATATGTTCTGCCAACCGCAGAGGAGATCATTGCAAAGCTAAGTGGTGCAGCAGTCTTCTCATCTTTGGATGCTGCCTCGGGTTTTTGGCAGATACCATTACACCCAGAAAGCAGCAAATTGACCACATTCATAACACCATTCGGGAGGTACTCCTTTAAACGTCTTCCTTTTGGCATATCAAGTGCCCCAGAAATATTTCAGCGAAAGATGGCGGAAACTCTTCTGGGGCTTGAAGGAGTATCTGTGTATATGGATGATATACTGGTGCATGGAGACACCATGGAACAGCATGACCAACGGCTTACCAAGGTATTGGAGAGAAATTGAGTCTGCTGGGTTAAAGTTAAACCGTGAAAAATGTCTGCTGAGACAACAACAACTTCACTTTCTTGGTCACTTGATCGACAAATCAGGTGTGAGACCCGATCCTGAGAAGGTTAGAGCGGTCCGTGAGCTCTCACCCCCACGCAATGTTCAGGAGCTAAAACGTATACTTGGAATGTTTAATTACCTGGGCAAGTACATTCCAAATCTGTCGACAGAAGGCAAACCACTGTATGACCTTTTGAGGTCAACAGCGTTATGGACTTGGGCCTATCTTCGGGAAGCCGCATTTCTACGCATAAAAGATATCCTTTCCACTTCTCCAGTTTTAACATTCTACAATGTGTCTTTACCTACCACTGTTTCGGCTGACGCTAGCAGTTATGGCATAGGTGGTGTGTTACTGCAGCTGCATGATGGAAACTGGAAACCGGTGGCGTATTGCTCACGCAGCTTGTCTGGGGCTGAGACCAGATACGCCCAGATTGAGAAAGAATGTCTGGCGAGCGTCTGGGCTTGTGAAAAATTCGAAAAGTACCTGATTGGCCTTGAAAACTTCAAATTGGTGACCGATCACAAACCATTAGTGCCTCTTATGAATAAGAAGGACTTGGACAATGTTCCGCTGCGATGTCAGAGACTACTCATGAGGCTTATGAGATTCAAACTGACTGCCGAATATCCTCCAAGAAAAACTTTGCTAGAGTCTGATACGCTATCACGGAGTCCGTTAGCATGCAAGGAAAATGACCTCAACACACACTCCAATGTGGAGTGTTACATTGCTGCTGTAACTGAAGGCCTGCCCACAAGCCCTCCAAAACTTGAAGCCGTTAGGGCTGCTACAATGGCCGACAATAACTTGCAAATTGTACTGAAGTATATCCAGTCAGGATGGCCGGATTATGTAGACAATATTCCAGTGGCGGTTCGACAGTTTTTCCCTTTCAAGAATGAGCTGTCTGAGCACAAAGGAATACTGACAAGAGGAAGCCATATGTTGATTCCAGAAGTCTTGAGAGCTGATATTCTAAACAGAATACATGATGGGCATCAAGGTCTGGCAAAGTGTAGGGAGCGGGCCAGTGCATCTGTGTGGTGGCCGGTAGGGATGGGCGATATCTTATCGTTTGCGATATACCGGTAGAATGACATTCTCAGACCCATGATAAGAAGCCTTAGTCAACGCCCCTTCCCGCGAGGCCTTGGAATAACGATAACGTCTAGTTGTTTACATATTTCTGTGTGCGCTTAACAGTGCGGAGCAAACATCGCGGAATCTTGTTGGCAGACGTGAAATTTCTCTGATTTCTTGAGATTTATCACTAAATGATGCCAGCAACCACCACCTCGAGCTCCTAGTTTAAAATCTGTAGCACTGGTTTGGTTATAGCTGTACAGTGCACAAAAAAATCGGTCTGAATAAATGTAGTACAGTATGTGTGCGATACAGTTTGAGTGCATATGTATGAGCCTGTTTACAAATCTGTTGTCCAACAAAGATATAATTTACTTTTGACATGCTTTTCCTAGTCCAAATCACGCTAACAATAATATAGTCGAGTGTGCAGATTGAAATACTTAATTTTGTGACAACAGACATCCTCTTCTGGTTTCATATTACAGGGCAAACCTTGATAGTATTATATACAGTGATAAAGCTGAACTACTATGTCGATTAGCAGCATTGCATTATAAATATACTTTCCTTATAAAAATACCCAAGATTGAAGAACACAGACAAACTATATATTTTGTGCAATCGTATGTTTATTGTCTTCAAGTTTCATCAGTTAAAATTTATCTTATCTTCGTTGTGCGTTTTATTCAGCGATAACTGGTTACCTTCATGGAGCGTCTTCAGTAGTATTACTTCTGCTATGGATTTGTGAAATTTCTGCACAAGGGCGCCCTCCGGCGTCCAGTATGAATTAAACAGTCACTGCATTACGTGTGTACTCAGTAATGCTCACAACACCCTATTTGGGGTAAAAACAGAAAAGATAATACTTTTCTCTAAAGAAACAGGATTCCCTGAATTATCGTCATTGATATCGTTATCGCAATAAATGCCAGAAATATTGTGATATATTTTTAAGCCCATATCGCCCATCCCTAGTGGCCGGGCATTTCGTCTGAAATCAAACAAAAGGTTCTGTCCTGTCGGATATGCCTAGAGATGAAACAGACACAGAAAAAGGAGCCTCTCATCTCAACGCCCCTTCCAGACAGGCCTTGGAAAAGGCTAGCTATTGATTTGTGTGAGCTTAACAAGCAAAATGATCTTGTTGTGTCAGACTATTTCTCTTGATTTCTTGAGATTCTTCACATGCCAGCAACCACCACCTCAGAAGTAGTGTTAAAACTGAAAGCACTATTTGCCAGGTTTGGCTGCCCCGACGAAATCGTTTCAGACAATGTTCGGCAGTTTGTGAGTGCTGAGTTCCAAGAATTTGTGAAAGAATTTGACATTCTGTACATCACATCTAGTCCACATCACGCTCAAGAAAATGGACATGCAGAGAGAGGGGTGCAGATTGCAAAGAAAATTTTGCAACAGAAAGATCCTCTTCTGGCTCTCATGAGCTACAGGGCAACACCTTGCATCTCTACAGGTGTAAGCCCGGCTGAACTACTGATGGGCAGAAAGATTAAAACGACACTTCCAATGCTTGAGACAAATTTTCAGCCTCGGTGGCCAAATCTGAAAGAGATAAGGAGAAAAGATTCCATGGAAAAGCAAGCTTTCTACTTTAATCGTCACCATGGAGCTAGGCCCTTACCATTGCTGAGGTCTGGTGATTCCGTGCTCACTAAGTTAGACCATCAAAAGACCTGGGGAACAGCTGCTGTGGTCACAGGCGAGGGTACAACTCCTCAATCTTTCACTATTGAGACACATCAAGGGGCAACTCTGCAGCGTAACCGTCGCCACTTGCAGATCATCCCTGCCTCAGCTGGAGGAACTCAAACTCTGGTCCAAAAGGAATAATCCTATGAACAGCAGCCTGAGTCTACATCGAAAACTGGAACAACTTTGCCTCAACCCCCATTGACACAAACATGACTGTTGATGACTAGATCTGGCAGAATAAGCAAACCAGTGGAAAGATTAGATTTGTGAAAAAAGGCGATAGAAGAAGGAAAATATGATAGTCATATATGTTTAACAGAGATTAGAAATAATGTTATTCCATGTGATTTGAGTAAGCATTGAGAAAATTAGGAAATAAGTTGTTTTGTTTAAAGATGTTGAAAATTTCAGATGTTGGGTCCTGGGTGTGTGTTCACGACTTTCAGCAAGAATAAAGTGATTCCGTTGCTCTGTCAAAACAAGTTTGTTCATTAGAAATCATTACACGGTCTACAGCTCTTTTATATCATTGTCTTTGTCCATTAAGCTCTATTACGTGTTTTATTTACAATTATTTTCTATGGGAGGAAAATGTTTAACGTGCAATTTAACGCAATGAGTCCTTTTAATATCACTTAATGTATTTCATAATGCACGTTCATATCTGCTGAAATGTATCTTTGTGTCGACAACAAGACTTATAGACTAATGAATTGTTTTTATCATCATAGTCAAAGACTATAAAATACTCTTAAGTCCCTTATTATTAATATTATTATGTTATTAAATTTAGTTAATTATACCACATAAAGCGTTTTGCTGTATTAAGCTATATTAAGTGTTTATGTTTTTCTACGGGAGGAAAACGCTTAACGAGAAACTGCGCATTGCGTTCATATTCTGCGGCCACGTATTTGCGGGTCTTGTCTTTTCTCCTACAGATGACTTGCAGGACCCTGTATATGATATGATATTAAATTTGTTTCAATTGTTTCAAACTCGCTACTGTGACCCATATTCTTAAAAATAAATCACTTGACACAGCAATTTATGCAAACTATAGACCCATCTCTAATTTGGCATTCTTATCCAAAATTATTGAAAAAGCTGTTTTCATTCAGTTGCAAAATTTCTTGCAAAGTAATTCTATTTCTGACATATTTCAATCTGGTTTTAAAACCCTGCACAGCACTGAATCTGCGCTCTTGGAAGTTTTTAATTGTATTTTATTGACCACAGACGCCGGTGATACTATGGAATTAGTGCTGTTAGATGAGTTCAGCTTTTGACTTTTTGGACCACATTATTCTTTTATCGTTCTTTTATCGCTTGAACGTTCAATCGCCATTTCGGGTACAGTTGAAATGGTTTCAATCTTTCCTATCAAACAAAAGTTTCTCTGTTAGTTTAGGTGCTCTTTCATCCTCGATGGCTCGACTTACTTGCGGTGTACCCCAGGGATCGATTTTATCACCATTGTTATTTTCACTGTATATGTTACCTCTGGGATCTACTATGAGTAAATTTGGGGTATTGTACCACTGCTATGCAGATGATACGCAACTCTATATACCCATACAATGTAATGATACCTCAGCATTTAAAAGACTGGAAGCCTTTTTGCAAGAAATCAAAGTGTGGCTCACAAATAATTTTATGTTACTAAACGACGATAAAACCCAAATCATTCAATTTGGGCCAAAAGAGCACTCAGGTGGAAAATCCATTGACCTTGGCACACATACTCCATATCCTACCTCAGATTTCAAGGATCTTGGTTTCCACCTTGATAACAGTCTCAAATTAGACAAAAAATGAATACAATAGTTAGTACCAGTTTTTATCATATTCATCGTTTAGCCAAAGTCAAACCTTTCTTAAAAATGAAAGGTTTTGAAACTGCTATATCACACGTCTTGGCCACTGTAATTCTTTGTATGTTGGGTTACCCCTCTCTTCCATTTCGCACCTTCAAATGGTCCAAAATGCGGCTGCCCGTCTAGTCACAGGAAGTCGTAAACGAGACCATATCACACCAATTTTATGCACATTGCATTGACTACCTGTCCAATATCGAATCAACTACACATTTCTGTTATTTGTCTACAAAACTCTTAACAAATTAGCTCCGAGGTATCTTTCTGACTTACCATTTGTAAGCCGGCTAGGTCACTTAGATCTCAAGATGGCCGTCTTCTGCGAATACCACGGTCTCACCTGGAACGCAGGGGCAACAGAGCATTCGCAGGAGCTGGTCCTAAGCTATGGAATAGCCTGCCATTATCTGTCAAAACTGCCTCCACGTTAGCCGAATTCAAATCTAGGTTAAAAACGCATCTTTTTTCTTGTGCTTTTAATTCTTTGTATTGTGTATTTGTTTATTTGCTTTTATCCTTGTTTTTTATTTTGCTTTGTACAGCACTTTGGCCAACAAAGGTGGAATTTAAACATGCTTTCGAAATAAAGTGAATTGAATTGAATTAACCACCACAGCATCTTGCCTCCATTGGCAATGCACACTATTCGTGTCGAATGCAAGTGACGTCGCAGGTAGCAGAAAGTGCAAGCAGCAATTGCAAGTGAAATTGTATTTTAGTAATTTTTTTCTTGTCTTCACCACCTGGCTACTGTTGTAAAATGTTGAGAGATTCAAACAAAAAAATTATCAATAAATAGAACAAAATAAAAAATATTGCAAAGTGACGTCACTCGCGGAAGCGCAAGTGTCTGAGAGTGCAAGTGCAATTCTGCAGCCAGACACTTCTCCTAATAGCAGTATCCTGTGCAGTGATGGACCGTGCTCTCTCTCTCTCTCTCTGTGTGTGTGTTTGTATCAGGTTGGACGGTGTGAGCATGAGTGTGGCTGCTGAAGGCTCTGGCAGTGGCGTTAAGGCCCGCGCTGTGGAGCTGTGCCAGTGTCCACCCGGATATGACGGCACTTCCTGTGAGGTAAGCCAGAAAACAGCTACAGTAAATATAAAGGTACCAAAAGGGAGGTTTCACAGCGATGCCATAGAACAGTGGTTCTTAATCCTGGTCCTCACGGCCCCCCGCTCTGCATGGCTGCATCCGAAAACTTAGGCAGCTGACTTGCTGCCTCGCTGTCTTATGAGGCAATGACTTTGCAGGCAGCGTTTTTGCACGAAGGCACCTCAGGGAACTGATTTCGGACAGGCTTCTGAGGGAGCGTAACGGTTTATTGATCTACAACAAGAGTTTTGGTGATAGCTAAACTAATATTTAATTACTATAATACTAATTTATCGCTAGAAATAACATAAAAAGTGCAAAAAGTTAATCAGAAATATGCATTTACACACAAACGAACCACCAAACGCAACTTTCAGAAGAGTCACGGAATGGAAAGCACAGGATTGTGGGATATCACAGGCAGCGAAGGATACATCTATGCTGCCTTCAAAAATCGATCAGACGAAGGTATCTCATGAAGCTAACTTTGGATTCAGATGTGCCTTGATGCCTTCCTACCTTGGAATGTGTCCTACGAAGGCAGCATTTTTCAGTTTTCGGATGCAGACAATATTTTGCATGTCTCTCTTGTTTAACACACCTGATTTAGATAACCAGCACGTTAGAAGAGAGCTCCATGAATGAACTGTGTTCAGATTAACATGTTCCCTACATTGTGTTCACTGCTCTCTACTCCCTGCACACGGGAAATCGGCTGAAGTTTACTTCACTTGAAAACACATATTTGCACCATACCACTGTCTGCAGCATCTCCACACACAGACAAAACTTACTCCAGAAGTGTGAAGGGTTATTTAACAGTAATCATGAGATTTAGAAGTAGAAGTCACGTCTCTAATCTTTGAAAGGAACAATAGGTTCTTTCGATATGGAATCATCAGAATATGGAATCATGCAGAATATCCTGTGATGTCCTCTTACGGTGCTCTTACGGTGGAAACCCCCCCTGAAAGGTACACATCTCTCATGTGCAGAGTGGGGGGTCACGAGGACCAGGAATAAAGGGGTCCTATTATGCTCTTTTACAAAGTCTAGATTTTGTTTTGGGGGTGTACTAGAACATGCTCTCATGCTTGGCGGTTCGAAAATCGCATAATTTTTCACATAATTTACATTATTACAATATCTTTCTCCACAGCCTGACACAAATGGCTCGATTAGTTCCAGGTTTGATGAAGGCCCGCCTTCCGAAAAATAAAATGTGTTGTGATTGGTTAGCTGTCCTAGTGCGTTGTGATTGGCAAACAGCTTAAACGGCGTTACTGCCCCGCCCCTTCCAAAACAGCAAGTTTGTCAATATTGCCATATCAATTCAGACCCCGAAAATACTGAACAAGAGGATTGCCAGAACTTTTGCACGCATGGATATTACTAGACATATTAAAGTGGTAATGTTATTTTTGTTGTTGTTTTTTTGGGCTAAATCCCGTTTTAGATAGGATGTCAACAACAGCTTAAAAATAACTGTATTTACTATGTACAGATAGGTGCAACGGTAATATGTATTATGTTTATTGTTCTTTAATTCTAACATTATAACATAAATTGCAGTGACACTGTTGAATTACTTATACCATAATCCCACAGAGTTACTGTAACGAGACGTGAGGCATGAGGATCCATTTGCAAGGCTTTATTAGAAGGCATGGTCGGAAACAAGCATGGGTCAAACATTGACAAACAGGCATATATATATGGCAAGACAAAGAGTAATCCTAGGGCAAGCGTAGGTCTGCGATCTGCGAACAATATCCAACAGGGCAAGGCAGAGAGATAATCCAGGTACACGAGCAGGCATTAAAACATGAGAAAACAGGCAAGGCAAGACTATAACAACTAAGTGGGCTCTGTAGAGTAGCTATCGCTAGGATATACACTATACAATACTCAGCAGAGAGGAAGAGGAAGTCTATGGTTATGTAGGCTGTGTGTTCAGTGCAATCAGCTGTGTGTCGTCAGTGCAATGGATTATGGGAATTGTAGTCTGAGGTGACGTGCAACAGTAGTGTAGCGCAAGAGTCCATGTGGTGAGCGAGTGACCTCTGGTGGTGATTTAACGGAAGTTCATAGACCAGATTCGTGACAGTTACACTATTTGTGGCGGTATATATATGCAGATTAATTATCTGCCAGCGGGAGGCGCTGTTGGAGAGAGTGAGGTATCCAAGGTAACGCTGTACACAAAGCAGAGCTCCGCTCACAAACGCTGCTTTATCAGACATTACACACAAGATGAAATTCAAATGACATCCAACATTTTCTGAAGACAGTCGGTTTCCTTCAAAAATACAGTGATATAAAAACACCCGCACCGGGTTTCGATTTTGAAACGTACTGTGCTCAACCAAGCGTTCTCCCCACCAGCCAACCATTCATATTTCCGTAGGCGGGATTTATTTTAATGTTATTCTAATGTGCCGCTTTGTGATATCACAAACACTGGAAAAGAACGCGGTAGTCCAAACAAGCCGTTCGTTGTAGTTCTTGAAAAGAGAAATATCTCGTCTGATATGGCGTCTGATGTGTTTATTTGAACCAATTAGATAAGCGTAAATGGAGAGTCAGGAGAGCCTCATTTGATCGGCTACAAGAAGGTGGACCCGCCCTCCTCTCACGCTTGCAAAACTCAGTTAGTGAGAGAATCGTGCCAAAACTGCAAGCGCAGATAAAAGAAAGACGGAGCTGTACATATCGGATTATTTCGGGAACTTTTTACCCTACATACACAACAAGTCATTTAGACATTTGACAGTCTGTTTTTTACACATACAGATTGGTTCTACGCGGTCAATCCGTTTTGCAGTTCTTTAAACTGCTGTGTTCGCTTGCAAATCACTGTTCACAGGCTTGCAGTGCTTTTGACCGTATTTTGGCGAAAAAAACGTGCCAAAAGAGTAAGCACGGAAAAATAGAAGTCATAAGAATGCAGATCATATTTATTTTGTGTCAGCATGAAGTTGCAGTTTCACAAAACATGAATTACACTTACGAGAAACAGCAAAATGCTGCAAATAATTTTTCTTGCGCTTGAGACACGATTTACACCTTTACAAAGCTTCTCTTGCGCTTGCAAATTTAATTTACGCTTACAGTCTTATGTACACTTTCACAAATCTTACCATACGCATGCAAATCTTTATGACGTAAAAATACCTTCATAGCTTTCTATTTCAAATGCTGCCACGCGCTTTGTTTGTGTCGACTGCTCGCGCATGCGGCTGTGTGCGACTCCGTGTAAGAGTGGTTTAATGCACTTGTGTCTCAAAATGGTTTTATGACGCAAAATTAATGTAAACACAGCCAGTTATGTCTTAAGGGATTAAATGGACAGGACAAACCGCATCTTATATTTCAAAAGAGAGCCGCAGCTTATTAGATCTCCCGCTCATAGTAATCAACAACAGTAACGATGAAGAACAATCTCTCACAGTAATTAATCTTAAATACTGAAAGCACTTTTTGTTTATGTTTCTATGCTCCTCTTTATTATGTGTTACTTGCTTGTATGTTTTGAAGTTATATTATTTTAAAATAATTTTTCATACAACTGTTTTAATTGTTTTTTAAATGTGTAATTATTTTAAAAAGTACTTAATTACTTATGTAAGGATATGTAAATGTAAGGATTTTAAGATTCTCAAGGCGGTAAATTAATTAATTTATAAGGGGAGGAATGTAGATCCAGAATCGTTCTGGAATTGGATTGTGACGGATCGTGAGGTGACTAAAGATTACCACCCCTACTAAATGTTAAAAGTAAAAAGTTAAGCATAGGATATGAACAAACTACACTGCGGTCACATGACTTGACCACCACTAAGCCTTAACAACTTTTTCTATTTTCGCTGGAGATTAGAACAGTTTTCAAGAGCATGATTATAAACACAACAAGGCTCTTGAGTTGATGAGTTTTCCTGTTTTTTGTGATGTTTAATGTCTCCAACAACCTCTGTAGTGCCATTTAGACACTTGTTATCAACCACTTTTTCAAGACAGTAAAAGCTTTTTAAAAATCACAAGAGGTTATTACTGAAGTATCTTCACTTCACTTTTATTTATTTATCAAGCACATATTAATACAACAAATGCTGAGCACAGTGCTGCACATGAAACAATGCAGAATAACAATAAAATAACTTTAAAATTCTATATCATAACAACACAAACTCAAATAAAACCTCAGATTTATACCGCACTCATAGATGCTCAAACGCCACAGTAAAAAAATATGTTTTTAAATATTGTTTAAACTCTCCAAGAGTGGAGCACTGCCGAATATAAAGTGGTAGACCATTCCACAGCCTAGGAGCAGATACATACGCGGGACCTCTAAGAGACTCAATGACTCAGAGCGTAAAGTTCTCTTTGATTTCTTAGTCTGGATCAGATCAGCTATATATGGTGGAGCTGTACCATGTAAGGCTTTAAAAATAAATAATAATATCTTAAAATTAATCCTAAGAGAAACCGGCAGCCAGTGTAGCTCTCTTAAAACCAGTGGTGGACAAAGTACACAAATCAAGTACTTGAGTAAAAGTACAGATACTTATAATAAAATATTACTCCAGTAAAAGTAAAAGTACTGCTTTTTCAATTTTACTCGAGTGAAAGTACAAAAGTACTAGATTTTTTATGTACTTAAGTAAAAAAGTACTGATAGATAGATTTATTTTCCAATTTTATATAGACTACTTTATTTAATTTTATATTAGCACATATTTTTATAATCCTACTGCCCAAAATACCTGGGATTTTCCCAAAATAACCACTATATGGAGTAAAGATATATATTTTGTTGTTGACTAGAGTGATGTAGTAATGTTCACTGTGAAGCTTACACTGCGATGTACATGAGAGAAAACAGATTTGACCATCTAATTTACACCAGTAAGAAAAAAGTGTTTTAAAGCTTGTTGTTTTGCAGAACGTCAGTTATATATGAAATGAGAATAAGGCCTGAAGTTAGGAAGAACATTTTAAGGAAAATATAATTATATTTTCATAATGATTTTTTTCTTCTCAAACCTTGTCTGTGATGTAAAAACACTCCTGTCCAAATGCCCCCAGAGGGCATCACTTCCCACTCTGATAATTACTGTAGTTAGCATGTTCTGAACATCACATGCTTTCTTTTTACCTCAGATGTAATCTATCTGTGGCTGAATAAAAATATTTGGACTTTATATCTAAACATTTCCTCAACTTAGCACCAGCAAGCTTGTTAGCTAGACAGTTAGCATCAGGTAACAATATTTACTTATTTTCAGTATGGTTATGAATAAACATTCATATCTGTCTAACTTACTCGGCTAGTTGATCTAAACAATATACAAAAATATACTGTTGATAAACAATATAAAAACAGACATCACATAGGGCTAAATGCGTAGTATTTTAATAAAACTGCTAACGTTACAGCAGCGGGGAATATGAACGTGCATGAGTTATTTTATTTAATCTGTGTTATTTTAATGTTTCGTTTTTTGACCTAAAACATAGAGACACTGACATTGATCTGTCTGCATTCAAGCATTTCAGTGGGCTTAAATAGATCACCCTTTACAGCAGATTTAGTTCACAAACAACTGACAGTTTTGAGCTAAATATGATTTTCAGTTACAATAATTAATCCTAAAATTCGACATTAGTAACTCACTTTTCGCAGCATCAGTTGCGCACGCGCGCCCGGTTCTTTACTTGTGAGTTCAGTTCACTGAAGACTCGCTCTAAACGGTTCATTTGAATCAGTGAGTTTTCGACTCGAGAACAGCTGCAATCGGATCATTCCAATTCGTGAATGAATCGTTTGTTGCGATCTGCGAACCGATTGAACAGGTTCATTGAAAAGAATCAGTTTGTTCATGAATCAGACACCGCTTCTGCGTCTCGGAGCACGTGATGTATTATAAGGAGTAACGATATGTTTTATGAACTGTAGTGAAGTAAAAAGTACAATCTTATGCTTTGGAATGTAGTGAAGTAAAAGTAAAAGTTACTCAAAACAAAACTACTCCAGTAAAGTACAGATACTTGAAAAATTTACTTAAGTACAGTAACGAATTACTTTTACTTCGTTACTGACCACCACTGCTTAAAACCCAGAGTGGTATGCTCATTTTTTCCTAGTTCCTGTCAAAAGTCTTGCAGCCGCATTTTGGATCAGTCCAAACTTTTGTCTTGAACACCATAGTACAGTGAGTTACAATAATCTAATCGTGAGAAAATAAAAACATGGATAACCTTGTCCAAGTCCTTTCGAGATAAAAAAGGCTTAATTTTAGAAATTAGTCTCAAATGAAAAAAACTAATTTTGACTACTGCATTTATTTGTTTATTAAGTTTCAGTGGACTATCAAATATTATACCTACATTTTTTACTTTATGTGTCCGAAAAGGGGATAGTGTACCCAACTCAATTTTAGATGTTAGAATTTTTAGTATGACCTATTTCAGGCATTTAACCAAAAACCCATTGACTTCAAAACCAGAAGCACTACAATTTAACTAATTTCCGGGTTTTGGCCTCCAAAAATACATCATACAGCACTCTATTAGCAAAAAATAAGTGTTTTAAAATTGTAGTTCATCTAAAATGAATACGGATTTTTTCACAGATATAAACGGAGTGGAGTATACTGTACAGATCTGCTGCTAACAGCCTCGAACAGGACTCAAACTGGCAAATCCAGACACTGCTGTTGCCCAGAGGTGTTTATTGAAGCCAGTCGTGTGTTTTAAACAGCGTCCCAGACCGATGCACTGACAGTCTGACATACCTGCTCTGTACTGTCAGGTGTTCCTCATGCTCCTCCTGAGTCAAACCCCGATCATACTGTATTAGCAGGGGGATGAATATCTAGTTATGTGTGATAAAATATCTAGTGTGTGTGTGTGTGTGTGTGTGTGTGTGTGTGTGTGTGTGTGTGTGTGTGTGTGTGTGTGTGTGTGTGTGTGTGTGTGTGTGTGTGTGTGTGTGTGTGTGTGTGTGTGTGTGTGTGTGTGTGTGTGTGTGTGTGTGTGTGTGTGTGTGTGTGAAGAGAGATTTGAGCTTTGAGTTTTGGTGATGTCACAGGAGGGTTTATCCTGCAGTTGAGATGATCACAGTCTCATTCTGTCTCTTGGCCAGTGGGACCTGCTCACATCAGCATAAAAATCTGCTCGCTCAGAAATCAATAACCACTGCAGCTTTAATAGAGGGGCACTTATGCAGAGAGAAAGCATGTCCCAGTGATTCAACACAGTCAGCCACCCCTGCACACTCACACACACACGCACACACATACACTCTCTCTCTCTCTCTCTCTCTCTCTCTCTGTCTGAACAGGCAGTTGTCAGCCGGCTCTATAAACTTCCCTTGTGCTTCAGTTGACTGAAACAAATCTTCTCCCTCATTTAGTAAATCAAAACACTCTGTGCTCTTCAATGATCCATCAATTAGCACAGCACAGATTAATTACTGTCAGCGCAGACGCTCACACACTGATGCACTTTCAGCCAAACCTGCCCAAAAACACCACACTCATCCTCGTGAAGGATCATGTGTGTTGATGTGTTAAATATGAGTTATTGTGTATTTTCACAGATGTGTGCGGTGGGCTACCGCAGGGTGAACGGGACGCTGTACAGCGGCGTGTGTGAACTCTGTCAATGCAACGGACACACGGAGCACTGCCATGACGTCACTGGACACTGCCTGGTAATGTGTGTGTGTCTGAGTGTGTGTGTGTGTGTGTGTGTGTGTGTGTGTGTGTGTGTGTGTGTGTGTGTGTGTGTGTGTGTGTGTGTGTGTGTGTGTGTGTGTGTGTGTGTGTGTGTGTGTGTGTGTGTGTGTGTGTGTGTGTGTGTGTGTGTGTGTGTGTGTGTGTGTGTGTGTGTGTGTGTGTGTGTGTGTGTGTGTGTGTGTGTGTGTGAGTGTGAGTGTGAGTGTGAGTGTGTGTGTGTGTGTGTGTGTACGCGTGCATGTAATAAGTTTTAATGACAACATGGTTTGTCATAATTCAACACAACTGCTCATTTCTAATAACTAGTTGCTTATTAGCATGCCTATTATTAACATATTGTCTGTTTATTAATACTTATAAAGCACATTTTCTGCATGAGCATATTCTACATCCCTAATCATACCCAATACATAACAACTACCTTACTAAATATTAATAAGCAGCAAATTAGGAGTTTATTAAGACAAAAGTTATAGTTAATGATTTGTTAATGTTGGGAATTTAACCGTAAAATATAGTGTGACCATATTTTGCTATTTTAATTTTTTGATAGTGAGTGTACAGAAATTAATGCAGTTCAGATGGGGTCACAGAAAATAGAACCGTTTCATAAGCGTGCGTGTGCGGCTGTGCGTGCGTGTAGTGTGTATGTGTGTGTGTGGTGTGTGTGTGTGTTGTGTGTTGTGTGTGTGTGTGGTGTGTGTGTGTGTGTGTGTGTGTGTGTGTGTGTGTGTGTTATGGTGTGTTTAATGTGGTGGGCATTTTTATGTTTACACAAATTGTATAATGACATGGGTATTAGGTAGTTACAAGGAGAAGTGATTTATGAGGACATTTTCAGTGTCCCCATAATTTAAAACGCTTATAAATCATACAGAGTGAGTTTTTTTGAGGGAAAATAGAAATGCACCGTCTCCTGTGAGGGCTAAGTTTAGGTTTAGGGTAGGTGTAGGGCAATAGCACATACGGTTTGTACAGTATAAAAACCATTACGCCTATGGAAAGTCCCCGTAAACCATGAAAACCAACATGTGTGTGTGTGTGTGTGTGTATGTGCGTGCGTGCGTGCGTGCGTGCGTGCGTGCATGCGTGCGTGTGTGCGTGAGAGTGAGTGTGAGTGTGAGTGTGTGTGTGTGTGTGTGTGTGGGTGTGTGTGTGTGTGTGTGTGTGTGCACGCGTGCATGTAATAAGTACTAAGTTTTAGTTTTAAGTTAGGCAGTGCTGTCTCTGTTCTTGGGTCATAAGCAGACAGCCCACTCTCCGTGGTCTGGGTAGTTTTAGTCAGTTCCACTTCTGGTAGCCCTTCCTACACACATAGCTATCTGAGGATATCTATGTGCTAGCTCAGGGACTCTGCTCCCCTTCCTAGGGTCTTAAGTAGCGGTCTCCCTGAGCCCTTGCCTAGAGTGTACTATCTCCCCTGCCAGGGTGTAAGTAGATGGCCCACTCTTGTTGCAGTCTCATAGGAGGGCTTACCAGGTTTTTCAGGCTAGCTGTGTGAGACCAGCTGTTGATAGCTCAGTGATTGCTCCTCTTCTTAGGGTTTTAAGTAGTGGTCTACTTGAGCTCCTACCTAGACAGTGCTGTCCCCCCTGCTAGGGTTGTAAGCAGACAGCCTACTCTTTGTGGTCTGGGTAGTCTCAGTTGGTCCCCTTCTGGTAGCCTTCCTAGGTGCATGGCTATCTGAGGATATCTATGTGCTAGCTCAGTGACTGCTCCCCTTCCTAGGGTTTTTAATTAGTGGTCTACTTGAGCTCTACCTAGACAGTGCTGTCTCCCCTGCTAGTGTTGAAAGCAGACAGTCTACTCTTTGTGGTCTGGGTAGTCTCATTTGGTCCCCTTCTGGTAGCCTTCCTAGCTGCATGGCTATCTGAGGATATCTATGTGCTAGCTCAGGGACTCTTCTCCCCTTCCTAGGGTTTTAAGTAGTGGTCTCCCTGAGCCCTTGCCTAGAGTGTACTATCTCCCCTGCTAGGGTGTAAGTAGATAACCCACTCTTGTGGCAGCCTCATAGGATGGCTTACCAGGTGTTTTCATCTACTATTCCAAAAATCCATGTATCCATGCACACGTACACGCTAGTTTCTGTGTGCTTTCTAAAGTTCCGCATTGTGGTAAGTGTGCACGCTAGGCACCCTGCACACTTTGTAAAATCCTGTATGGTATGGGTTACGCGCTCGACTTCGTTCCCATTCTCTGAGTTGGTTCTGTCCCCGGTTCACTTTGGGCCCAACTCCACTGATGTATCCTGAATATCTGCTGCCTAAGACCTGTCGAGGCAGCTCCTAGGCTAAACTCCCCCAGTAACAGTATTTCTAAATCCATGTTTATGGTAAGTGTACATGCTAGCTTCTGTGCACTTTCTAAAATCCTGTATGGTATGGGTTACGCGTTTGACTTCATTCCCATTCTCTGAGTTGGTTCTGGCCCCGGTTCACTTTGGGCCCATCTTATGTATCTCGGTGATACTTCTGAAAAGGGCTTCCTCTCGTTTAAGAGAGTCATTCTGCTGAAGCTCCGCTTAGGCAGTACTATTAGTATGTAGGCTCTATTGTGAGACTGTCTCTAGCGCTGAGTGTAGTCAAGTCTCCTCTCATTCTAGAGAGTCGTCATGCTGAGATCTCCCACTCTTAAGAGCTCCTCTTCTAGGGTTGAGTGTTGTTAGGCTTCCTCTTGTTAAGAGAATCATCTTGCTGAAGCCTCCACTCTTCAGAGCTCCGTCCTTGGCAGTAATATGAGTCTGTAGGCTCTTTATTTGAGCCGCACTAACTGCCTCTGGCGTTGAGTGAAGCTAGGTCTCCTCTTGCTTTAGAGAGTCGTTATGCTGAGACCTCCACTCTAACGAGTTCTCCTACCAAGAGTGAAGACATGGCTATCTGAGCATATCTATGTGCTAGTTTAGGGACTGCTCCCCTTCTCTGGGTTTTTAAGTAGTGGTCTCCATGAGTCTTTGCCTAGATCTCCCCTGCTAGGATCACAAGTAGATAGCCCACTCTCTGGGTTCTGGGCAGCTTTACAGGTAAGTTTACCAGGGGTTTTTAGTTTTTGGTCCTGTAGCCCATTCCTAGGGATATAGCTATCTAATGATAGCTATGTGACTGCTCCCCTTCTGGGGGTTGTTAAGTAGCGGTCTCCCAGAGCCATGGCTTAGACCAGGGGTGGGCAAACTCGGCCCTTCCAGGCCACTTTCCTGCAGAGATTTGTTCCAACCCTGATAAAACTCACCTTCCTGTAGCCTTCTAGCAGTCTTGAAGACATTGATTAACTGGTTCAGGTGTGTTTGATTAGAGTTGGAGCTAAACTCTGAAGGAAAGTGGCCTGGAAGGGCGAGTTTGCCAACCCCTGGCTTAGACAGTGCTATCTCCCCTGTGTGGTTTTACGTAGAGGGCTATTCCCTTGGTCTGGGAAGCTCTTTAGGAAGGTCCATTGTCTTAAGACTCTTTGGGTATAGCTATCTGCGGATAACTGTGTCCTAGCTGAGATTGTTGGTAGCAATCTTGAGAACTCCTCTTGGCTTCCAGCCTCTCAGTGGTCTTATGCATCTGGCTACTATTGCTCACATAGCATAGCTATCTGAAGATGGCGGTGTTCTTAGCTTGGTTAGGGTGTTCAACCTTATCTGGTTTCGGGCTCCCTTTTTTTACCAAGTTATGTGAGTGGCCCGAGGCGTCAGTGGCTTGGCCCCTTTTTGAAGAAAGCTTTGGTGTATGTCTGTCACCTCCATGGTGCTCTCTCACCAGGTGGACAGGCATGCGCCTCGGCATGGCGTGATTGGATATCGTTCCCCAAAGTGTCCACTAGGATGCAGCGTTGATTTCCCTTGAAGGGGAACGTCTCGTGTTTCTCATGTAACCGTGGTCCCTTCTCCATGCCTTCGGCCTGCCTGTTTACGTCTCCTCAGACAACTGAGTTGGTGACGTATTCAGCAGGTGCCCTTTTATACTTTCGGGTACCTAGCTATGACGTCACGAGCCACGTGAACCAAAAGGACTGGAGTTGTTTTAAACATGTTTCAGGTACCGGTCACGCAGACAGCGTTCCCCAAAGTGTCCACCAGGACGCAGCATCTCGTTCCCTCTCGGGGAACCATGGTTAAATGAGTAACCCGAGACGTTCCCTCTTCATTAGGTCTTATTTTTTTCCCTACAACCTGCACCTCTACATGTGTGTGTTTGCTTTGCCTTTCTCACTTTATTAAGGACTCGTCATACATTTTTTACCATGATTTACAGAAGATACCCACTAAAATGGCATTCAGTGTAAAAATATTTAGTACAAGCATCTTTAGATGACATTAAAAGATTGTTTAAGGATCACAGTGCAGCTTTTTTTACCAAAAAATTTTTTTTATAGTAATTTAATTGTAGGTCTTTTCCAATCTTTGCTACTGTCCTTTAAACCACTAGGATTTATAAATTTGTCAGCATGACGTTTTTAATATAGTTTTAAAATATAATAACATTTTGTATTATTGTTTGTTCTTTTATTTATTTTACATTTTTTTAATTAAGTACAGGTCAGAAAAGTATGTTGCATTTTTACATAAATATATGTGTTATACTGAATGTCATTATGAACAATACACATTATTTTTTACAGTTTAATTTCACAAAATGTATTTGCAACATTAGACACTTTATTTGCATTTAACATGCTTTTTATGTATAAAAAAATCACTTAGTAAATTTAATTTGTGCATGCAGTCACTAAAATAGGACGTCTTGTAATTGCCCTGTATATATAAATGTATATTAAAATACATCCATCTGTTAACATTAGTTATGTGTGTCTGTGTGTGTGTGTGTGTGTGTGTGTGTGTGTGTGTGTGTGTCTGTGTGTGTGTGTATCTGTGTGTGTCTCTGTCTGTGTGTGTATCTGTGCGTGTGTGTATCTGTGTGTGTCTCTGTCTGTGTGCGTGCGTGCGTGTGTGTGTGTGTGTGTGTGTGTGTGTGTCGTGTGTGTGTGTGTGTGTGTGTGTGTGTGTGTGTGTGTGTGTGTGTGTGTGTGTGTGTGTGTGTGTGTGTGTGTGTGTGTGTGTGTGTGTGTGTGTGTGTGTGTGTGTGTGTGTGTGTGTGTGTGTGTGTGTGTGTGTGTGTGTGTGTGTGTGTGTGTGTGTGTGTGTGTGTGTGTGTGTGTGTGTGTGTGTGTGTGTGTGTGTGTGTGTGTGTGTGTGTGTGTGCGTGTGTGTTGTAGGGCTGTAGGTATCACACGGTCGGACCGTACTGTGACCTCTGTGCTCCTGGATATTACGGAGACGCCTCCAGAGGAACTGCAGATGACTGTCAGCCATGTGCTTGTCCTCTTCTCAGCCCATCAAACAAGTACGTCAGCACTGATAACACTCACCAACCATAATCATAGTTAAACAGTCATATAACAGCATTTTCTGATTATTATTGTATGTAACTATCAGGCTGTATTATGTTCTCCATATATTACATACATATCCTCCAGTCACAGCCATAGACTTTCCTCTTTAGAAGACAATGTATTTTTAGCAAATAACTCAAATAGTCTATCAAATCATTCTGTAATATCTTTCATAACATAATTGAGAATCAGCTTTGAACAAAGTTTTGCCTCAAATTGATTGGTGAATGAAAACAAAATAAAACAAAAAACATGTTTTTGCCCGGATTAGTCCTACAGAGGATATGGCATAAAATATCAATAAAATAACTGTTTTCAAAAACAGTGTTTCTTATGCTCCAAACAATGTAAAGTCACAGAAAAGAAATATCACAAAAACTTATTTTCTGGGTATGAGGAGGATCAAGTAAAAAAAAAATGGTTTCAAGTAAAGAAATAAATAAGCAACCCTATTGTACTGTAAAACTAAATAAAATAACAGATAGTAAACCAATATATATATATATATATATATATATATATATATTCATAAAATCATGGTTTGAGCTGGCATTGCTACGAATCTGAAATATGTTAACAATGTGTCTTTAGTGGTACAACAGCTTGTCATTAGGGCAGAAGCAGATATTAACATACTTTCCCAGCTATTTAATCACAGTACATTAAAATAAGTGCTTTCTGAAATGCCATATTAAATATGCACTTATTTGCTAAATCTTTCAGAACAGAAATACTGTATGAACATTGGAACTAGGATTGAAATTCTTGTCTGATTTTGTTGATACGCCAAAGTTAAAGGTTGTTACAGAGGGGATATTAGATTTCTCTTGTTATCACTCCATGAATCAGAAAATACTGTCAGCAATGAGCACACACACACACACACACACACACACACACACACACACACACTCGCTCGCTCGCATGCACGCGCACACACACACACACACACACACACACACACACACACACACACACACACACACACACATCACACAAACACACACACACACTTGTTACGCACACATCACACACACACGTGTTACGCACACACACACACACACACGTTACTCACACACACACACACACACGTTACTCACACACACACACACACACACGTTACTCACACACACACACACACACACACACACACACACACACACACACACACACACACACACACACACACACACACACACACACACACACACACACATCACACACACACTCACACACTCAACACACACCACACACACACACACACACACACACACACACACACACACACACACACACACACACACACACACACACACACACACACACACACACACACACACACACACACACACACACACACACACACACACACACACACACACACACACACAAACAAATTTTCAACATTGTTCTAGGAATAAAATGCTAAACCAGGCAAATTATATTTGAACAAATCCCTCTTTGAATCCGTTCATATAGACATGAATAAAACTGTAAAGTTTGCTTTTCATAAGTGCTGCTGAACTGGAGATTTCTGACTCTGGCTCTTTTTGCGCAAGAGAGAAAAAAATATCATAAAAAAAAACCATTTTGCGTGTAGTTGCCTTATAGGGACAACTTAAAGGGATAGTTCACCCAAAAATGAAAATGTGATGTTTATCTGTTTACCCCCTGCAGGGCATCCAAGATGACTTTGTGTCATCAGTAGAACACAAACGGAGATGTTTAACTCGAACCGTTGCAGTCTGTCAGTCATATAATGGCAGTCAATGGGACTCATGGCTTTGAGAGAAAAAAAAACACACACAGACAAAACCAAATTAAACCCTGCGGCTTGGGACAATACATTGAGACATGAAACGATCGGTCTGTGCAAGAAACTGAACAGTATGTATATAGTGTTTTACCTCTGATGCACAGCACTGTCCAACTGTCCTGAGCGCGTTCACATCAGCCGCCGCGTGCCGCGTCTTCTTCTTCTTGCTTTACGGCGGATCGCAGACTTATAAGTGCATTACTGCCACCTATCTCTCCAATGGACCATTGACACTCCTAATTGAGAAAGTAGATAGAGTGTCAATGGACCATTTGAGCCACAGGGTTTCATTTGGTTTTCTCTATGCATGTTTTTTTCTCTCTCAAAGCCGTGAGTCCCATTGATTGCCATTATATCACTGACAGACTCGAGTTAAACGGTTCGAGTTAAAATCTTCGTTTGTGTTCTACTGAAAAACAAAGTCACCTACATCTTAGATGCCCTGCATCCAAGCAGATAAACATAATTTTTTTTCATTTTTGGGTGAACTATCCCTTTAACACCTCATCTAATGTACACTTGTGTACCTTTTAGGGGTAAATAAGATACACAGATGTGTTTAGAGGCTACTGCCCCAGTGACAAGCTACAATCTTTGCAATGGGAGACGAGAAACTATAAACAAAATATGCACATATCATCTTGAGCAATCTTGTGCCAGTAGCAGACTCAACTTGTTTAACTAAAACCAGTTAAGTTTAAATGAGTCTTGTTTTTAGCAATAAGGATGTAATAAGGATGCTCTTCCCAGCATGCAAAGTCCTGCATGCTTCAACTTCAACTCTGCAACTGGTGCATGATTTCAGCACTAGGCTAATATTGGCTGTAGCATGCTAGTGGCTAATCCAGAAAGAGTAGACATGTCCCAGAATCCAACAGCTGTACATTCCTCATCCTCAAGCGGGCTAAAGAAAGAGTCGCTCCGCTCCTGCCCTCAGCATTCCCAGCATGCCCCTGAAATAGCCACACAGTCATAATGCTAGTGCTGATGGCAGAACCTGACCTCACTGCACAGGGTTTGGCCATCGGCTAAACCGTCTTGGGCTTCAGAGTCTCTCTGATCCAGAGCGAGCACTTATGACGAACGGGAAGGATGTTTTTAATTCGCTACTCTTTTGTTTTTCTCTTTGTCCCCTTGTTGGCTCAAAAACACCATAGTTTCAGTCCCACATGTCACGTCGATGCCAGGGGTGAGGTGATCTGCGATCGATGCCCGCCGGGTTACACGGGCACACGCTGTGACAGGTAAGACGACAAGGTTTTGCCTCCAGACTTTACCTTCGGTGGGGTAAGTTGTGCCACTTTTTACTTAAGCTCTCCTCTATAGAAAAAAGAAACCAGACTGGTTATAGCTAATGATATTTCAGTGTCTTTAACATCAGGCCATACAGAGCGTGCACTATTATTAGGCATGTTGATATTCTGATCATATTTTTATGTCCAAGCACATTTGACCAATTCCAAACCACATCAATCTTTATAACAACTATTCATTTTGTGTTTAATCATGTGTAAGTGATATATAATTGTGCATGAAGGCTGGAAGTGAACAACTCCTTATATTCAGGTGTGTAGAATTATTAGCCACGTTTTCTTTTACAGATGAAATGAGCCAAAAAAGAGATTTAAGTGAAACATCAAAAATTATTAAATCCGAATGATACATATTCAAAACTAATGCAATACAAAAATTGCAAAGTTAAGATGGACAGCAAAATGCTCATTGGGTCAGCATGGTCAGAAAACACAGGTGGAGAAGAAAAGACATGTTAACTGCTAAATAATTAATGTGAGTAATTAGGTGTAAACCATCAGGAACCATTTAGTCTCCAGCGCCAACATTTTCCAGAACTGCAACCTGTCTCCAGAAGTACAATGTATCAGGTTCTCAGAGACTTTGCTTAAGTAAAAAATCCTAAAAAAATACCCTCACTTAGATTGTATCATCTATAATCTGGCAGTAAATTTTAGGAGCTCATTTTTAGTCAATCCTGCAAGACAGACTTTTCAGGATAGGAGAAGAACTAAAAATGAGCTCCTGAAACTTATTTCCAGATTCTGGGAGATACATTCTTCAAACAGTGGTTCAAGAGGACGTGATGCTGGTCCTCCAAGAGCCACTCTCAACTTATCTGTCCATGAAGCCTATATAAAATAGTCTTCATGTATTTCACAACACTTCAGGGTGTTATTCTTATTAAGTGAGGGTATTTTTTAGGATGTTTTACCCAAGCTAAGTCTCTGAGAACCTGAAACACTGCACTTCTGGAGACTTCAGGAAGGTTGCAGTTCTGAAAAATGATGGCGCTGGACACTAAATGGTTTACACCTAATTATTTACATCTCAATTATTTTGCAGGTAACAAGTCTCTTTTTTTCTCCACCCGTTTTTTGACTGTGCTGACCCACTGAGCAATTCGCTGACCAATGGTCATGTACTAAATATCTGCATTGTGTTAGTTAAAACAATTGTCATTATTTTTTTTATGAAAAGTTAAATTGCTTTTTTTGGCTAATTTTATCTGTAAAAGAATATGTGCCTAATAATTATGCACACCTGAATATAAGTTTTTTTTTTCACTTCCAGCCTTCACGGACAATCCCTTATAAATGACTAAAAAACTAAATTAATAGTGCTTATTAAGATTGATTTGGTTTGCAATTGGTCAAATGTGCTTGGAAAAAAATATGATCAGAATATCAACATGCCTATTAATATTTATGCACGCACTGTAGATGTATGACTTCTGAATAAACGAAGTGATCCGGTCACACAAATTGCTGTGTCATGTAAAGGTGAATCAATGTGATTGGTTTACATAACATTACATACAAAGGTCAAGTTTGCATTTACAGGTGCTGCTGGCACATCTTACCCCAAAGCATCTGACACACTTCACCCCACAGCTGGCATTTTGTGTAAAACACTAGGCTACATTTAATTATTGATGACTAATCTTTAGTCAGATGATGACTATGGATGTAAGGGTGAATCCCATTTCTCTGTCTTAACCCTTCCCCTTCTCCTACCCCTTCATCTTACCCCTAGTCCTTGTCCCTCGAAACCGAGTGGTAAGCGCTAGGGGTGAAAACATCCCCCTATGAAATGGTGCTACGTCACCAGAGGCGACAAGTGTTGATCACAAACTCTCCTTCTAAAAGTGTGTGTTTGTCGATTGCGTGGGTTTTAGTGATGTTTTCTCTAGTCAGAGAAATGCGGGACTGTTGTGCAAATCAGCAATGTAATGTTAGCATGGAAAAATAGCGATTTTTAAAAACGTTTCAATTAAGAACATGGTTGCAAATATAAATGTACAGGACTGTGTAGAGCACAAAACAAGACAGTCGTAATTTTTAAATCAATTATTTAAGCCGAAAATACTCTCTGGATGATCTGGCCGCAGTGTGTTCCGGGTACCCCTTGGTTTCAAGTAAGCTTGCGAAAATGCTTGGTTTTAAAGGGTATCTACCCCTTCCTTTTAGCCCTACCCCTCGATCAAAACCAGAACTGGGACAGCCCTTACTCTCACATGAACGCGCAAACTAAGGGGAAGGGGTAAGACAGAGAATTGGGATTCACCCTAAATCTCAATTTGACCTGTTTTACTTTTTTTGTTAATATGCTCACATGACACAAATTATGCACACAAATGTGCCCGATTAAAGAGGTGACACAAGTTATTCTCTGGCACATCTTACCCGACGCTTTCCTTTATTTTAAGTAACTCTAGCGACTGGATGTTTTTCATTGTTAAACATGTGCTTGTATGAAAGTATGGATTCTATGAAATTATTATACGGTGTCACCAGCTCTGTTGTTCTTCTGCAAGAATGGCTTGATAGTGCTACAGAGTGATTAGCAGCCATTTAAAATGCATGCTTTTGGTGACGTTTCTGCAACACCGATATTACAGTATGTAGCTTACGTGGCAGTTTTGAAGTGAAATGTACAGTGTGTGACGCCAAAATGCGTTCAGTAAGTGACTGTGGCCTGGTTTTTACTGCATTGCTTCAGGCACATATCGCGGCGGTTCAGAATCCAAATGTTTGGGGAGTGTCACTTGGTTAATGCTCTATCGTGTTGTAAAATAACAACCCCCTATACAAAACCCAACCCTAAACCTACCCGATAGTGTTAACAAATGCAAAAGTGATATACAAATGCTTTCGTTGTATAAGTATCAGTGGGTGGTAATAGACAAGAAATGTATAGTTCAACGCCGTACATATGAAGCTGTGTGATGCTAATATTCAAAAGTAATGGTTTTCACATTTTCCACAGTCCTAATATAATATTGTGCACAGAATTGTGCGAACATTAGGCTTTCTTAATCAAAACCTTAAAAAAAGCCTTTTATATCATATTTTGTGTGAAAAGGATTACAAGTTGTTTCAGAGTTTAACTGCCTCTAGTGTTCATTTCGACTGAAATCTGCAGCAATTTGCACGTATTGGTACTTTTATTTTTTTGTTCTGCAGAAAGACAAGTAGAGACATATTTCCAATGATCCTTGGTTAGTTACTTTACACTTGCAATCTTTAAAATGGTCCTACATTTTATATAAATGCATGAATGATAATAACTTATCTCAGTTTTCCCAAATGTGCATCTTTGAGAGAGGTCTTTTCCATGTGAAATTGAATGGCTTACTGGAAAGTCCCAAGCTGGGTTCATTTCTGATGATGTAGCAGATCCATTATTGATGCAGTTTTGACACTTGACCAGAATTTCCCTGCAGAATTTTAATGGCATTGTAGCAATACCTTAATGAGTCGTCTACAGGCAGCACCGCAAGACATCATACCCTAATTGTGCTCCGGACTTTCATTTCCAAAAGGGAAGACAGCATTAGAAATGTTCATTAGAAAAAAAATTGTAGTTCATGTCATTATGATTAAGTATTAAGTATGATTAAGAAAATAGTTTGTTTGAATATCACGTTGTTAGCTTGGCAATATAACACTAAAACAAATATAAATCAACTAAATCAATATAATTTCAACTCTTACACTCATTTAACAGATGCGCTTATCCAAAGTGACTTACATTGCATTCAAGGTATGTCATCAGTTCATGCATTCCTTGGAAATCAACCCATAATCTTGGCATTAATGCTGATTATGTAGATATCAATCAGTTTAGTGGTTCCTTTTCATTTAGGATGCAGCTTTAGGACACCTCCTACAAGGCCAGCAAAAAAGTCTACGTGTCCTCTCCAGTAACTCGTCATATTCAACCCAAGTTGTGTGTGTGTGTGTGTGTGTGTGTGTGTGTGTGTGTGCGCCTGTGTGCGCTTGTTTTTGGGACATATGAGGACACAAATATGTATAATGACATGGGTATGACATAGGTATTAGAAGGAGAAGGTGACTTATTAGGATATTTCCCCATGTCCCCATATTATGCATATATGCATATTATGCAAAAGGATTATAAATCATACAGAATTAGTTTTTTTTGAGAAACTAAAATGCTCAAAGGTTTCTGTAAGGGGTAGGTTTAGGTGTAGGGTTGGTGTAGGGCGACATAATGGGACTATGGTATGTCCCCACAATTCACAAAAACAAACATGTGTGTGTGTGTGTGTGTGTGTGTGTGTGTGTGTGTGTGTGTGTGTGTGTGTGTGTGTGTGTGTGTGTGTGTGTGTGTGTGTGTGTGTGTGTGTGTGTGTGTGTGTGTGTGTGTGTGTGTGTGTGTGTGTGTGTGTGTGTGTGTGTGTGTGTGTGTGTGTGTGTGTGTGTGTGTGTGTGTGTGTGTGTGTGTGTGTGTGTGTGTGTGTGTGTGTAAATGCCGAACAACACCATATGTTTGAGTTTAATGTATTTATTTGAATAGACTAGTCAAACAAATCTTAATCTCTAGGCCATATGGATCTCTGTCCTAGTGTGACATGAAACAAAATTCAGGGATAAGATTGGGCAAATAGCTTGATCCTCTGTGGTCAGTGCAAAGTGGCCACAAATGCAATATAACACAAAGCAGCTCCCTCGCTAGCATTGGCAGCTGTGGCACTCATGGTTTTTTGTTAATTTCATTAGCATCATAAATCACTGAGCTCATCTATCATGCATAATATTTTCATCAGTCGCTCTGTTTATTTCTCTTTCTTTCCCCTTCACGTTCCCCACTGGGCGTCGATTTTTCTCGTTCTCTGATGGTTGATGTGTTAGCATTAGCATATGCTGCATTCTGGGGAGGTTGCGTTGGCAGTCGCGCCAGCTCTGTACGTGGACTAAATCACAGCGGTGTCGTGGAAAACGGCATCCAGGTGGAAGAAAGGTCTCGGCTCTTCTGTGACCCTACCCCTGAAACAGATGGAGAGAGACTGCTGCAGTGCCACACTAGCTGGCACCAAAGCTCTCCACGCTGAGCCATTAGCAGACACGAGGTGGAGGGAATGGAAACGAGGGAGCTGGTGGTGAGTTATGGAGGACAAGCGGAGAAAGGTTAGAGAGGAGAGAGAGAGTGAGTGGAAAGGTTTCTCGCCAGGGACAGACGCACGTTAATGGGGCGAGATGGGACCGATCCATCACTGCTTAGACGGGGCTCGAACCCAGTCAGTCCCCTGAGAGACCCACTGAAAGAGATGTGAAGGACATACTTCACACAAACTCAGTCAGGCGGTGCTTGTTGCTCCTAAAACGTGTTCTTAAAAATGTTTGTACTGAGGCCGTCCAACAGGGAAACCACATTAAATGGAGCGCAAATAGAGACTTAATCGCACACGTGTCAAAGGACTTTCAGAGGAGGTCTCGAGAATTCCTCAGATAATCTGTAATGAGAAGGTAGAGATCTCAAAATGAGCTCAAACATTTCTCATCAAATCTTTCAAAATCTGCAATTCCCAGAAGTACTGTAGTTTAAGTACACTCTCAGAAATAAAGGTACAAAAGCTGACACTGGGGTGGTACCTTTTCAAAAGGTACATATACATTTTGGTACATATGGGTGTATTCATAACAGGAAAGTCCGATAGTTTACATTTACATTTATGCAGACGCTTTTATCCAAAGCGACTTACAGTGCATTTAGGTTATACATTTATTGTCAGTATGTGTTCCCTGGGAATTGAACCCACAACCTTTTGCGCTGCTAACGCAATGCTCTACCACTGAGCCACAGGAACACTCACTTGCTTGCTTGGTCCGGACCAAAGGCAAACAATTTATACATTGTAGCAATTTTAGCCGTTTTGGTTCCTTTTCACACCACACTGTTTGCTCTGGTCCGAACCAGCTGAAACGAACCAAAATGCAGTCCCGTGACAACATCCGCTTCACTTGTTGGCTAGATGTGTCTTTGAACACATTCCCTAAACTGCTTTTCGATTGGTCAGAAAGAACGTGCGGGAAAATTCACGGAAGTAAACAAAGACAGGAGTCAAATGCAGCAGACAGCACACTGCTATTATTGAGAGATGACTGCGCGGGTGGATTCTCAGCATCTCCTCACAACCCCAAGTTTGTCCGCGACCTGTCATGCTAAACTGCAAACACTTCCTCACCCCATAATGCACAGCGCCGCTGACTACGGCAGCTGGTTTAGTCCAAAAATGCGCAGTTCTTTTTGCAGTTGGGTCTGTTTGAGGTCGGATGGCGTTCTCACCACAAACGAACCACTCCAGGGTTCGTTTGAAAGCGTACCGAGACCTCAGTACGCTTGTTTGGTCCGCTTTTGGTGCACACCCGAGTGCGACTGCTGCATTCTCACCGGCCCAAACGAACCGCACCAAGAGGGAAAACCAACTCTAGTGCGATTCAACCCAACTAAATGAGGCAGGTGTGAAAGCACCCTACATATTTGTACTTAAAGTGTACATATTTGAACCTAATAGGTACAAAAGTGTACCTTTTGAAAAGGTACCGCCCCAGTGACAGCTTTTGTACCTTTATTTCTGAGAGTGTAGACTGAAGAGACCTTTGGTGCCAAGGGGCTTCTTCAGTCTACTTGATTGCTTTTGGAAAACATCAATGAATCCACGTTTGTTGTCTAGCTTTTGTGTGCCATTTACTGTCTCATCAGTGGCTCTTTAGTTGAGTCTTAAGAATTTGAAGAGAAACATCTGAGATAAATTTGACATTTCAATGAAACTGTAAAACTCAACATTGTCCAACATGGCCGTAACCACCATAGCCATCAAAGATATTTCAATTCCAGTATTCAGGTTAGCAGTCAGCCAATATGTAATTTTCAGTGGTTAAATCTTAAATTATTACATTTTGTCTCAATTGATCCTAAATATCTGGTTATATATTTGGTCAGCAGTCAAAAGTTGCACATAACTGGCTCTCCTTAAACAGAAATCATTGCAGAATACAATACATCATACATTATTTTCAAAACCAGATCCCAAACTTCAGATGAACATTATCCAGTAGCCAAAGAGTCAAGCTGAGCCAACTGGAGCGCTACCAAAGACTGTAAAGCCTGTTTTATTAGAGTACAGAATTAGCAACTAGTGCCACAATTGCTGATTTCTTCAAAATTGAAATATCTCACTCTTCTTAAGATGCAACTTCAGATACTTTAGTGTTGATTGCAATGATGATTGACCCTCATGAAACATAATTTGGAGATCTAATTCCAAATGCTCTAACAGACACACAAACCGAATCCAGATTATTGTATTTACATATTTATATTATATTTATAATCTAAGCTACTCTTGGGGGTTTACACAGAGTTTAGTGTAGTTGCGGTTTACGTTTTTGATATAAATGTGATTCTTATGTATATTAACCCCTAACACTGCATATTTTGCATCCCTCCTTTTGTCTGACACACCCATTTGAGGTCTTGGAGTCTCTACTAATGAGATGAATCAGTTGTGTTTGATGAAGGAGACATACAGAAGGTGCAGTGCTGTATGCCCAGTTCAGCTGGAGGCTCCAGTATTATGGGTGGGAACCACTGGTCTATAGGACTGCTAACTATATTTAATCAGAAATCACTAATACTGTGTAGAGCTTTAGTAGCATGCTCAACAGAAACCCTGTCAGTGACCAGCTTTACATCACATGCACCAAAACAATGGCAAGAAAGTACCATTCTGAAATATTATGTAAACACAAAGAGAGAAAGCTGCTTATTAATGGAGCTACATGTGTATGAGTGTCAATTTTTGGTCTCCATGTACATGTTCTCAGAGTGAAAGCTCAGTGTGAGTCTGCTGTTGCAGTTACAATGCAATTGTGCAAGCTCTGTGAAACAGGTCTTATATTTATCATCCCCCCCCCCTGCTTCATTCACACACTGTGTATGTGTTTGTTGTGAAGCATGCCTTAAGCTTGCTCTGAGAGTGTAGTACGCAATCAGTAACAGTAATGGGCTTAGTGATACTTTCAGTTTAAGAATCACTGACCCAAAACAGGAAAAAACAATACCTGCCTCTCTCTACCCCACTCAGTCTTTTACTGACCTAATTCAGCTCCATGGCGCCTGGTCCTGCTCTGAGAGTACTTATGTTTAGTCTAGCCCTGCACGGCCAGCGACACCTAAAAACAGTGAGCGAGTCAAAGAGAGCAGGCTGAGCTGAATGAGGTAAAGAGAGGACAGAAATAAGAGTTTGGAACAGTCCCAGGTTTTTTTTTTAGTAATTGTTCCCTCGTGTGCAGACACACAGGAAGTTGGCCGTATATATGGCCTGGGTTAAAGACACCTGGCCCTAGTCATCAGTGCTTAAGATGGCTCCCTCGCTGCAGAGCTAACGACAGGAGAAATTATGAGCCGGCACCAGAGGGAGAGGAAGAGCCATCCTTCAATGCTCAGTTACCCTTTAAAGGGTACCATAGCAATGCAGAGGTGACAGTCTGTCTGACAGTGTGTTGGGGGTTATGTATTTTTAAAATGGTAGGTAAGAACTTATCCATTTACCCAGACACAGTTACTTAAAGAGATTCTGTAATCATTTCCTAACCCTTGTTTACTCCCGATGACTTCTAATTTGTCCATTAATGGATACCAGTTTGTACTGTCTTATTAAACTAAATACCAATTTAAAAAAATTATAATAAAGTATGAAAATAGTGGAAATAAAAAACTGCATGATCAGATTTTTAATTGTAATTTGGCCCAGTAGGATGTAACTAAATCTAACCTAAGACAGAGCCTTGTGGCACTACGTATTTATCTGTTAAAGATCGGTCACACTTGATCCATTGACTTCCATTCATGCGCATACGAATATGGGAGAGCAGAAACGCAAGCTCTTGCGAAGTTGTTTGGCATTTCGCTGCCTTCCAAAGTTCAAGTTTGTTGAACTCTGACCTGTGAATTCGTATCGCTTGAAACTGTGTGACCAATATAAGGCCGAATCATTACAGCAAGACCTCATAGCTGAATTAAAAGAACATACATTTAAAACTACAACACTGCGGGAAAGTGGAGTATATTGTATGTTTTAACATTATGGATTTATTATAATTTGTTATGTGTTGAATTTAAGTTGTCAATAACACCCTGCAGAGCGTGACTTCAGGTCACAACTGCTGCATTGTCCGAAAAATTTCACTCTCTTAAAGTCTATTGTGATTTAGTCAGAGACAGCTACACATTTACACACATCCGTAGGAATAATCTGATAAGTATAATTTAAACATGGTTCCACTCTTTTCCAAAGAATATTATTAGCTATAGTACAGAGAAATACATGATGATTAACATCAGTCTGACAAGTATTTTCATTATCATATTCTTAGAATGAAAGTGACAAAATAGCAGTTCCTTTATACTTTATTAGCCTATATTTTACACCACAAAATATGAATGGTAAATGTTTATTCCATTATCTGATCTTCACATTTTCCATATTGCATTTACAGTCGCACTCTTAGGAGACAATTTCCTACCAAAGCATGAAATTACATGAAGATCACTAACCGATTTAAATAGCAGTAGCAGGCGGTTTTGGTAAAAATCACTCTTTAGCCCAACATACAGGAACAACTATAAATGCAGATATTACTGTAGATTTCTTAAATAATACATGATGACCCCAGAGCATATGTTCTGCTGAATGTCTTTTAAAGTTATTGTGAGATTTAAGACTTTGTTTAATAAAGTTGAAATCTCCAACCTGCACAGTTAGAGCTAGATTTTGCCCCAGCATGCTACTGGGATTGTAAAGACAGTCAAAAGCAATACCATATTCAATTAATAAGTCTAGGGTGGCTCGCGGAATCCGCTGAGCGCGAGTGAAACACAGTGATTACTTTCTCTTTCCACCATCATGCAGATAGCGCAGTCGTGTGCAGATAAGCGCAGAGGAATCCATTTAACATGAAGGCATGTTTATCAGCCACCAGCACAAGTTGCTTCAGTAGAGATATAGGATCCAAACGCACCGACAGCAGATAAGAAGAGCGGGTGGGCGAAGCTAGCGGAGGAAGTGATAGCGTCTCTTCCCCTTATATTTCTCTCACATTCTCATCATCGTCTGCACTTTGTTTTGACGAGAAAAGTCTCGAGCGTTCGTTTCTTGATCAAAATAAGGTTGTTCATCAGACGTACTGTAATGGAGCCAGTTCAGTCGTTCCCTGCTCATTTAAAAGAGAAACGGTAAATGACTCATCAAATGCAATATACTGAAATACTTTCCCTAAGTGTTTCCATTTATCCCACTTTACCCCAGCTATTCTTGACAGACTATCTGCTAAGATCAGCTTTAGCTTCTACATACACTATCACAACTGCTAAAGTGACCTCTGATCTGATTCAAACTGCAATTATAAAACAATTATAACAAAACAAACCCACACACAGGGACTAGGATAGGGTGGCTATATGTGACACGTCCTGGCCAGGATTTTAATATTGCCTAAATCATCCAAAGTAGTTTGACTAATAACATGTATTGTACATAATCGACCAATCACGGTGCTGCGTGTGAGAAGGGGAGATCTACGGAGAACAATCAAAGCATTGCAAATATGCACGTGTTTGTTTGTTCGAATTGAAAATGACACCAAGTTAGGCACGAGAGCGATTCGAAAGCATAAGGAGCCGTCTGCTCTGCTCTAGATAGCTCTCATGAATGTCACTCAATGATCTACCTGCACAGTGCCAAAACCTGGATATTTTAGGCAATATAGAAATCCTGGCAAGGACGCGTCCTGTAAAGGTGGCCCATATGGTCACCCTAGACTAGGACCACAAGCTGGCTGACTTACATTATCCAGCTCATTACAGTGCTACACAGCAAGTATTAAAACAAATGCAAGTGAAACGTTGATTTGAGTGTGAATTATTTTATCATGTGTGAGGAAAGAGATGGTCAAATGATACATTATAAAGTTTGTGCCACTGTAGAAGGTCTGACGTGAGTTTATTTGCTGCATTTTTCCTGTTTACATCTCTAAAGCATGTATTCTCTCTACTCTCGGTGACCTCAGGTGTGCTAACGGCTATTTTGGGCGTCCCAACATTCCTGGGGGTTCCTGTCAGCCATGTACGTGTAATGGGAACCTGGATCGTACAGCAGAGCTCAGCTGCAACCCGGCGACCGGAGCCTGTCTGCGCTGTCGTGAGGGATATGGAGGACCGGACTGTGAAAGGTGCGCTGACGGAAACTTTGGAGATGCCCTTATTGCCAAGAATTGCCAAGGTGAGTGAAGGAGCTGAGTTGAAATGTTTTCAGATCACAGCAACATGTGATGTCTAACCTCTTATAATCTCAACATCAGTCAATTTAGGAATAAATAAAAAATATGTCACCAGGGGTAAGGCTGACATTTCACTAAAAGATCCAGCTATGACCTTTTGATTAAACATTACAAGTTTATAATAATAAAAATAACATGGATGAAATGTTCACAATACGATCTATAACATGCATAATGTAAAAGTAGCATATAAGCTCTTCACTCGTGTTTATAAATACTGTTTAAACCAAAAGGCAGATCATTTATCAGATTATTATATTTGCTTCTGTAGAAGACATTTAGTGTGATTTCAACTTTTTAAAAACCATGTTTATTGAGTAAATGCCCTGTGAAGAACTACATTACCCATAATCCTGTAGAGAAATCCACTAATCGAGTCACAGTTACATGATCGCAGTTGTATTCCTTTTTGTTTTTATGAAATTGTAATTTGATTAGCTTGTTATTAGTTAATTATTGCACAAAATAATTCAGACCTTTATTATACCATCATATTTTATATTATGAAAATCATATTTTGTTTTCTTAAAGTTGAGATAACCTGTTAGATATGTCCTTTGAAGTACATATTTAAATGAAAATGAATTCAAATGTCAAATTCACAAAAAAAACATTTATGTAAACACACACATTATTATCAATTTGTTTTAACACATTTTTTTTTTGGGGGGGGGGGATTTGGGGGACCTTCTACAACTGAAAATGGTGCACCCTCTGTTAAGCACTCTACAACTACAGTAAAATACAGGATATTCTGCACCCTTCCTGAGACACCATATTTGGTTGTCACTTTAGGAGTTTTTAATGTGTCTGTTTTTTTGTAGAAATTAACTCGTTTTTCCAGACAGCCTGCATGGCAGATGTGAGTGTGTGTGAGGTGAGTTGATCCAGTAGCTCGGGCCGTCTACCCTCAAGGACAATGCACACAGATTCCCCTCCAACAAGCCTCACGCAACACCATCTGTGCTCCATCTCAATCAGAGTCAGGCTGTTCAGAAGAAAGTGTGTGTGCATTATATTGAAATGCAAACTGTCCTCCTGCAGCCCTACAGCAGTGTGCCCACGGTTACACTGCGCTGTAATTTTAAGCAGGATAGAGTCATTCTGTTTGATTGTTTTCCACACACACTGCACTGATTAGCATGCAAAGGGGTCATGAGATATTGAATAATCACACTGCTTTTTAATTTTGGTTGTTATACACGCCAGAGGCAAGTTCAAAACACATTTGGGTTGCACAAATTCCCTTGGTTGTGCATGAAACATGACAATGAAACAGCTTTCCCAGAGTCTGTGTGTTCCTTCTGATTTTATCAGTGCTTAGTGCATTTGATATGGTTATAATATTGCAAAACATATTCAGATAGTGGGGTCCAATTAAAAGTATGCGATTCAAAATCTTATTTGAACAGGAAGTCTTATAATTTTTAATGTCAAATTTATAATGTGAAAAATTGTGTTAAAAATGATTAATTGTTCATGTTGTGGACTTTTCAAATAAAAAAATAAGTCAAATTGTTATCCTTAACTTTAATTAGATTGGAAATGTTAATATTAAATTAGAAAGTTTCATTACTAAAATATACAAACCAGTGAAGGCGATTGACCCGAGATGATGGAGCTTAGGTCTGTACCGTGATCTTGTCCAATGCTTGTCCATTTTTAACCTCTAAAGCATGTTTATATTTAATGTAAGATAATAGGATTTTCTTTATTTCTTTGGGGAATAACAAGTTTTGAAGAGCAGAATCAACAGCAGAACAATGCAGAGTATAGCGCTCAGTGTGATGCTTACAGAAGTTGCTTGCATGACCTACATTACACAGAAAGGTTTCTTTACCTGCAGTGTTATACATAATAAAGTACACGCCAGCTCCCCTAAACACAACAACTCTTTGTTTGAAATATATATAGTATGTATTATATGCATGGTCAAAACATTGATGGAAATGTCAATGATCATGATCTAAAGGGGTCATGGCATGATTTTTTTTTATTATTACTATTTGAATATGTTCCTTGAGGTTTACTTGTAATGTTTATAAAAAAATTACACAGAAAAAAAAAATAAATAAATAAAAACAGTGTATGTGGAAAAATTATTATTTTCAACCCTTATTCTGACCCTCTCTCTGAAATGACCTAGCGGGTCCCTTAATTGGCCACTGTTATGATTGGCTAATGTCATTGCATAGGAAACACTATCAACACCCACTCACTATTGTGTTTGACCACATGATCAAAATCAATCTGTAATTTCCAGAAAATGCATTATAAAATAATGTACTAACAGTTTGTGATTAAGCTGCAGTCAGATCTAGCACGCTTCATCTTTCAACAAATGTTTCTTTGTGAACTCTCCATGATACTATGCCTCTTTTCCAAAACAAAATCCTCAAACACGATCCAGGATACCATTAAAAATAAACTATCCACTTGTTCCTTACGCTAGGATCCTTCTGATATCTGTACAAAGATATGAACGAGTTGTTAAACCAAACACATCAAAGTGAGCGTTCTTTCACTGCATTTGTCCTGATGACAGACTAGAGCGCGTGGACTGTGCCAGAAAGTGAACGCGCATCTGTATACTGTATCCAGTGTAGACTAGATAGCGGTAATTTCTATTTGCTTTTGATGCGACGTGACACTCACATTCAGCGTAATCAGGTGTCAGCCATTAAGGGGCTGAATGCCAGTGGGAGGGGCCTATGGTGAGAAGATCCCTGCATCCCATTCGGAAGGGCTCATCCCAATGTACTAATCCCTTAAAAGGGTTTACCCTCCGGAGTGAGAGCTTTGAAGGGTTGAAGGGTGTAGGGGACCAAACAACTGTTTCTTGAAGTGCCCTTCTGCATCATCATCCCATGCCCATATGAAGGCGGTGTCATTATTCGGAAGAATCAGTGCAAAGGATTATGGGAGCCTGAAGGGTCCAGCATTGTACCCTTCAAAATCCTTCATTCCGAAGGGCCCTTTGAAGTGGCCAGTTTTGAGCACTTCGGTTTGGAACAATCCTTCAATATGGCGGCCATGGTTGTTTTCACTCTGTAGTGCCCTTCGGATGGCAATATATCCCCTTTGGAACACACCAGATGACAATTCTTTGATGTCTTGTGCTGGAGGCAGTGTTAATGCAAATGAGTTTGCTCCCGTGACGTAGCCTTGCACCTCGGATCCAAAATTAGATGTTTTCTGAAGGTTATTTCTTTATTGATGATGAAGACATTTTAAGTTATGAAACTTGCAGGACGCATTTTATGTACAGTACACTGCTTATCAAACGTTTGGAATAATTACGCCTTGGCAGGAACAACAAACATGATGGGGGTTGGTCAGTCTTGGTGGAGCCGATGACCATGGCAGGCTGAAACCCATACCCTGACGGTGGGACTGAGAAGCTGGAGAACCAGGCAAAGCCAGAGGAGAGGAGGGACAGGGTGACATCGCTGGACTGAAGGTTTTAGGTGGAGATGCAAGGTAGGAAGACCAAGGTGGAGCTGAGGGCTGGGAACAAGGACGAAAAAGAAGCCAGAGGGAAAGAGGAGCCCAGTGGAGCCAAAGGGATGTAGGGCCGAGGTACAGCATAAGTCAATGGCAAGGTCAATGTGATGATTGACTAAGCCGGAGGGATGAGGAACCCGGTGGAATCAGAAGGTTGACAGACCAGAGGAATCGAGGGAACAACGAACCAAGGTGGAGCTGAAGAGTCAAAGGACCTAGGTGTATTCCCTGGTTTCAGAAGGATGAGATGAAAAAATGGGATCTGAGGACCAGGGCAAAACCTGAGGTGGAGCTGGGGAATTGGACGGAACCAGCAGGGGAGGATGGGCCACCAGAAACAAGGGAGCTTGGATATTGGGTGGGACCAGAAAGACCAATAAACTGGAGGAAACTGACCAAACAGGAAGGAATTTGAGGGTTGGCACATGGGTGGAAACTGGTTGAGTGGCAAACAGCTCAATCAGAAATTCCTCAAACACTAGTTCCGAGACAGACACGGCAACAGGCTCGCTCTGGCTCCAGAATGGAAAATGATGGAAAGATCTAGCTCCAAGTCAAACAATTCAGCGGCCTCCGGCTCAGGGTTTGTGGTAGGCTTCGGCTCAGGGTCTGAAGTGGGTACAGGAGTCCTCGAGGTGTAGAGATGGCTGCTAGGTCCATAAGTATTTGTGGTTTGGTTATTCTGTAACAGTGTAACAGCCAGGGAGAGAGTAGATGCTTGGATCGACTGTCAGCGGTAGTAGTAGTTAATTTACAAAAACAAAGAACTTGGGAATGCGGGATACTAAGAACACCATTAACAGCAATAATAACCAACAAACTACATACAACACAGAACAATATATAGATGGAAAACTAACAACCAAAGAAGACCCAAGTGAAGAACATGATCAGTTAAACTGGGAACTAACTAGGTTATGATCAAAAACGAAGGCAACTAATGAAACAGGAGCTGAACATAGGAAACACAGAGACCAAAGGAAGCAGAAACTGTGTTGCAGTTGAAATAAATATTATAGGACTGTGGGTTGCGTCTGGATGAGTTTTAATTCTGTTTGGGTGGATTTTGAGTGGGATTTGGGCTAGAAATTTTCATGGGACCTGGCAACCCTGAATATAATGTAACACTGATTGGCTGCTTAATTATTATCAAGTATTGTTAGTCCTTTGAAAATTTCCATTTTCAGATACATTCAAATTTGAATGTTATTGGAAATTGTAATAATATTCCACAATTTTACAGTTTTTTTCATCAAATAAATGGAGCCTTACAGAAAAGGCTATCATCAGAGAAAATGTTTTAAGTTTGAGAGCAGAGAGGAAAGCATTGGGGAAGAAAGACCGGTAAAGTATTTCAAGACAGGAATTGAACTCAGGTCACCGTGAGCACAGTTGCACTCTATGTGGGCACACTGACCACAAGACTATTTGCACCAACACCTTCAGAGACATTTAATACCAATGAGAACCATATTCCAATTTTTTTACTGGCAGTACTGGATATAAAGGAGATCAAAACAAAATATAATTTACTATCTCTCTACATGTAACATTGTCACTAGAAATGTCATGTCTAGTTGTGTTTCTCTCTGTGTCTCTGTGTAGCGTGTCGGTGTCACACTAACGGATCGCTCTCAGAGTTGTGCCATCAGGAGACCGGACAGTGCCAGTGTCGACAACATGTTGTTGGACGTCAGTGTGACGAGTGTATGGTGAGTATGCACAACACCAAATGCTGTCATTTCTGTCATTGCACTCCGTAAAAAATCCGTAAAATTGACTGTAAAAAAACGGTGGCTGTGGTTGCCTGAATTCTACCTTACAAAATACAGTTTTACGGTTTTAACATAAATTTACAGTTAAACACCATAATTGAATTAACTGATATAATGTTAATATACCAACCTAATCTGTTTCGTACCCTTGTAATGCACTGATAACCACCAAATGCAGGAGGTGATGAGAAAGTCACATGATGAACCAAAAGGTCTTTAATAATATCATATATAGAAGGTGCACGGTGTCATTCACACAAGCACTAAACACCATCATGATGAGACTCATTAAACTAAAACATGCAATAAACATGAATTTAACAACATTAGTTGTAACATACAACCCTAATAAACATAACTGATAAGAAAAAACTAAGAAGAAGCATAGTTATTACAAATTAAAACATCCAATATGAAATGCAACGCAGGGAATTCTGGGAACGTCAATTTATGATTCTTTTTCACTTTCACCGTAAAATTGTCTGAAATGTCTGTTACAGTTTTTCACCGTATATTTTAGGGGAACTTACCGTTAACCATTTAACAGGTTTTTACTGTAGCATTTTCACAGATTTTTACTGTTAAAATCACGGTCCTTTTTTACAGTGAAATAACCATGTTAATTACACATTTCATTTAATATTTTTAATAAAAAAACAAATTCTATTTTAATCTCTGCCTCTTCATAAACCCGTGAATGTGTGTGTTCAGCCGAATTGTTGGTGGGACAGTGAGGCTCAGTTGTGTAGGCCGTGTCAATGCAGCGCTCGGGGCTCTGTGTCCCAGCGCTGTGACTCTGAGGGCCGGTGCATCTGTCGGGCCGGATACGTGGGCCGCAGGTGTGACCTCATGCGCCCGCCTCACGCCCGCAGGGAGACCCGGCGACCCGTCCAACAGGTTCCCATCCAACACATCCAGAGATGGGAAAGCAGAGGGGGCTGCCCTCGAGGGGCGTATCGCCCCGGCACAGGGGTAAACGCATGGCATGATGGATGCACAGGATCGGTGTGTGTGTGTGTGTGTGTGTGTGTGTGTGACAATCAGCATCTAATATGAGCATAACCAGTGTAAGAGTGTTCAAAATGACACCCATTATACACACAACATTAACTTTTTTCTTTTGACTTCTGATCAAATCAGCTGTTTTATTTAGATTAACTTCACCATTGATGCAGTTCACTCCTGTTTACTGTTGTTTACCAACCAGGGCTATTATCTTTCACTAAAACTATTCTATTCAAAATATTGTCTATTATCTATTAAAATATTTTGTCAATTGAGTTAAAGCTAAAATTAAATATTCAAATTAGATGCAAATTGAACTAACTAACTAATTTAACTAACATTATTTTAGTAACTGGAAATAAATATTATGAACTGGATAAAAATATAAACTAAAACTGAAATAGAAATAAATTAAACCTAAATAGAAATATAAAAAAATAACCAACTAACTAACTAAATAAATACAAATACATATATAAGTGACAAATACATAAAAAACTAAAATTAAATCTGAAAATATAAAAGCTAATTGAAAATACTAATAAAAACTCTAATAGTATACACAAAGGTCCATAATGCCGTTTAATATTTGCAATTTTTAGTTTTGTTCCTTTGCTAAATTGTTTATATTTTATTTTTGTTATATAAAATATATTCTCTGTAATATAGCATTAATGTATGTTGTATGTATGATGCTGCTTTTAATTGTAGTTTTTAGTTACAGTAATGCAGTACTGAGGGCTTCATGCATTGTAGGACTTCACTTGCATACTAAACAAAATTGTGTAGAATTATTACGCTTGGTCTTGGTCTGTATTTTTGCGCAAAATCTGTGTGAACATTTAATTGCACAAACTGTGATCAACAAATTCACTCTTTTATTCTTCACGTAGAATGTGCTTGACTCCTGCTGGCCTTAGAAACGTGTGAATCAAAGTGTTTTTTATAGATATGATTATTATTATTAGAAACTGAGTTGCTAAGTGACCTTACAATATGTCTTTCATATTTCACGGCGACAGCATGAGTGCGTATCTGTTAATACAGAGCGCGTATCGGACTTGTTTATTGTGTTTCATCTGGTTTCGATAATGAAACACGTTGATTTAAAGAGCTCATGCATTGCATTCACAATGTTTCCGATGTTCCTGGAGGTGCACTTATAATGTTGGTAGGATTTTTACATCAAAAGCGCAGTCATCAATGGTTTAAGTTTAGGGGTTGTATAAGGTTGTAGATTGAATGCCCACTGCTAAATACCCACGGGTAACATCTTTGCATGTGGAATAACTGTTATGAACAAGAGTTCAGTACAACTTACAGTATGTTTTTATATTACAGTCACCTCTTACATGTCAAAAGATCAGTCAAATATAGATTTCTCAATGTATTGCTTTAACTGAAGCCCAAGAGCAAATCCATGTGCATTAGTTTTGCATGAGAAACCTTTCTGCATGTTTAAGTACACAACTTGTGTACAGTCATTAGTGAATGAGACCCAAAACATATATACAGTGCATCATTCAAAAAGACAGCCTTTGGCTTTAAGACATAATGTGCACAGTCTGCTTTGGCTTTTAATTATACATTTACATGTAACATTAGTTAAGTAGCGCTTTAGAGAGTTAATCTCTGTCGTGCACAGAAAGCCACTCTCAAATGCTGTGCTCTTTTGTGTTTTAGTCTTTTCTTAGTCTTTAAAAAGCGCCAGGCGTGGTTATGAGTTCTCTTGGAGGAGAGTTTTGCCACTTTGGCTCACAGCTTTGTGTGTGTGCGTGTGTGTGTGTGTGTGTGTGCGTGCGTGCGTGCGTGCGTGCGTGTGCGTGCGTGCGTGCGTGTGTGCGTGAGTGTGTGTGTGTGTTCTATTTCTGGCATCCATGGGGTGCCACTGACAGTCTGTGCCAGGACCGCTTCTCATTGGTTGACACGGTGACAGCGCACCTGTTCCTAGCAGACAGATGGCTGTCAATCACCCACAGCAATGGCTGCCACAGTGACTTCACATCCACATGGCACATACAGATTTACCATCACTGCATGATCATTTTTTATCACTGAAATGAAACTGTTGGCAGTTTACCTCTCAAAATGTCTTTACAGTCATTTGAAGTGAGTGTAAAGGGGACAGACTGGAGACAGAGGCACAGGCTTGTGGTTTGGTTTGATCTGTAATATCTGCATGGCTGTTCAGTGCTGTGATCTGTGTTTATGAAGGTCTTACATAAATGCACAAGATATCGTACTGTTTGCATGACTAAACAAGGCACATTCCACGAGTAGGTGCAAAAAAATGAGCTTGATGTTCTGTATGAAGTCAATGTTGTTGTTCTTTTTATAAAAGTTAAACGCCACCTACACATAAAAAACCTTTGTTCTTCTCAGTAGGTCAAACTAAATATTATATGAGAGGTTTTGTTTTATTTTCCATTTCTAGAAACCTGTTTAAAATGTAGAAACCCCCTTTTAAAGAGTTTCAATTTCAGGTTGGTCTGATTTTATTATGCAGCAGTACTCATTAAATACTTGAACACAACTTAAACAAAATAATTCTGTTTGTTTTTATTTGATTCGTTTCATTAGTTTTATTTATTTATATATTTTAATGCACCAGAATGGATAAATCAGCAATCCCCGACATGTTGAGCCTAAATTAATGCTGGGGAGTGGTGGTTTGTAGTTATTAATATATCAGTTTAACTATAATACGTTTGATTCTTACAACAGATTGAGGGTTTAATGGTTGAACTACAATCTGTGGGAAAGATTCAGTTGATACACCTGGGTTCTCCAACATATGTAATAATTCTCGCTCTAAAATATGGGATCTGTGTCTTCATTGCTTTCTAAACCTATTTGCACCTTATTTGAGGAAAGTGCCACACAGCATAGTCTGAGAATGGCCTTATCTCCCCCCCTCCCTCACTGTCTCCTCTCTGTCTCTCCAGTCTGGCTTACACATGCAGGGTGCTCAAGGCTGCGTCCCATGCCACTGCAATTCATTCGGATCGAAGTCGTTTGATTGTGACGAGAGCGGTCAGTGTCGCTGTCAGCCGGGTGTGACGGGACAGAAGTGTGACCGCTGCGCTCCCGGACACTTCAGCTTTCAGGAAGGCGGCTGCACATGTAAGAATTCACCTCCGAACCTCGAGCCCTTGATAGGAGACCGTGTTTTTGCTTCTGTAATTCAGTCCGGATGCATTCGTGCATTTAGATGTAGAAAATATAGTAATTACTCTAGAATTAACACTCTTAAGGCATTAAGTCCTGCTCATTTAATTTCAAACCATATACTGTTGTTGTCGATTTTGAAAAAGTCAGTCTAAATTCATCTTTAAATTGTAGAAATGTCATAAGTGTCTTGTGTTTATTTGATCGGGACAATGCACGTTAATAAACATTAGTATAAAATGAATTCTGTTTATTTATTTTGAATGAATTAATTGAATTATTTATTCATTTTTTTATTATTTTTCATTTATTTTTATATATTTAATATTATGCAACAGGAAGAGTAATTGCAATTTAGTCTAAATTAATGTTGGAGATTGCTACTTTGGAACCAATGTGGTTTGTAGTTATTAATAATTAATTAGTTTAATATATTATATTTTCAGCTATTCTAATGTACATCCATATGTTCCTATGTCTTAAACTGTGCACAAGATTCAGTAAAATACCAAATGTACACTCACCAAATGATCTGAGCTGCTATCCACATTCACTTTATAGCATTTTTTTATAATATTATATAATATTATTGAACTGCGGTGACACTATTGCATTGTGAAGCATGAGTAATGGCACCGTTGTCTTCTGTAGAGCTGTTTTACAGCTGAAATTGAACTCACTTCTGTAAATGAAGCATTACAGATGTAAGTGAAACATGGTACTGCTTTACATCTTCTGATCTATGGAAGAGCAAAAGGTTGTGTGCCAACCAATCAGATATCAGACAATGCCTGACCTGCAAGCGCTACAGTTTTCATCCGCGGTGTTCATTTCATTAAGAATCATGTAATTCTCTGTCGGGACGGTGTGTAAATTTGCCCATCTCCTTCCAGCTGGAGCGTCTTCTGTCAGGCTATCACACTGATATCACCACAGCAGAGAGGAGAGCCGGCGCTGACATTTAGAGCAGGTGCTCAGCTGCGCTCCGCAATTAACCTGCTCTCTGTTTCTGTCTGTCTCGCAGCGTGCCAGTGTGCCCATGTGGGAAATAACTGTGACGCTAACACAGGTCAGTGTATCTGTCCGCCCAACACCGTGGGAGAGAGATGTGACAAATGTGCGCCCAACCACTGGGGTCACGACATCAGCAGCGGCTGTAAGGTACGGCTTATTCTCCTCTCCTCCCGCCGTCACGGCTTCACTCTGTCTGCTCGGCCTGTGTATATTTATCTTCTGCTGAAACATCATTATTATTCATCTTCTGTAAAGTCATGTCGAGGTGAATCTTTGAGTTAATGTCGCAGAGAAAGGAAGGTGAGCGTGAAATCAAAGCGTCTTTATTGCTTAATTACCATATGAACTATTCAAACACATATACAAACTTATAATGCAATGTTAAATAATTTACAGTTTTTCACCGTACAGTATATGGTAAGGTAACTTACAGTTAACTGGTTTACTGTTGCATGCATCAGTACACTGAATTAACTCTATTTATGTGGTATCATATAATAAACTGACTGCTTAGCTGCTGATTACCTGTGTGTTTGTTTTGTATAAGTCCCAGATCACCCCTCTGAGACCTATAATATCTGCAAATGTGACTTTTCGGTGAAAGAATGTGATTCATAAGCATTGCTTACCATTGCATATTATCCAGTACACCACACAGGTTAAAATTTCCTCCTTACATAAAGCAATTTCTGGTAAAACTTTACGTCTTACCAAAAGGTTGATGTTAATGTAAACTTTAATGTCCCTGCGGCATACACAGTTTGTAAGGAAGAACAGGAAGTATCATCTAATATAACAATAGAATCAGTGTTTCTGAAAAAAAATATCTAACAAAATAATATAATATCTAACAAAGCAACCAGGCCCAAAACAGAGCCTTGAGGTACACCGCAGGTAACAGGTGTAGAGAAAGAAGAGTAATTCTCCGTCTCAATGGAAAAAGCTCATGCTTTAGGGTAGGAAGAGAAGCAGCCAAGGGCAGTGCTGAGAACTAGATTTTATTCTGACTGATTTTCTAATTAGTGGGCAAATGTGCTCAGCTTCGCCCGCCCTGATCAGACTTTAAAACACGTGATGGTTCTGAATGGATCCTTCATTTTCAGAAGTGTAGGGAAAGTGAATGCCATTTTATGTAAATGTTATGCATAATATGAATTGTTTATATGTAATTTTCTCTTTACTGTAGCCGTGTGGCTGTAACGCATTGGGGTCTGTGGCACAGCAGTGTAACGTGAACACTGGCTGCTGTATGTGCCGTGAGCAGTTCAGGGGCGAGAAATGTGATGAGTGTAAGCTGGGTTACAGAGACTTCCCACAATGCATTTCCTGCCAGTGCTCGGCGGCAGGCTCGTCACTGGACGCCTGCGATGCAGATTCTGGGCTCTGCGCATGTGCAGACAGAAGTGGGCAGTGCTCTTGCAAGGTAAAGTCCTAGAGCTCGAAACCCATCTTTGATTCAACCAATATAGCCACTGATAACCATGTACAGTCACTTGTGATCAAAGGGATTTTTCATCAGAACTGTCATATCATAATGATTATTAGGGGTATAGAAATGCACTGACAATTGAATTATTGTATAATGCCCCAATCTGCTGTTTACACATTACACATGCTGGGCTGAATTTCCCAAAAGCATCGTAAGCCTAAGTAGATCATGAAGATCACTGATGCTGATGGTTTATATGATCTGCTTAGGCTTACAACTCTTTTGGGAAATGCAGCCCCTGGTCTTTAATATAGCTGTAAAACAGCAGCACACAATACTAACGTGAATGCATGTGTGTTCAGGCTAATGTGGAGGGAGGGAAGTGTGACCGCTGTAAGGTGGGCTCTTTCGGCCTCAGTCACAGCAATCCGCTGGGCTGTGGTCAGTGCTACTGCTTCGGCTTGAGCAGCTCATGTACGGAGGCCACGGGACTCATCCGTATGAGGGTGAGTTAACACACAAATCATGTGATGGCACTTTTTCATCAATACAATTCAAAATGTTGCTTTGTTACTTTCTAAAGCAACTGTTTTACATCACCTTCTGAAATGTTTTGAACACTTTATTGTAGAAAACAACATTTACATTACTTCGCATTATACATTTTTAACTTTATATTTAATTACTAACCTGAATGTGATTCCTAAGATTACATTTTATCCAATTGTACATATGACACACAAGTTAACATCTCGTCCTCTCATAAAGCAATTTCTGGTAAAACGTTGCTTACCAAAAGTTTACCAAAGGCTATCTAACTTTTAATGTCTCTGTGGCAAGTAGAGTTTGTAAGGGAGAACTCAGTTTTAGTAGAAGCTGAATATTGTCTAATAATAGAATGAGATGTTGTGTTTCTACAAAGTTATACCTAACAAGAGAATATGTATATATAGTTAAACCGGTCCCAACACGGAGCCTTGAGATACCCCGCAGGTGATAGGTGCAGAGGAACAAGAGTAGTTATGAATTGTCACTTTAAATGTAATTACTCAACACTCAATATTGTTTCTCATTTGAACAACACCATTAACACTTTGTAACTGAGCATTGGGTTTGAAAATAGCAAGACTTTAAAAAATTATAATAATTATGTGACAGGGACCAAAATTAGGTGGAAAGAGAAGTAAATAATCAAATTGCATTTTCTTAATTTTTACATGTACAGTATTATACCGTGTCAGGTTCAACTATTAACTATTCAATGCTGTTGGTAGTATGGAGTATTGACATTTTTAATAATTACAAACCATTTCTACTGTTATTTTACAGGATTATGAGTGCTTATGATTGCTAACCAAAAGATATGCTTTAATTATTAAGTGCTTTCTATGTTGGTTGTGATGGTGTGGATGCAATGAGGACACAGGTGTCTGTTTGTGTGTGTGTTTTGATGGCTTTCTTAATCATCTTGTCCCAAGGTGGGCTGAGATGCTCCGGTTACCAGGGAAACAGTAAATATTAATGAATATCAAGTGCTTCCTAGCTGTCATTCTCCCTCAACCATATTCACAACAGGACAGAATTAAGTGTGTAGGAGCAATGGAGAGAGATAAAGATAGAGAGAAAGCGCTGACGCACAGAGCCTTGTTTGTTTTTAATAAGGGTTTCCTGCACGTTCACAAACTCGTCTTAATCCTCAGCGTGTCCATGGAGACAAACAGCAGATATGGCTGAAGGACGCTTTTCCAACGTGATGAAATCGACAAACAAATTAAAACAAGTTCATCTAAGTTTCGGAGAGGAGTTTGGAATCCATTTATGGGATAACGAGAGATTTTTTCTAAGTCAGTGAGTCGTGAGATTGTGTGTTAATGTGAGGGTAGTTTAGCCGCCTTGTGGGGTTCCTCACACACACACATTTACCTAAATATGCCTCTTAATGCACACAAATAAAACACTGAAGCTGAAACACAGCACTATTACACTATTCTGTGTGCCAATTTCACCCTGCGTACTTAATAAATATCTCTGGAGCACTAATGACAAAAATGTTTTCATAATCTTTCTTTGAGATGTAATAACTTTCTCCACCTCTGAAATGTCTGCTGCGTGGGTGAGAACGAACATTAACCAATGATAATATCGCAACCCATCAACCCATGTCTCACAATCCGATTTTTGTGAATGCCATTTGTTGAATTTGTAAGTTCAAAGTGCAGGTCTTCTTTAAATTAATTCAGCTGATTGATGTGACTGAGCGTTTGTGATGTCCTGTTCCCTTTTGCTGTCCTATAGCTGACTCTGGTGCCGGAACAGACCGTTCTTCCTCTCGTGGACAAATCCAGTCATCAGGAGATCACAGCGGGCGTGAGCTTTCAGCATCCTGACATCATCGCTAATGCTGATGTGGTCCAGCAGCATCTGAGTGAGCCGTACTACTGGAGACTGCCAAAACAGTTCAAACGCTCAATGGTAAGTCTGCCACCAACATCCTTGTATACATTACACACACACACACACACACACACACACACACACACACACACACACACACACACACACACACACACACACACACACACACACACACACACACACACACACACACACACACACACACACACACACACACACACACACACACACACACACACACACACACACACACACACACACACACACACACACACACACACACACACACACACACACACACACACACACACACACACACACACAGACACAGACACAGACACAGACACACACACACACACACACACACACACACATACACACACACACACACACACAGACACACACACACAATAATTCATTTAAAAAAAAAAAAATTTGATTAAAAACTGACGTGACACTTTTTAAAACAAATTTATAGTTCAATTGTTTCAGTCATATAAAATAATATTTTTGAATTTCAAGGCCAGCTAATGAATATTACTCTCTCAGATAACAGCCTATGGTGGGAAGCTGAAGTATGCCATCTATTACGAGGCTCGTGACGAGACGGGCCACACCTCTTACGAGCCACAGGTCATCATAAAGGGTGGTCCCGACAAGGACAAGGTCATGGTTCGCCACATGCCAGCGCTTCAGATTGGCCAGCTGACCCGTCACGAGATTGACATAACAGAGGTGAGCCACTCAGGGATGAGAGTCAGCGCTCAGCCCCTCCCACTTACTGAAACACACAACAGATCTCTTATACGAGAGTGACGACAGTGTTTGCATTGCAGGAGTCATTTAATTGATCTTGTTTACCACAGTTACTTAAAGCATACACTAAGACATTGATGTTTTGCAGCATGAGTGGAAGCACAGTGATGACAGGCCGATGTCTCGTGAGGATTTCATGGACGTGCTGTTTCATGTCGAATATATCCTTATAAAGGCCTCACATGGCAGCGTCATGAGAAACAGCAGGTAACTGATCTCAAGCAAGAACCTTCTCATTAAACTTTATCAGTCAACTCTCAAAAATACCAGGAAGAACCTTGGTTATAATTTTGGCTTAGTTATAGTTTTGGCTTAGTTACGTGGCTCATATATTTTTGTATTGGTGTGCAGGATTTCTGAGATCACTTTGGAGGTGGCTGAGGTGGGGTCACCCTCACAGGACAGTGAAATCGCCCATCAGATTGAGAAATGTGACTGTCCTCTGGGATACGCCGGTCTCTCCTGTGAGGTAATAGCTTTTGTGTGCAATATTTGACATGGCAGAGCTTTTAAGTGCTGGAATGTTGTGATAAGATGTGTAAAATGTTATAAATGTATTACCCAACTCTCTGTTGGTCAGATCTTATAGCATAATGTTGGTCAGATAATATAGTGTAATCTCAAGCAAACGTCATAATAAAAATTGTACTCGGTTCCCTGAGATATAGAGACTGTAAGTGCACTGAAATAAGGAGTGTAACTGCACGGCCATTTGTTGAAAACAAACCAATGGCTTGGCAGCGGAGCTGCACGAGCCTATGGCAATGTAGCACGCCAGAATGGGTGGGGCTATCTGGCTATATAACCGTGCATTTCGCCATAGGATCTTAGGTAAATGCCCCCTCCAAGAGGCTGTCTGACTAGCATGTGGTGTCCCTTCAAGTGTGGTAAGAATGTCTGAAGAGCTTGACATACTGCTATCATCTCGAGGCAGTTGATGTGTAGCCGGTCTTCTGCATCCAATCAGGAGCTGAAGGTCGGTTTGCCTTCGCACTGAGCTATATCTGTGTTGGATGCGTCTGTCGAGACAACCTTCCTTCTGCGAATCAAACTCATAATCACGCCCTACTTGAACCTTTGCAGGGGGCAGAGCTTTTACGCAGGCCTGGCTCACCCTGATACGGATGCGTCCGTGACTCCACGCATGAGGCGGAATCTGTGGCTTCAACCAGTACTGAAGGGGTCTCATGCGGAGCAGGCCCAACTGAAGTACTGATGACGCAGAGGCCACGAGGCCATCTTTTAAAATGCTTTGAGCGGGTGAGAGGCTCCAACTTTGAAGGAAGCCGCGAGCTACTGTATGGCCAGTGAACTTTCTGGCATGACTACCACCCTCAATGCGGACTGAGTCAAAAACTGCTCCTGGGATCGAAGTTTGTTGGCTGTGAGACAGAGAGTTCTTGGCAAAATTGATCCGGAGTCCCAGGCGCTCTAAGTGGCTGAGGAGGCAGGACCTGTGGGCTATTAGCTCAGCCTCTGACTGTGCCAGAATGAGCCAGTCGTCGAGGTAATTCAGGATACAGATTTCATCATCATCATCATCTGATCATCATCATCTGATCTGATCATCATCTGATCATCATCATCTCATCATCATCCATCTGCCTCAGAGGGGAGAGAGCCACGTCCATGCACTTCATAAAAGTACGAGGAGCCAGGGACAGCCCGAAGGGCAGGACCATGTATTGATATGCCACTCCCTCGAGGGCGAATCTCAAGAATCGTCTTTGATGGGGGGGCTACCTGAACATGAAAGTAAGCATCTTTCAGATCCAGAGAAATGAACCAGTCCCCTGGGCGTATTTGCGAGAGGATCTGTTTCAGGGTAGTCATTCTGAATGGCCATTTCATGAGGGCACAGTGCAGACATCTGAGATTGAGGATGGCTGCCATCCTTTTTGGGGACGAGGAAGTAATGGCTGTAGAAGCCTGACTCGCTCTGAGCTAGCGTAACCTTCTCTATGGCTCCTTTCACCAGTAAATTCTTTACCTCGGCTTGCAGAACGTGAGCGTTCTTGCTGTGCACTGAGGTGGAGACCAAGCCGTTGAACCTCGGGGGTCTTCGAGCAAACTGAAGTGAGTAACCTCGTTTTATAATCCCCAGAACCCAATGAGACACTCCGGGGATGGCCTGCCAGGCCTCTTTTTAAAAATGTTTGTTTTTTATTTTTCTCGCTATTACAGCGGCTGATTGTGAAGGAATTCAGAATTCACAACAGTTTTCAGTTCAGATCATTTTAGTTCTGTTATGTAAACAAACATATTGCCACTGGCACCTGGAGCCAAGCGAAGTGCTTGAGGGCACAACAGAGGCCGTTTCGGGGATGGTCCGGTATTGACGAGACCTTGTCCCCTCTTCTTCCTGTCCAGCAGATCAGGACAATGACAAGGTCAGCTTGGGCCAGGATCCTTGGCGCTTGGGAAACGGATAGCATCTGGCCGAACGGGAGAGCTGTCGGGGCTCAGGCTTCTAAGTAGGCTGAGTTGGCGGTAGCGTAGGCTGAGCTGGTTGCTGTGCTGGAGCAGACCTGGGGTGATTGTTGGTCGTTGCAGAGCTGGAGCGCTTAGGCAAGAAGTGTTGCATAGCCTGGGACGACTTCTGTGCCGCAGTCAATTGCTCTGCAAATCCCTCGATGGCAGGTCCAAACAGCCCCATAAGGGAGACTAGGAAATCGAGGAAGGGGACCTTGTCAGCCTCCTTAATCTCTCTGAGGTTTAGCCATAAGTGGCGTTCCAACACCACTACGTTGGCTACGAGTGGGCTCCTCCGGCATAGACCACTCCAGTCCCAGCTCTTTCACTGCTTTAGAGAGGATGCGGAAAAGTTCAGGATCCATCCCTAGCTTGACATCGCTGGGATCAGCAGACGATGAAGGGGCGGGGTCAGCAGTAGTGCCCGACATCTCCTTTGCGTCTGAGGCTATTACAGACATGCTGTTATCTAATGGCTCATCCTCCATAGTCCCGAATGAGTCCATGATGCTCGCCTCAGCCGAGGGACGCTGGTCTCAGTGCTCGAAGAGGACGTGGGATCTGGCCCGGCGTGAGCTCGCTCGCGACCGAGCGCTTAGTCCCTTTGCCCCGCTGCTTCTTCCTCACAGGCCCCTCTCTAAAAAGAAAGTGATCCGAGCACGCAGAGTGGCGAGACTTATGTTCACGCAGTGTGAACAGTCGATCTCGGTCAGAAAACTTATGCATGGGGTTTACCCAGGCAGTTAACACACTCTGAGTGGCCGTCGCTATCGTGCAGTGAGATCCTCAAGTCCTGAGGATTAGCGAAGAGAAGATCGTCGTCGCTGAAGGAGATTTGATCTGAGATCCTATGGCGAAATGCCCACTTATATAGCCAGATAGCCCCACCCATTCTGGTGGGCTCTGGCGGGCTTTGGCGGGCTTCATCGCCTCCTCTGCCGAGCCATTGGTTCGTTTTTTAACCACTGCACGAACCAATGGCTGTACAGGTGCACTGCTTGATTGTAATGTCTTCAGTCCTCGGAGTTTTGCCCATAAGCGTCTAGCGATGCAGTACTAGTGAAGTATCAAAAGGGAAACTAAGGACACACATTTTCATATGTTTTATATTTATTACATAGTATGGCTGAGATTGAACTCAATCTGTTCTTAACAGTACAAAAAGTCCCAGTAAAGTAATGCAGTTTCCAAATAGATTTAACGTGATGTCCTTGTCACAATAATGAAGCCGCTTTGAGCGGTGCTGACGTGCCCTTTCATAACAGGGCTCTAGAAACACAGCAGCTCTGGAAAACTGGTGTGGAGAGTGTGGAGAGACGAACAGCTGGGTGTATCTCTGCACGCCACTCATCAATACAGAAAGTGTTTCTGCTTCTCAGACTGTTAATGTGTTAAAGCGCTCTCTCGCCGCCAGTCCCCTCCAACAAAGCGCTTGTGTGAGATCTTTAACAAGCTCAAGTGTGCGAGACACCGATTACAGATCAGCGAGTGTTAGTTGTTCACATCGCTGGATGAGACCACGTGGACTGGAGACAGATGGCCCTAACTCTGAAACGATCCATACTCTGCTTAATAAAGTATTTTTAAACAGGCGTTTAGAAAGTTCACCCTGAACAGATGGTGTACTAAATTGACGTGATTAATTTTGAAGAGCGAGGGTTAGAGGGAGTGTTGCTATGGTTTCAGCGGAGGACTATTTTTCTCCTGTATGAATGTGCTGGTCTACGGTGTAATAATTTTCAGTGTGGATAATTTGCAGCACGTTCCTGCTTACGTGCTGAATGACAATAATTATGTGTGTCTGTAACCTCTTGCATATCTACACATTATTAACTGTAGTAGTGTCATATCCCAATGCCACAGCACTATGCCAACACATGTGCTGAAGAAAGAACAAAAAAATGGGTTTTACTATTTGTTATAATACCTACGAGTCAGTGTTGTCTCCATTGTCAGGTTTTGAAAGCACAAATTTCAGCAGAAACACATTTAACTGATTATGTTTGATTTTACTATAAAATGCAACATACAGTAAAGAGTAAAGTAATTATGATCCTAACTTGCACTCAATAAGACTTCATTACTAACCGTATGTACATACACCACCATCACCTCGGCTAAAGCCACTTTTTGACTTTCAAACACAAACAAAAAAACTCATTAATTTCCAACGGTGAGCAGTACAGGAACAAAACTATTAGCCCGAGCTGAGAGAAATACAAATATTTATGCACTGAAATGTTATACTATGTTTTACCTTCAAATGTACTGGCCGTCATTTGTTTTGTGTGGAAATATTCATACAGTTATTATTCATTCATTTTACCATCGTAAATAATCAGAGGGTAAAGGCTGTTTTATAACCAGTTGGAAAGTTCTGTGTGACTGCCGCTAGGGGACGTGGTAATTGTTCACGAATTGGAGATAGTGGAAATGTGGCTAAGAAAGTAAAGCCCAGATGCCCTGTCAAAGGGACACTATGAAAGCACTATAATCCAACAGTGCCATGCAACATGGCCATTTATATAATCATTTGATGTATTATAAAAGATAAATACCTGGTCTACATTAAGGTATGTTTACACAACAACTTTATATTAAAAATGAAAAATAAATTGCATTTGTAAATATACAAATGCCAACCTTATCAAAATGATCCCTGTTTACACAGATCCACCAAAGTATCCAAAAGTGCTTTATTATTAATGCCAGCCAGTAGTGCATTCCTATAGACTCAACACGTCACATGATGTCACCATTTTAGACATTTCAATTTAATTTCTTATCACGATTATAGTGACCAAAATGATCAAGCTTATTACACAGAAGGAAGATGAAAAGCAAATACCATCGACACTTTTCTGAAGGCAGTCGGTTTTCTAATTAATTAATTAATTCATACATTCTTTTATAGAATTTCTTTCTATCACGTTTTCACACAAAAACAAATCTACA
>CM049794.1:25299196-25331696 GCA_027422405.1 Ptychobarbus kaznakovi
TGAGAGATGATAATGATTATTATTCATATTTTTGATTATCGATACATATTTTTTTATTCGTTTATTTATTTCACAGAACAATATTATTTCAATAAAATCTTTATTGCTCTGCTTAATTTTTATAATATGATTTATATTATAAAAATGAAACAGATAAATAAAAATGTAATATAATAATGAGTTCTGTGTACGTCATAAATTAGTTTCAGGGGTCTTAATTTAGTCTTAATTTAACTTTCATTTCTAGTGCATTGAGCGAAGTGCTATATGCATTTTTAATACAAATTATAATTATAATTTTTTCTAGTGCATTGAGCGAAGTGCTATATGCATTTTTAATAAAAATTATAATTATTATTATTTTTTATAGTGCATTGAGCGAAGTGCTATATGCATTTTTAAATAAAAAATATATATATTTTTTTTTTTTCTAGTGCATTAAGCGAAGTGCTATATGCATTTTTAATAAAAAATATTATTATTTTTTTTTTCTAGTGCATTGAGCGAAGTGCTATATGCAATTTTAATAAAAATAATAATAATTATTATTTTTTTTTTCTAGTGCATTGAGCGAAGTGCTATATGCATTTGTAATACAAATCTTTATATATATATTATTTTTTTTAAAATGCACTGAGGAATGAGTGAAAATACGTATGTTTAATATGGCGGCACCACCCTGCTGTAAAGATTGATAATTGAGATTTGACTTTCATCAACTCTTCATTGCAGCACTTTTCCTTCCAGGTCTTTCCTAAGCTTTACTCCTTCTGTCTTTCGCGTGAAAACACGTCTTCCCAGGAAGTCTTAACAGCTCCATTTGTTCAAGAGGTTAAATCGAGCAGCGTTTTGTGTCCGCAGCGAAAGCCACGCGCCTCTCGGTGTCTTTTTTCCTCCCGCTATCGCTCGTGGCATGTCAAACACTCATAATAGGCTGCCAGGAGCTGTTTCACACTCTCTGTTAAATTTCACACTTGAGAAGTCCTGCTCCCCTGAGTTTCCACCTCGCTCACGTTTAATCTAGAGAGAGAGAACTGCCCTCCGAGCAGGTGATGGAGGGATGCTGGATGAGTGCTGTTGTGATAGCAGAGGAAGAGAGACAAAAGAGGCCAGTAAATGAAGTTTAGACACGTAGTTTTTAAACTAAGTTCGGGAGGAGCACGTCAGATACTCAGGCTAATTAGCACAGGTGGTACACAATCTAGGTAATCAGCCTTGGACATAAATACAGCTGTCTTACCTCCATCTAGTCGACGGTTAAGCAGCATCCCTCCACCACCCCTTCTCCACCAATATCACTAGATTTCTAATCACACTGGGGGGTTCACTGGGTTCGGGCCATTCCCGGCTAGGAGCCCTCCCCCAGGACAGCACGCCTACAACGTATTACCATACACGCCAAATACGCATTACGTTTATCGTGCTAGTAGATGTAAGTGTGAAATCGTGAACCTTCGTTTACAGTATTCTTGCCTCAGGACCTGTCCATCCTTGGCTGTTAATGCCCTTTCAGACAACGTGTGCCCTCTCTCTCTCACACACACACATTCACAAGCACTCATCCTGTACATGTGCCTGATCAAATATGACTGCTCTACAAGTACATGCACTCCTTTTTAATTTGCACTTGAGTAAACGTACAACTACTAGTGCAGCTCAAGTATGTCATTTCTATATGACTAATGTCTCAAAACAGGCCCTGTCCCAAATAGCACATGTGCACTTGCGTCTTACAATGGCCACCTTGTGTCCGTTAAGTCCACAAGACCATAGGGCATGTCCAAACGCGGGAGTTTAGCACCAACCCTAATCAAACACACCTGAAGCAGCTAATCAAGCTAGTCATACTAGAAGCTTCCATGCAGGTGTGTTGAGGCAAGTTGGAGCTAAACTCTGCAGGACACCGGCCCTCCAGGACCGAGTTTGGACAGCCCTGCCATAGAGTGTCCCATTCGTCATTTTAGCATTCAGAAGCGTTTACGCTATGCGGCCTCGATCCACACTTCAGCCGAGACTTCTACCCGACAGTCAAAGCAGCATTACATCACCAATGTGTGGACAAAGTGAGGATTTATGGCAGGGCCGGCTCTAGGAATGGGCAGGGGTGGGCTAAGCCCACCCAAACGTCTGTCTTGCCCACCCAATCAGAATGTAGGTAAAGACAGCGTGACTAATTTTTACGATTTGTGTATTGATTAAAAGCAATCTGAGGCGGGCTCTGTGTTGAGAAGTTCGAGTAAGTGCTGTAGAATGCCCCGACCAATCACAAAATAACACCAGTAAAATTGCAGTATTTTGATTGGCTGAAAGCAACGGCGTGGTTTACACTCACGAAGCGGGCGGCTTCAGTGACAGTCACGGAGAAGCAGACGCTGACAGTCTCGTAAGCGATAAAGAGCGTTAAAAAGTCATAGTATTTGCGTGTAAATGCAATGCATAGATTTGTGGTGCCTATAAAGAAGCCTAGTGACTCCAGCAGCAGTGACCATGGTGTGGCTGCTGTTGCTTCACAAACTCCAACTTCCCCAGCTCCCGCTTCAGAAACACGTCCGACTCCTTCCACCTCAGTCCCCCAAAATCTGTATAATATAAATGTTATAAAAAATATCTATCTATCTACTACCACCACAACCACAACCCCCCACACAACAATTGCCCACCCAGGATATCTGTCCGCCCACCTATTTATAGCTGGCAAGATCCGGGCCTGGTTTATGGTGTCATTTGGGACTCGGCCAATAATGACTGGTTTCCTGAACACTCCCCCTTCTGTCAATCAATCAGATAGCCCCGCCCCAAACTCCCTCCATTGGTTGAGTGCGTGTCACTGTGCCGGCTGATAACAGATCCATGAACTAGTGTTTTAGTATCACATTGATTTTATTTATTTATTTAAATTATTATTATATATATATATATATGTACATGTTAGTCATTTTGTTGTGTTTTGTCATTTTTATCAGTAATGTTCTAATTGGTTAAGGTTTTTTTAAGCATGTTTATATAGATTTGTATTCATTTTATTTCAGTTTTAGATATTTTAGTACGTGAAGTAACACACGTTGCTTTGCCAGCCAGCTGAAATAAAACGTTAAGTGTTTAATATTTTATTTCAGCTAACATTTCACATAACAAATAGTTTTTTTATGATTTAGTTTTGGTTAACCCTTGAAGATTTCATAAAAAAAGCTACATTTTGAGCAAAAAGCTGAGAAAATCTAATTTTTATCAAATCTGGATCATATTCAGTAATATTATCAAAGCAAAGATGCAGTAGATTGACAGCTTCACAGGCCTTTACCACTTTCTGGATTGACATTTCACTCTTTAGCATTAGGTAGTTTTCATGTTAGTGTTGATGATCGCATTATTTTTCATATGCATATGCTTACATGAGATCACTCGTTTCTGCGTCTTCCTCGTCTGTGTTTTTGATCGGCACATTCAACACTCATTCAGGAGATGCTAATTGCGCCCCCTAGTGTTTAACAGGAAAGCACAGAAATCCCATGTTTGGCAGGGAAAGAGTTAATAACCCCGGCGCACAGAACTGGCTCTGGCTTTTTGTTTTGTGTTGTTCTTTTACTATTCAGATGCCAGTATTATTCATTTTGCCCTGAAATAATGCAGAACAGTGTGTTTGTAGATAGTGGAGTAAACGTAAAATTTTGTCAAGTTGAAAATACTCTGATGCTCTGAGTTCAAAATACTTTGTTACTGTCCACTAATGTTCACATGTACTGTTTACTGTCTGCCCTGAAGCTGCTGCCTGACCTTTGACCCTTGACCTTGAGCATGCACATTCATATATGAGGGTGTTTTTCGTGTGACCTTGTGAGGTGGCATCTGGAGGATGTGTGCAGTGTGATGTAGTGCTGCCTGTGGGGTGTGTGCATGTGTTACTATACGCGTCTGATGTCTCTGTGTGTGTGTGTGTGTGTGTGTGTGTGTGTGTGTGTGTGTGTGTGTGTGTGTGTGTGTGTGTGTGTGTGTGTGTGTGTGTGTGTGTGTGTGTGTGTGTGTGTGTGTGTGTGTGTGTGTGTGTGTGTGTGTGTGTGTGTGTGTGTGTGTGTGTGTGTGTGTGTGTGTGTGTGTGTGTGTGTGTGTGTGTGTGTGTGTGTGTGTGTTTTCAGCATGTGACGACGACTGCGCGGGACTCTTGATTCGTGACATGGATCGTCTGCTGCGTTTGATTGGCAGCGTCAATCTCACTCTGCCCCTCCCCCTGCCGTATAAAGTGCTGTATCGATACGAGAACATGACGGAGGAGCTGAAGGTGAGCCCTAATTTACAGGATGTGTTATTAAATTCAGAGATGATCAATCAGATTCATAAATATTGCAGCTGAATAAGCCAGTGATAGAATGATATGCAATACAGTAACAGTGAACCGACTAGTAGTAATTAACACAGTAATTCCATCTAATTATCTTCATTTGAGGACTTTATTTGCAGTTAATTGTGATGAATTAATCATGCTATGGAGTTAAAACGTTTTCATCAATTGACAGTCCTAATTTTTGTAGGTTTTATTTACAACATATGCATGAAAACACAGCCTAAAAAATGTTTTATGGTGCAACTTTGATTAGTTGCATGCCACCTGAACACACATAATATACTCAAAGTGCACTATTTTGTACTTAATATACCAAAATTGATTATTTAACTTAAGTACATTATGGAAATGTCCAGTACTTGTTTTCACCTGGATAGTGATGCAGAGAGACTGAAAAGAGCACTTGGCGCTAGAAAGTAAAGTATAAAGTCATTGTGCTGTACTTGAAGCTGAAGCTCTAATCACGTCAAACGCACTCATCTGCTGTGCATTAGCATCTATATTTGAGTTGCTCAGTTGTGCACTTATAGCTGGACTCATTCGTTGCATGCTTCACGACGTGTGTTTGCAGCACATGCTGTCGCCTCAGAGAGCCCCGGAGAGACTGCTGCAGCTGGCCGACAGTAACCTGGGCAGTCTGGTCACCGAGATGGACGAGCTGCTCAGCAGAGTGAGTCTGATCTATTCAGTCCGTACTCGAATGACTCGTTTACTAACAGCAGAACATATCAATTCAGCATCAGGTTTAGTGCATGCATGCAAACATCTCCTGGTGGCCTTCGTTGAGCCCAAATGTGTGGGGTTTTAAACATTGGCATTATTAGGAATTGAACCATGTGTCTACGTTTTATTTATTTCACAGTAACACAAAAGAGACATTTGGGACACCGAGTCTGCTCACCTAGGATGCATTTATTTGATCAAATATACTGTAAAAGTTTAATATTATTGCAATTTAAAATAGCCGATTTCTATGTGAATATGTGTTAAACTGTAATTGATGCAGCGCTGTATTTCCAGCATCATTACTGCAGTCTTCAGTGTCACATGATCTTCAGAAATCATAATAATATACTGCTCAATTCTGATTATTATCAATATTGAAAACAGTTGTGCTGCACGATATCTTTGTGGAAACGAAGAGACTCAAGCATTCAAAAGTTTGGGTTAAATAAGATTAAAAAAAGAAAGAAATTAATAGGACACGTTTTTCAGAAAACATGGATTAAATTTAACAGTGACCAAAAATATGCTGTTCTTTATCAAAGTATTTTAAAGTAAAAATCAAATGTATTTCAATTTACAATGTATAATAATGTATTTATGTGTGTAGCACGGCTGTTTTCAACATTGATAATAATCAGAAATGTTTCTTGAGCAGCATATTATTATGATTTCTGAAGATCATGTGACATTGAAGACTGCAGTAATGATGCTGGAAATTACACTCACATACAAAATTGTAATTTGCAAGAATATTTTTGTATAAATAGATAAATGCACATGTTGTTGTATAAATCATAAGACAGTTTGTATATCTTGAACACAGTTTGAGGTCTGGTTTACATCTATGAATGCTCCATCAGTTTCACTTGTACATGTACAAATGACAAGCACTTACTTACTTCTGTCCTGCTGGGTTCGTGTAAACTTACAAAGCTGGCGGTTTTGCAGAGTTTCTGTTGCTCTGTTGTTTTATCCTGAGATTGGTTTCTGCAGAAGAGCACGTGAGGCTGATCTGAGACTGTTTGATAACATCTCACTGCGTCTTCATTGGGTTTTCTCTCTGGACATGCAGGCGACTACAGTGTCTGCTGATGGGGAGCAGACGGCAGCGGATGCAGAGCGGAGCCGTAAAGGAGCCGAGGACCTGGAGCTGTACGTCAGGAGCACACTGCTGGCTGCTGAAGGTACTGACAAATACAACCTGGTCCAGCTGACAGCGCTGGGTATGACATGCCATCTGGACCACGTCATCAGATTCACTAACTATACTACATTTAGTGCCGTCAAACCATTAATCGCAAACGAAATAAACGTGTTTGTTTTCATAACATGTGACCCTGGAGCACTAAACCAGTCATACGGGTCAATTTTTGCCAAAATGAGATGTATGCATCATCTGAAAGCTGAATAAATTATATTTCCATTGATGTATGGTTTGTTATGATCGGACAATATTTGAAGTATCTGAGGGTGCAAAAAAATCTAAATATTAAGAAAATAATCTTTAAAGTTATTCAAATGAAGTTCTTAGCAATTCATATTACTAATCAAAAATTTGATATATTTATGGTAGGAAATGTACTAAATATCTTCATGGAGCATGATCTTAATATCCTAATGATGTTTGGCATAAGATAAAAATCATTAATTTTGACCCATACAATGTATTTTTGGCTATTGCTATAAATATACCTCAGCGACTCAAGACTGCGTTTGTGCTCCAGGGACACGTGTGTGTGTCCTGTGCATATTTATTATGTATATACTGTATAAATACACACACATGCATGCATATACTTCAGAATTTTTTATAATGCAATCAAAAACGTTTATTTAGTATGTGATTAATCGTTTGGCAGCACTAATAAAATACTCTGAATCAGGCTACAGAAAGTGTTTTATTGATCACATATTATTCATAGTTTATTGATTCATCTTTCTATGATGGCCTACTGCTTGTACTGTATATATTCAGAAAGTCCAGACTCACACAGACATCAGTCATTAGTCTGGTGGATATAATATACATCTGGATTTACAAAAATCATTTCAACATTACATCAACTACCGATGAACACATGACTTTCTTTTTTAATTATCGCTCAGAGGGTTATTTAATCATGTATTACTTTGTCTGAATGCACACATTCACTTTATTTCTTGTGTAATGCAGGGATCCCCCAACTTTCTTTTGTCACCCGAACCTCTTTCACCTAATAATTTACTTGAAGTACCCCTCAGTTTTTAAAACATGGCATGCAAAAAACGAAATAAATAACAATCTATCCAGCTCTGCCCCTGAAATGATGATTTTAACGAGATTCTGATGGGATTAGTGTGATATTAGCTGAGCTTGAGATGATGGTTGGGTGAGGTTAGGATGTAGTTGAGCTGCTGTTTTGGGCTTGTATGTGTGTGTGTGTGTTTGTATGTGTCAGTGTGTGTGTGTGTGTGTGTGTGTGTGTGTGTGTGTGTGTGTGTGTGTTGTGTGTGTGTGTGTGTGTGTGTGTGTGTGTGTTGTGTGTGTGTGTGTGTGTGTGTGTTGTGTGTGTGTGTGTGTGTGTGTGTGTGTGTGTGTGTGTGGGCATGTTTATGTGGTTTATGAGGACACAAATTTGTATAATGACATGGGTATGACATAGGTATTACAAGGAGATGGTGATTTATGAGGACATTTTCAGTGTACCCATAATTTAAAACGCTTATAAATCATACAGAGTGAGTTTTTTTGAGGGAAAATAGAAATGCACCGTCTCCTGTGAGGGCTAAGTTTAGGTGTAGGGTAGGTGTAGGGCAATAGCACATACAGCTTGTACAGTATAAAAACCATTACGCCTATGGAAAGTCCCCGTAACCCATAAAAACCAACATGCGTGTGTGTGTGTGTGTGTGTGTGTGTGTGTGTGTGTGTGTGTGTGTGTGTGTGTGTGTGTGTGTGTGTGTGTGTGTGTGTGTGTGTGTGTGTGTGTGTGTGTGTGTGTGTGTGTGTGTGTTGTGTGTGTGTGTGTGTGTGTGTGTGTGTGTGTGTGTGTGTGTGTGTGTGTGTGAGTGTGATGCATCTTGTGTGTGTGCGCGTGTGTAAGGCCTGATGCTTTGTAAATGAGTGTTTGTATCACTGTACATGGCTTTAAATGAGAAGCTGCTTTAGATAATGAAGGTTCAGCTAACACTATGCGATGCCTTAATTAAAAGAGACAAAATGCAATACTGGAAAAGTAATCACTTAACCAGATACTCACTGACTGTGTGTGTGTAGTCAAGTCAAGTCGCATTGATTTATACAATGCAGATTCAGTTTCAAATCAGCTTCACGTTATTAAACAGAGCAGATCATAAATTATGAAACAAACTTGATTTCAAGACAATACTGTCAGAATTTACATCAATGTGATGAATCAAAGTAGTTCCGGTTCAACCATGAAACCGTTTCATTCATTATGAGCAGATTCAGGAACTCGTGTGACTCCAAATCATTTCTTGATGCATCTTGTTCATCAACAGCATTTGTGTTCTTAGTTCTTAGTGCGTGCGTGCGTGCGTGTATCGTGCGTGCGTGCGTGCGTGCGTGCGAGAAAGCGTGTGTATGTGTGCGAGAGTGAGAGAGTGTGTGTGTGTGTGTGTGTGTGTGTGTGTGTGTGTGTGTGTGTGTGTGTGTGTGTGTGTGTGTGTGTGTGTGTGTGTGTGTGTGTGTGTGTGTGTGTGTGTGTGTGTGTGTGTGTGTGTGTGTGTGTGTGTGTGTGTGTGTGTGTGTGTGTGTGTGTGTGTGTGTATGTTTATGTGATTCATGAGGACATGGGTATGACAGGTATTACAAGGAGAAGGTGATTTATGAGGACATTTTCAGTGTCCCCAAAATTTATTTTTTTTATAAATCATACAGATTGAGTTTTTTGGGGGAAAAGTAGAAATGCACAGTCTCCTGTGAGGGCTAAGTTTAGTTGTAGGGTAGGTGTAGGGCAGGTGTAGGGCAATAGCACACACAGTTTCTACAGGATAAAAACCATTACACCTATGGAGAGTCCCCGTAAACTATAAAAAACAACGTGTGTGTGTGTGTGTGTGTGTGTGTGTGTGGTGTGTGTTTGTGTGTGGTGTGTGTGTGTGTGTGTGTGTGTGTGTGTGTGTGTGTGTGTGTGTGGTGTGTTGTGTGTGTGTGTGTGTGTGTGTGTGTGTGTGTGTGTGTGTGTGTCTCCAGCTTTACGGGACAAAGCGCGTGAGCTGAACGCGACTCTGGGCTCGAGGGACGGGGCTCCTGAGAAGAGCGTGAATGAGATGAACGATGAAATCCAAGCCATGCTCGCAGAACTACGCAAACGCCAGCTCTCCGGCAAGAAAAACCTTGCTGACGAAGAACTGGGGTAAAACACACACACATCAAGTGTTCACACTGCAGTCCAGATTATGTCACTTCCAGGATTGTCCTTTTTTTGTAGACTGCATTAGCGCTGCCTACTTTTTCAGTGGCATCGGTTCCGGGAGGTATTTCCACATTCATTTTTCCCATAGGGATTTGTTAAAGGGATAGTTCACCTTCAGTTGCTGGTCACCACTGGTGTCCATAGCATGGGGGGGGAGGGACACAATGCAAGTCAAGGTTCAAGGTTCTTTTTATTTGTCACATACTCAATTATACAGGATATAATCAGTAGTGAAATGTAAATCAGGACAGGTCCGCTCAATGGACAGTGCAAATAAAAAAAGAAACTTAACACAAGAGGATTTATATAAATATAGGTAAGAATAAAATTTAAATAAGGAAAAAAATGTGCAATGAAATAAAATGTGCAATACAGTATACTGTGGACTTCATAAATAATAATATAAACAGGGCTGTGCAAGAAGAATGTGCAAACAGGTTGTACCGGGTATGTACACATTAAATTGAGTCATGTAAATATAAATGTTATGAGACAGAGTTTGAGTTTTGGAGCCTGATGGCCAGGGGTAGGGGGGGAGAAGCTCCTCCTAAGACTCTCAGTTTTTGCCATCATGCTCCTGAAGCACTTGCCAGATGGCAGTAAACAGAAAAGATGGTTACCGGGGTGATTTGAGTCCTTGATGATTTTAGCAGCTCTGCTTTTGCAGCGTTTGAGGTAGATGTCCTGCAGAGAGGGGAGAGCAGACCCTGAGATGCGCTAAGCTAAGTGCACGACTCTCTGCAGAGCTTTGCAGTCCTGATTTGTGGCGTTACTATACCACACTGAGATGCACTTTCTAATACACTTTCTATGGCCCCTGAATAGAAAGTTTTCAGAATAGCTGGTGAGACCCTGAATTTCCTCAGCTGTCGCAGATGGTACAGTCTTTGCCTGGCTTTCTTGACCGGTGTTTGAATGTGTGCAGTCCAAGTTAGGTCCTCGGAGATGTTTACACCGAGGTACTTGAAGCTGCTCACCCTCTTCACAGGGGTCCCACTGATCATAAGAGGAGTGTAGGGCCGCTGCTGTCTCTTCCTGAAGTCTACAATTAGCTCTTTAGTTTTGCTCACGTTCAGAGAGAGACAGTTGTCCTGGCACCATGATGTAAGTCTCTCTACCTCATCCAAGTATGCGGTCTCATCATTGTTGGAAATGAGACCCAGAACCACAGTATCATCAGCAAATTTAACAATAGAAGTGGAGCTGTGAGAGGACACGCAGTAGTGTGTGTGTAGAGAGAGTAGAGCAGGGGACTCAGGACACAGCCCTGTGGGGCTCCTATGTTCAGGGTGATGGAGTTGGAGGTGAACTGGCCCATTTTCACCACTTGTGGTCTGCCGGTGAGGAAGTCTTGAATCCAGTCACAGAGTGAAGTGTTTAGGCCGAGGTCTAAGAGTTTGACGGCTAGCTTGGTGGGAACTATAGTATTGAAAGCTGAGCTATAGTCAATGAATAGCAGCCTGACATAGTTGCCATTTTTACTGTCAATGTGTGAGAGGGACGAATGCAGGACCTGAGAGATGGCATCGTCAGTAGACCTATTTGGGCGGTAGGCAAACTGAAGAGGGTCCAAAGTAGCAGGGATGGAGGAGCAAATGTGGTTCTTTAAAAGTCTCTCAAAAACCTTCATGACTGTTGATGTGAGGGCAACTGGACGATAGTCATTCAGGCAAGAGGGTTTACTGTTCTTAGGCACAGGGATGATGACAGATTTTTTTAAAGGAGGTGGGAACCACATAGGTAGCAAGGGACTCATTGAAGATGGATGTAAACAAACCGCAAGCTGATCAGCGCAGGACCTCAGAACGCGGCCAGTAATCCCATCAGGTCCGGCTGCTTTTCTGACATTCACTCTCTTTAGTTCCCTCCAAACCTCGTCCTCCGACACGGTGATAACATGATCATCGCTGTTCTGTCTGCTGCTTCCTGAAGCGCTGATCGGCAGTGTCACACTGCCACCATTACATTCAAAGCGGCCGTAGAAGGTGTTTAGCTCTTCGGCCAGCAACGGATCTGCTCTCACCTCTGCGGAGGAGTTATTTCCAGAGGAACAGATGGTCTTCAGTCCCTGCCACATGCGTCGAGAGTCATTGAGCTGAAAATGTGACTCAATTCTCTACCTGTATCGGAGTTTGGCAGCTCTAACTGGCCGTCGGAGAGCATAGCACGATGCTTTGTACTCGCTCATGTTTCCAGACAAAATACCGGCATTGTATGCGTCAGTGCGATGGTTAACCACATCACGGATTGTTCTGTCCACCCACGGTTTTTGATTAGAGAATGTCCTTATTGTTACCGTTTCAGTGGCTTGCTCGGTTAGCGTGTTGACAAAGCTTAATGCTACATCCGTGAATTCGCTGACGTCAGATGAACTCGCCCGGAACATGTCCCAGTCGACGTCATCATGAGCCGCCTGTAGCAGAGCTTCAGAGTGGGAGGACCAGCGAGTCACTTCCCTCTCCACCGGGGGTTCCTGAACGATCCTTTGTTTATATTCCGGTGTGAGGAAAATGGCGGCATGGTCCAATTTGCCAAAATCCAGCAGGGAACGAGCTTTGTAGGCATTCTTAAACTGAGTGTAGCAATGATCCAGTGTATTCGGTCCTCTAGTAGGACAGGATACATGTTGGTGAAAGTTTGGCATGACCTTCTTGAGGTTGGCTTTGTTAAAGTCCCCCGCTGAGCTCATCGTGGAGTTTGGACAAAGCCAAGCTAGTGTCTGCCTGTGGTGGGATGTAAACAGCAGTAACGACGATTGATTTAAACTCCCGGGGCAGATAGAATGGGCGGCAGATAATGGTGAGATGTTCCAGATGAGGCGAGCAGGAACGCGACAGAATGGAGATATTCCTGGGGTCACACCATTTCTTGTTAATCATGAAACACACTCCACCACCTTTGGTTTTTCCGGCCTCGGCTGTTCTGTCCATCCGTAAAACAGAAAAGTTATCAGACGGCCTTACAGCCGTTTCCGGGACCGACGGCATGAGCCATGTTTCAGTCAAACAAAGGATGTTACAGTTCCTTATGTCCCGTTGGAAACTTATCCTGGCTCTAAGATCGTCGATCTTATTCTCCAAGGATTGGACATTAGCGAGCAGAATACTCGGTAGAGGAGGACTGTGAGCCCTTTCCCTCAGTCTGTTGCGGATTCCAGCACGTCTCCCGCTGTGTTTCTTTCGCCTCCTGTGGTTATTCAGCTGGCCTTTGTTCACCTCGGTGTTCCGAAGTATCTCCAATGGCCACTCTGGATCCGTGGATAAAGTGTCCTGAAGCAGGTTAGTGCAGCGGTGTCCAATGTCCAAAAGTGTTCTTTTGTCGTATATAAATAGTGCAGACGTTATACGTGTAAAAAGAGAAAGTAAAAATACGTAAAAAAGTAGATAAAAGCACAAATTGAGCGGACCCATCATAACATTGACTGTACAGCGCAGCGCCGGAAGCAAAAAAAAAACAAATCAATGGGGACCAAGTGAATGTGAACTATCCCTTTAAAGAGTTATAAGCCACGAATCAAACCAGCCAGTTACAAGGGAATCACTAAATTGCAACTTTTGATTAGAAGCAAAAAGTATTTGAAGATCAGACTATAAGACTGTACTTCACAGCTTTAGTGAGGGAAAGAACTAAAATCCCAGGAAGCAAGTCTTCAAAACAATGGATAATTATTTATTTAGTTGTTGATTGTATCTATAGAAACACAAAAATATGCAGACAAATATGTATGTTTTATGATAGCGTAGTGAGATTAACTTGATTATATAATTGTGGGTGGAGCTAAAGATCTTGGAACTGATTGATTGTTGGGTTTTTCTGAACAGCATCATGGGTAATGTAGTTTTTCACTATAAACAGGAATATTTAAAAAAATAAGTTACAATAATGTGGGTTGATTTTTTTTTTTAACACAAGCATATTCCATCGATTAGCAAGGTTTATAAGTTATAATTAAACATTTCCATATGGAGTTTATACAGACTGTTGCGCTCTATAATGTTAAAATCATGCAGTATTGAGCTTGTGCTTAAAATGCGGGACACAGGTGAATATTAAGCACTCATAACAGACAGTGTTGGGTGTTATAATGCAGCGTACTGTTCATAAGATCATATGAATGTTGCTCAGTTAAAGCTGTGCAGTGCTGAGGATGTATTCAAGCTCACGGGTTGGAATAATTGTTTTGGTGGCACTATGTTTCTCGGCCGTATTTTGTGGTTCAGTGGATCACAGCTCAAATGAAGAAAGTTTCTCTTTCTTATGTAAAACCTGAATGAACTAATTAAAAGTTGCCCGAGGTTGGGCGGGGGGGAGGGATATCATTCCAGCTTAATCAAATGACTTCTGTAATGGATTCCAGCGTCTGTACGGCCACGAGAGACACCTAGAGGAGGACAGCTGGAGCACACAGAACCGGGTTAAGCGCTGCCAGATCCACTTTCAGTTTGAGTTGGTCTCATGTCTCCTCAGAAATCCCGTGTTTTAGTAAATTACAAAAAGATGTCCTATAAAATACAGTATTGGGCTCTGATTGTAGCATCTTTATTCAGGGTTGTAGGAATTTATTTATGAAGGAATGGTGTGTGCAAAAGCACAAGTTCATCACTCATGTTGTGATTTATTCACCCATGTGTCGGGAACACACAAAGTGAAAGTGGGTGGGTTTAATCTGTCAATCAGCATATACTGTAAATCTCACACTACTGCACAACAGTTTGAGGTCAGTGCGATTTATAGTAAATAATATTACCATTTCAAATAGCTGTAATTTATTCCTGTGATGCACAGCTGTATTTTCAGCATCATTACTGCAGTCTTCGGTGTCACATGATCTTCAGAAATCATAATAATATGCTGCTCAAGACACATTGACAAACAACAAATGTTGAGAACTGACGAATATTTTTATGGAAACGACGAGACATTTAATTTTTCAGGATTCTCAGATGAATAGAAAGCATTTACTTGAAATAGAAAGTCTTTGTGACATTATAAATGCCTTTACTGTGACTTTTGATCAATGTAATGCATCCTTGCTGAATAAAAGCCCGAATCTCCAAACATTTAAATGCTAGTGTATTGCTTTGCTTTGGTCTCTTAAAGGGTTTTCTTGTGCTCTTTATCTCTCTCTCTTCATCCGTATAGTGCCGCAGAGACTCTCTTGGCCAGAGTGAAGCGTTTGTTTGGAGATCCACACCAGGCCACAGAGGACCTGAAGAAGGAGGTCGGTGATAAAATGAGCGATTACAGGCAGAAACTGGACGAAGCTCAGGATCTGCTGAGAGACGCGCACAACAAAACCAAACAGGCAGAGGGACAGGCTGTTAACAACCAACTGAACCTCGAGCGTCTGCAGGTGTACACTTACACAAACACAGACTTACTGTATAAAGCGTTCCGAGTCGTGTCTAAAGCGGTTTGTTGTGTTTGAGCAGGGAAAGAGGGATGTGGCCGGTGAACAGAAAAAGGAAATGCAGGGAGTTTTAGCGGAAGGAGAGAAGATGCTGGATGAAGCTAACGCTCTCTCGGACAGCATCAACCGGGGCAAAGAGGTCAGTTTCTTGCAGAAATGTTACTAAAAATAACTTATCCTCAGAGCTGTGGCTTACTGACTGGTGTCTGCAGGAGCTGGAGGAGATGGCGGGTGAGCTGGGTCCCTTGCGTGATAAGCTGGATTTTAAAGTGGCACGGTTGGGTCGTGATCTTGACGACTCCATCCCTGATCTGCTGCTGAGAGTGGAGGACCACGCCGGCCAGCTCAACGATTCTGCTGCCATACTCGACAGGTGTGCATGTGTCTGTGTCTGTGTCTGTGTGTGTGTGTGTGTGTGTGTGTGTGTGTGTGTGTGTGTGTGTGTGTGTGTGTGTGTGTGTGTGTGTGTGTGTGTGTGTGTGTGTGTGTGTGTGTGTGTGTGTGTGTGTGTGTGTGTGTGTGTGTGCTTGTTTTTATATATCGGTGGGGACTTAAACCTGAATACACACAGCCTCATGGGGACTTGTGTCACGGTGGGGACCTAAATTGAGGTCCCCATTGGGAAACAAGCTTATAAATCACACAGAATGAAGTTTTTTGCAAATCTAAAAATGCAAAATGTCTCCTGTGAGGGCTAGGTTTAGGTGTAGGGTTGGTGTAGGGTGATAGCATATACGGTCTGTACAGTAGAAAAACCATTACGCCTATGGAAATCCCCACGAGGATAGTAAAACAAGTGTGTGTGTGTGTGTGTGTGTGTGTGTGTGTGTGTGTGTGTGTGTGTGTGTGTGTGTGTGTGTGTGTGTGTGTGTGTGTGTGTGTGTGTGTGTGTGTGTGTGTGTGTGTGTGTGTGTGTGTGTGTGTGTGTGTGTGTGTGTGTGTGTGTGTGTGTGTGTGTGTGTGTGAGAACGGGACTAATAGATTGGTAGGGGTATTGATGCTAATCCACCACGGGACTCGTGTAACAAGTGTGACAGGAGACAGGACACTGTTCAACTCTGAAGTATGCAACTGTTCACAGCAGATGGCACAACATTGCTGAAATTGGATTGGATATTGTACGACTTATGGTCACAAAGTGTTAAATGTGGTCTTTCTGAAATAAACAGAATAAAGTAAACATCAGTTTGCATCAGCTAAATGTAAATTACCACCTGCTACTGATACGTTATACGTGAATCACATGACGAGGAGAGGATTAACAGTAGCCAGCATATGCATTTGAATCACCATCTATCTTAAATATAACAACATTAGAAACAATGTAAAGTTCTAAACTTTACTAAACTAAATTTTTAAACACAACAATGAAGTAAACATCGGTGGCTTATAATAAGGAATGATTAAATAAACGTACATTCAATCACACACCTGAAGAAATTACGGGGCAAGCGACTGGTGAATGTATAGCTGAAACTAACAGCAACTAGCGGCACACATACATAATAAAAGTCCTTCCCTATAAAGATACATAGGGAAGTGTGTGTGTACCAGTGCAGTTTCCAGCTCAAATGAACACTAGAGGCAATACAACACCATCAACTGTCACACAAATTATGATTACAAGGGGCAGATTATTAATTAATGCAATACAGTTTGATGCAAACGAGTAATACATTTTATTCGTTTGCATCACATAAGCAGCTCTTTGTGTGGCTTTTCTTACACAGTAAACTTGCTCGGGAAATACAGGTCATAATAAAAGAGCTTAAACACTTGCAGAAACAAGATACAACTTTCGTTAGTCTGAGTGTAGGTTTACTGCAGATGTATTATTTACTGTATAGGTACACATAGTAAATTGCTTCCAGATTCATATTTCCATCTGTTTTGGATAGAATTGCTTTTAGTGCCACTCACTGGAGATTTAATTTCCAAACTGTCACAAAGTGTGCAGAAGCGATGTAATATCAGTTTGTGGAAATGTGTTCCAGTGAGCCTGGGTTGATTTAATTCATCTTCTCTCATTGATCTGAACTTTGATTTCTGTAGCATTCTAGCTGAGGCAAAGAACCTGTCCTTCAACGCCACGGCTGCTTTCAACGCTTACACCAACATCAAGAACTACATCGACGAGGCCGATAAAGTGGCCAAAGAGGCAAAGAAAGCCAGCATCGATGCTCTACAGCTGGTAAGGAAACACACACACAGAGAATCAGGAGATGCTCCTGTCTGCATCAGTGACTGCATCCACGTGGGCAGCAGCTCATTTACATTCAATTGTTTTTTTTTATTAAGTACATGCAGATCCTTTCAACTGTCTTTTTGTGTTGAAGCAGAACACAAAAAGCATAATTTTTCACTGCGAGATATTGCAAGAGTTCATATCCCAGCCAATGGCAAACATTATTCTGTACATATATATATATATATATATATATATATATATATACTTGTAATCTGTAATGTCCAGAGATGCTGTGCTTCACTCCACACCTCAGAAAGCTGTTCAATTAATTTCCATTTGTACTGCTTCAGAGATCATAACACCGTCATCATTCCTCGCTCCTGTCGTTCACCCTCTTTCACAATCCTCTCACGTCTGACGCAGACACGGTGGGGCAAACAGTTCAAAACTGAACAAGGGTGCTTCACACAAGAGGGTCACACCTGACAATATGCAACAATACTAAAAATGAGCTCTCAAGCATGGAAATACATGACAAGAGCACACCGATCGTATCACATTTACCAACATTTCGGATTTCTTTGTTATATTTCATATAGAATATAAGTTTTGCTTATCACCACACAATCAGGACCATTGTTTGTGTGACTTTCTATTGCTTGATAATAATCAGAAATGTGTCTCGAGCATCATATTTGCAAAAATTACCCAAAATTGGGGGTCATTTTTTAACAGGTAATGTCAGACAGGCTTGGGAGGGACTAATACACTAATGGGCAGGTCAAATAAAAAAGATAATAGTTCGGTCAGAAATTGCCAATTTTTATGAATGATTTGAATAATTTTTATTGTAGATTCGATACAGTGGAAGGTAAGACAGAATGTGATGAGATCTTAGTGTAAATTAATCTATAGTTATTAAGGAGACAGATGTTATTGCAAGTATTAGAAAACTAAAGTCGAATAAGACTACCGGTCTGCTTAAAGACTGTTCTCCTCAATTAAAGGGAGGCTATTTCAATTTCTCTGAATGGACATACTCAGTGATTCAACTCGTGGCAAAAAAGCCAGGTGCAAGTATGCCAAATGATTACTGACCTATTGCAATGACTTCTATATTATGCAAAACTATGGAGCGAGTTTTAGCTAGTTATCTGACTTCAAGTAAGCAAGATCCACTTCAGTTTGCATGTAAGAGTAATAGAGGCACAGACGATGCTGTACTGACTCTTCGTAATACAGTTACTAAACATCTTACAAATCCTAAAGGACATGAGCTAGGATTCTATTTGTAGATTTTAGTTCAGCTTTTAATTCAACAAAGACACATCTTCTTTTAAAAAAGGCTAGTGGATCTTAATATTAATAATGGGCTCGTACTTCGGATTAGAAATTGTCTTCATGTCGTCCACAAAGAGTCTGTGTTAGAGGGGTAATGTCTGATGCGCTCACTGTGAGCAATGGTTGCCCCACAAGGTTATGTTCTGTCCCCTGTGCTGTTTTCTATTTCTACGAATGAATTTACAATTTAATAATTGTTAATTCTCAGTTATCGGATTCTCAGTGTGTGTGTGTGTGTGTGTGTGTGTGTGTGTGTGTGTGTGTGTGTGTGTGTGTGTGTGTGTGTGTGTGTGTGTGTGTGTGTGTGTGTGTGTGTGTGTGTGTGTGTGTGTGTGTGTGTGTGTGTGTGTGTGTGTGTGTGTGTGTGTGTGTGCTTGCGCGATTTCTAAATCGCTTTATAGCACGATTTTTTCTGCGCCCCCGGCCCCAACCTCCCGCAGTATTCTATCCAAACCAATCAGAATGCAGCGCGCCTAAATTGAGCACGAGAACAGAACAGATAGTATGCTAAAGAAACAGGGAAGATGAGCACCAACCACCACATATGGCACACAGAATTATGGGTTATCGTAGACTGTAAAGGGAAACTCTGTGCTGCCCTTAAAACCGGGCAGATGAAGGCATCTCAGTAGACCGGATATTAGGGAAGCGCTGGGTTTGGATGCATCTTGTTACCTTCATGAGAAAAATTTCAGACTATTTAAATGTGCAGATGATATGGCCCTCGTTGGCCTGTTGGACAAAACAGACCATACACATGACCTGACCCACATTAAGGCTCTTGAAACTTGGTGTTGCTCTAGCTAATTAGAAATAAATGTTGCCAAGACCAAAGAATTAATCATGTGTACAAAACAAGATGTGAGCCGATTTCACTTGAGAGTCAACACGTTGAAATTGTGGAACATTTTAAGTGTCTTAGATTAATTGTGGATCCTCCGTTGAGTTTTGCTGATCATTCAGAGTCCATCTTTAAAAGCTGCTTTCAGCGACTTCTCAGACAGCTTAGTGGTCTTGGTGTGTTAGTAAGCACATCTTGAAACGTGTATAAATTAGTGGTGGGCCGTTATCGGCGTTAACGTGCTGCGTTAACGTGAGACTCTTATCGGCGATAAAAAAAATATCGCCGTTAATCTATTCTCAAAGTTGGGTTGGGAGCTGGGTCTATACTACGCAAGCTATGATGACTTTCACCCTGATATTTTAGCGCGGATGTATACCTAGCCGAATTGCACTGTAGGGGGCGAGAACGAGTCTTCGAACTAGAGGCTCGGAGTCCGTGATGGACAGATTGTTAACGGCTGGTCTGTGTGGTAATACAATCGGGCAGGACATCCAAACGCTCACCTATCATTCATCAACCTCAAATATGGCTTTTCATCTGAAAGATGTATGTAGTAGCAACTTTACATGGCCGCTCAATATGATGTTAACCTAGAGAAATGTGCGCTATTGAAGTGTTTGTGTGGAAGCGCGTTTGCTGCAGGACAGGCTCCGGTGCGCTCACTTGCTCTTAAAATCTCTGTCATTCTTGGTCATACAGATAAAAGTAGCCTAATACATCTTTCGAATCTGTAAAGACTCTACGTTTATTTGTGTGCACTCAGAATAACAACGAAACGTTGCGCTTTTAAGCAAACAGGATGCGCTTTAGGTCTCATGTGAACTTGAGCGAGAAACTTCGAAACTCGAATATATCTAAAAATACAGTACATAGAAAAATATATCTATAGAGAGTGAAATGTCAAAAAAAAAAAAATAGAAGACGTGTGTGTTAGCATGGATGATTTACATGAAATTTAATCTGTGCAACACTGTGCATAATAAGATGGCTTTCAGTTCAATATAATAACAAAAAACGACATTTTGGGTTTTTATTCAACTAAGGTGGGCACGCTGTGATCTGTACTATATTTTTACTGTAATTGACAGTTATCAAAAAAAAACAAAAAAAAAACAACAACAACACGGGAGTGGGAGGGAATGGGAGTCATTCTTCCGGGAGTGGAACGGGATTTTCCTCCAGTTTTTTCGTGGGATTGGGACGGGAAGAGATTAAAGTTTGTGATGCATTTTGGAAACAGGAGATGAGCCCCTGGTCTAATGCGCCACCTGGCTTGAGAAACCCGTTCTCAAAGACTTACTTTTAGTCATTATTTGGGTAGCACACATATTCTGAATGCCTTCGGTAGAATTCAAATGAGCCATTTTAATCTAGATTAATCTAGATTAATTCCAAGATTAATCTAGATTAATCTAGATTAAAAAAATTAATCTATGCCCACCTCTAGTATAAATCCATTGTTGGAAGTGCTTTAACCTTTCATCTTTCTGTCTGGTACGAGCATCTAAATTGCAGACTCAAGAACAAACTTTCCAGAATTGTATCCTCGGCAAATAAAATAATTGGCAGGCCTCAGAATCAATTAACACAACTGTATGTAGAAAGGCTCTCATCCTCTTTTCAGCCAGTTTGAGCTCTTGAAGTCAGGTAGAAGTTATAGAGTTACTCTAGCAAATAAAAATGTGTTTAAGAGGTCCTTTATCCCCAACACAATTAGACTAATTAATTCAGCAACTGAGTAAGGCTTGAACTATATCTTTTTATTTTATGTTATGTGTGTACGTGACTAGTTATTGTGATTTTATCTTATATGTATGTTGTTATTGTGTTGTGTTGGTGAGCCAAAGACAATTTTCCACTCAGGTGGACAATAAAGTTTTACTATACTATACAATACTATACTATAATATACTATACTATACAATACTATACAATACTATACTATACTTTATACAATACCATACTATACAATACCATACTATACCATACCATACAATACCATACTATACCATACTATACAATACTATACCATACTATACCATACACTATACCATACAATACCATACTATACACTATACTATACCATACAATACTATACCGTACGATACTATACTATACTATACAATACTATACTATTTTCACGGTGCACACACAAGGAGGATACAGGAACACGCAGACAAGGAGTAAACTCAAATAATAGTCTTTAATGTAGACAAACAAGGCTTGACAGGACAAGGCAAGGCTGACACGGACAGGAACACCGGGGAGTAACGAGTAGACCAGACGACACGAAACTGAACAGGCAGGAACTTAAATACACAGGTTAATTAGACAAACACAGCAGGAACAGACGTAACTAATAATCACACTAAACAAGGACAGGAAACAAACCAAATATGGACACAAGAGGCAGGAACACATGACACACATGACAGAGGACTGACAACTATACGATACGATACGATACTATACTATATTATTATGATTTCTGAAGATCATGTGATACTGAAGACTGGAGTAATGATGCTGAAAATACAGCTGCGCATCACAGGAATAAATTACAGTTTAACAGATATTCACATAGAAAACAGCTGTTAAATAATAATATTTCATAACTTTACAGTTTTTATATTTTTGATCAAATAAATGCAGCCTTGTTGAGCAGAAGAGACTTCTTTCAAATACATAAAAAAATCTTCAAGGTTTTTAATTAAATGTGTGGCACATATACACATTTAAAAATGGCAGTCCTTTATCTTACTTTGTATTGCACAAATGTCCCTCCGTATAGTACCCTCTGGTCTTTAGCAGCAGGTGTTGTATCATCTGAAGCTCTGAAGTGTGTGATGTCCTGTCTGTAGGCCTCAGGACCCAAAGGAGCTCTGAAAGACCAGGCCAAGGGTTCGGTTCAGAAGAGTCACCGTCTCTGGAACGAGGCCAAAGAGCTGCAGAATGACGTGAAAGGTGCGAAACCATATCAGATTTACATCCACAGCAGAGTTAATACCGTCATGCGGCTTCTCACAAATCTTCCCAAGAAAAACCTTATTGTTTGTTCAACGTTTTTGTTTTTTCAGAAAATGGAGACAATCTGGGAGCTCTTCAGTTCAGACATAAAGGAGCCAACAAAAAGAACAAAGACTTACAGAAAGGCCTGAACGACACAATGGAGAAACTCAACGCCATCCCTGATGGTGAGTGTGTGTGTGTGTGTGTGTGTGTGTGTGTGTGTGTGTGTGTGTGTGTGTGTGTGTGTGTGTGTGTGTGTGTGTGTGTGTGTGTGTGTGTGTGTGTGTGTGTGTGTGTGTGTGTGTGTGTGTGTGTGTGTGTGTGTGTGTGTGTGTGTGTGTGTGTGTGTGTGTGTGTGTGTGTGTGTGTGTGTCTGTGTGAGTCTGTGTGAGTCTGTGTGAGTGTCACAATAGTCACTCGTTCTTAAAGAACCCTTAACTTTAAACATTTCTAGGGAGCCCCGTTTCTACTTATTACACTGAATATGACATTCATACGTTTCAGTCAAGTATTTAAAACGATGAATTATCTCAAATTAATATGAATTTATAACAGAAACAATGCACAACTCTGTGAAAACATGTCTTTGACGGTTACAGATACTTTTGACATTTGCTTGAGTAAAGTAAAAATACTTCACTACAGTCCGCCTCTGCGCGTGACATGACATCTGAACACTTTGCTACGAACACACATAATCAATAAATGCTGAATCATTTTAATTTGAAGATGCTTTTTTGATTTCTCTTTAAATATGTGACCCTGGAGCACAAAAGCAGTCATAAGCAGCACATGTATATTTGTAGCAATTGGTAGTTTTCACGTGATGTCACACTCTTATAGGAGCCCCCCACCCCCCACCCCCCACCCCATGGAGAACAAAACCAAGCTTTGCTTCACTGACCGCCAGTTATTTTTACAAAGATTGCATTAAGTAGTAATGTTGTAAACACAGATATTAAAAGGCGAGATTCAGTGGACACCTTATTGGTGATGTATATTTTGCACAGGTAAGAATATAAACACAATGTGCAAAGTTTCATATTAAAGTGCTTCCCATAGAAAACCATTAGAAGGAAACACTGAAGCATTAAGCAGACTGCATTCATATCCCGGCCTCATCTGCTTGCCTGTGTAAACTATGCAGCATACATTTATTGAATATTGAATATGATCTTTTAATATTGCCGTTTTAAATATATTACAGCACTTTAAGTGTTTTTACAATGTTTTTGTCGCACTGTTAATTATTGAAATACTGCTGCGGGTGCTTAATATGGATTGCAAATTGCCAAAACATGCATTTTTTTCAGAAATACCTTTGTTTTATTCTTTTGAGATGTGATCTAAATATTTGCGGCTGGGAAAAATTGACAGGTTTGTGCTGCAGTTCTATGGTTTTTTTGCCCTCCGGGTCTTCGAGCCGGTCACGTGACTGAAAACTATCAATAGCCAACAATACATTGTATGGGTCAAAATTATAAATTTTTCTTGTATGCCAAAAAATCATTAAGGATATTAAGATCATGCTCCATTTAGATATTTAGTAAATTTCCAACTATAAACTTAATTTCTGATTAGTAATATGCATTGCTAAGAACTTCATTTGAACATCTTTAAAGATGATTTTCTCAATATTTAGATTTTTTTGCACCCTCAGACTCCAGATTTTCAAATATTGTCCGATTATAACAAACCATACATCAATGGAAAGCTATTTATCCAGCTTTCAGATAATGCATACATCTCAATTAAAAAAATTGATCCTTATGACTGATTTTGTGGTCACATATGTTAAGTACTTTGCTGAGCGTACATCTCTGAGCGTGTTCCTCATATGAATGCTGTTCTTCAGCATGATGTTTGAGATGTTCAGCTAAGCATGCTGTGTTTTCTGGTTGTGTGGATGAGAGCAGATCTGGCAGCCAGGGTCCAGGCCACTAAGCTGAAGGCGGCGGGGGCCAACGACACGGCCATAGACGTGCTCAACCGCCTGAAGGACATGAACCTCAACCTGATGGGCCTGAAGAGGAACTACAGCAAACTGGAGGACGACGTCAAGAAAGCCAACAACGTGATCAAAGACCCAGAGAAAAACAGTACGACCTCCAGAAATAATCGTTCTTTATACACACAACAGCTGCATGATCATGAAGATTTGATTTCTTAATTGAAATGTTTGCGTTACAAGTTCACCTAAATGCTTGTTTGGTATTTTTCCCCCTCCCATTTGATTTTGAACGTCAACAGCAATAAGTATGTATACAGGATTTTCTTCTTTCATCTGTGCGAATGATTTGAAGAGCTCTCTCCGCTCCCCAAGGCTTCAGCATGGTGCTTTTATCCGGAGCGCTGCATGCACAGAGAGAGCGTTTTCCCAATCGCTCCGTTTCTCCGTTCTTTGTTTCAGGATTAAACGCAGCCTTTGAAAGCTTCACTAAGCTTGTTATCCTAATGAGCGCTTTAGCTAATTTCAGATTGAAACTCTGTCGTTTATGGCTCTCATCTTCTCTTTTGAAATAACAGCTCCATGTCTTTCGCTGCCTGTGAGAGATACACTATATTGTCAAAAGTATTGGCACCCCCTTCTAATGAAAGGTTGGACTACTTTAGTAATTTCCATGAGTACAAATCTTAATGTTTAAGCACATAATGATATTCTAGGGAATCTAATTTTATAGCAACAGTTTGAACAGGACCCTTTTCTATTCTAACATGACAGTGTCTCTGTGTATAAGACAATGATCAAAGAGAAATGATGATTCAGTCAGTGTGGAAGAACTTGACTGGTCTGCAGAAAGCAGCTGAACACCTCTGGTGTGACTTTAAATGAGCCACAAACTCATCACCAAACACCAATGACTTGTACATTCATTATATGGACAAAAGTACTGGCACCCCTTCTTTAGAAGAGAAAAAGGCACTTACTAACTGTGGCAACAAATCAATTAATGTACTTAAAAATGGTATTTCCACCTCTGTTGTAACCATTTTGAAGTGTCTAAAATAAATGCACCCATATGTACAAGTCATTGGTGTTTGGTGATGAGTTTACTTGAATATCATTATATGCTTAAACATTAAGATTTGTACTCATGGAAATGACTAAAGTAGTCAAACCTTTCATTAGAAGGGGGTGCCAATACTTGTGGCAATATAGTCTATATAACATGTCACTTTCCTATTTTCTGTTGTTTCTGAATTCTTTCATAGTCTCTTGCGCTCTTATGTTAGAGCCTTTCATTCTCCGTTACTCATGTCTCCGCTATCCAGCATGTCTCTAATGCGGTCACGCTCTGCTGTGTTAATGTGGGTGACGGCCGTGTGTGTCTGCAGTTCATGCGGCCGGAGCTAAAGTCAAGCATCTGGAGAACGAGGCCGATAGGTTGTTGGAGAAACTGAAGCCCATTCAGGAACTCCAGGACAACCTGAAGAAGAACATCTCGCAGATCAAAGAGCTCATCAACCAGGCTCGCAAACAGGCCAACACTGTGAGTACTGCCCAGCATACTCCAGGAGATGCTTCATTCAGCAAATCATGAAAGTTATTCAATTTAACATCAGTTTATTAAAACATTGAAGTCCAACAACATTCACTTTTTTAGGCCTTTTTTTTTTTACTAAATTCCGTGCTTCCTCTTTTAATTATTTCTTAATGGTTTAATTAAATTTTAATAATCAAAACGCCTAATCAGATTAATTTATAAAAACAACTTTATCTATTTTTTTTATTTTTTTCTGGTAATCAAATAAAGGCATAAAACATTAACAATTTAATTTATCTGAAAATTAAACAGTCCTTTGTTTTTCAAATAAAAACATGGAAGAAAAATTTGTAATTTTTCATTTAAAAAAGGCTCAGCATGTAACATTATTTCAAGTCATCAATAAATTCGTATTTATTTACATGCAAAGATGCAAGAAATATTATTTATTGTTATAACATGCAAAAAATCAAGTGCTCAGTGCATCAAACATTCACGCAGGACCTTGCTCGGTGTTCAAACGTTTCATCTTAATGTACAATAATATCAATGCACGTGTAATAATAGTTAACAAACATATGTATTTAAAGAGAAGGATGTACAAAATATACAAGTTCATTGAAAACTAGACAAATTAAAGTATTCATTCAAAGCATGCACTTGTGCCACATTAATGCAAAAGTCTATTTACTTCCAGTTTTAATAATTTCTGTTCCATATTCGTGTAACAGCACATTGGAAGTACCAAAATTTATTAATTAATTAACTGAATGATTTAACGCTGTGGAATGTCAAATGAATGTAGAAGTTTAATATGTCACGGATACTAGTTCATATCACCATTTAATTCATATTTTTATGTATCATAAAACATTTGCTAAATTCTGTGACACATACATTAAATTACATTTTATATATCATGGATATCATGATCCCTAATTAAAAACAGCTCGTTACACTTGATGTGAACAGCCTTGATACTTTCTGTCAGCATTACCTTTGAAACACTATTCTATGAACACACAAACCCAATAAATGTACAATGGGCCTAATTTTAATAGGTTCTTGTTGATTTCTCCTTAAATATTGTATTAGCTTCAAGAAGAGAAAAAAAGATCATGCACTCTCTGGCTTGACCTCTCGTGACCTTTGACCCCTAGATTAAGGTGTCTGTGTCGTCCGGTGGAGACTGTATCCGCACCTACCGGCCAGAGATCAAGAAAGGCCGCTATAACACCATCATCCTCCATGTGAAGACGGCTGCTGCTGATAACCTTCTCTTCTACCTCGGATCGGCCAAATATGTGAGTGTGAGAGTGTCTGGATTGGACAGTGTCTGGACAAATGTCTTGTCTGATGAGAGCTGACTTTCCTCAATCGTGTGTAGGTGGATTTCTTGGCTATTGAGATGAGGAAGGGTAAGGTGAACTTCCTGTGGGACGTGGGGTCGGGGGTCGGCCGTGTCGAATATCCCGATCTCATCATCAACGATGGAAATTGGCATCGGATCGAGGCCTCACGGTAATTCAGAGTTCACGTACACTGTGTGGTTTGTCGAAAAACAAGCATTTTCTAATTTTCTATCAGATTTTACCACCTTTACACGTCCTTAAAACAAGATAGATTTACTTAGGATAGGAAATAGTGTGAGGTGTTCTGGTTTTATGGAAGGCAGATTCCACCACAAAATAAAAAAGGCAATTGTTACTTTTAATTGTCAATTTTATATGTATGCAATAAGGTACAAGAGGTCCTTCTGTACTGTGAATAATATACAGTTGAAGTTTACACCCCCTTGCAGAATCTGCTAAATGTTGATTATTTTACCAAGTAAGAGGATCATGCAAAATGCATGCTATTGTTTATTTAGTACTGACCTGAATAAGATATTTCACATAAAAGATGTTTAGTCCACAAGATAAAATAATAGTTGAATTTATAAAAATGACCCTGTTCAAAAGTTTACACACCCTTAATACCGTGTTGTTATCTGAATGATCCACAGCTGTGTGTTTATGTTTAGTGATAGTTGTTCATGAGTCCCTTGTTTGTCCTGAACAGTTAAACTGTCTGCTGTTCTTCAGAAAAAATCCTTCAGCTCCCACAAAATCTTTGGTTTTCCAGCATTTTTGTGTATTTGAACCCTTTCCAGCTATGACTGTATGATTTTGAGATCCATCTTTTCACACCGAGGACAACTGAGAGACTTATTTGCAACTATTACAGAAGATTCAAACACTCACTGGTGCTCCAGAAGGAGAAACCATGCATTAAGAGCCGGGGCGTGAAAACTTTTGAACAGAAAGATGTGTATATTTTTCTTGTTTTGCCTAAATATCATATTTAACAGAAGCTACAGAAGATAGTTACATGTTTTCCAGAAGACAAATTAAGTTAAATTTACCCTGATCTTCAAATTCAAGGCTCTTAATGCATGGTTTTTCCTTCTGGAGCATCAGTGAGCGTAAAGAGTTGCAACTACCGTTTTATTTTATTGATTTGTTTGCTTGTTTTCAGAGAATACATGTTTAAAAAATGCTTGATTCGAAGTATATTTAAAAAAAACTCTTATATATATTTTTTTTGTGTAATTCAATACAACCAAGTCATAATTTCTGGTAAAACATCATTACTTCTTAGCAAATGCTTCTGCTTAACTGTTTCTGATTCCTTTCCAGATGTTAGTTCTGAGACAGATGTGCATTTTGCCTACATTAGGTTTACTTTACAAAACTAAAATGCTATTTCAGTTCACATGTTCATCGAATGACAGTAGTAAAGATAAACAGTACAATCCTTCTATTAATCATGACTGAAAATTAAAACAGCTGTTTATTATTTATTAGCATTGCTGATAATCAGTGGCTCAAGTGTTGGTCTCATTCTCATGTTGGTGGTGTCCAGTATCGGGCTGAATGGCAGTATCTCCGTCCATGCGCTGGAGGGACCCAAAACAGGCATCTTACCGACCCTCAGAAGCGCCAAATCACCAGAGAGTTACACCGTGCTGGATGTGGACCAGAACGCTTACCTGTTTGTCGGCGGCATGCTGGGCTCTGTGAAGGTGAGAGAAATCAAAAATATGTCAACAAAATAAAACTTTTTTTGAACTTCGAATTTTCAGTGTTCAGAATCCTGTCTGGAAAATGTATGCAAATGATTGCATATTTAACTATATTCTAATGTCTCATTGGAATATTTAAATATTGCATTTCAAAAACGTGTAATACAAACCAGTTGTCTTAAAGGTGCCATAGAGTGGAAAACTGTATTTACCTCATCATAGTTGAATAATAAGAGTTATGTACATGGACATATCATACCATGAGCCTCAAACACCATTGTTTCCTCCATCTTATGTAAATCTTGTGAATAATAAAGAGCACTGGAAAACAGGCGAATGAGAACATAACACCAACTGTGACGTCACAGCCGGGATCACTAATAGTTACGTCCCCAACATTAGCATAACCAATACCAGCCCATGTTCTAGACCAGCCGAACCATCAGAAGCTCTTCAGGTAATGTGAAGAAACAAAGAGGACAACAGCGAAAATGGCAGATGATGGAAATAAATGTAATATCCCAGGCTGTGCAGGGGGTGTGAAGTGCAGGGATGGGTTGTGTCTGTATTCAGAAAGACACGGAAAGCAAATAACGCTCTAATAAAATAACGCGAGCCACTAAAGGGACACGGTTAGCTCCTTAAGATTTCACTTGCCACATAAACAGAGTAAGGAGAGATGACTGAGGATGATGACTGAATGATTTACAGATCCTGAGCACCACTGACAAGCATCTGATCTTGTCAAATGTGTGGTAAGTACTGCCGCTCCATAATATAAACAGAGTACATGCGATCTCGAAAGTGAAGGTAAAACACGATCGAGCATTTGAAAGCAGTTTCAATGCCCAGCATATTAATAGCGGCTCCCTGACATCCCTCATTTTATTTACAGTATAAGTACCCAACGATATAACTGCACGAGAAAGCATTGAAAAATATATTTTCCCTGTGTTTCCCTTCTGTGAGTTACTGAAATGAAGTATAATCACCTAAAGATATAACTGTGCGAGAAAGCATTGAAATATATATTTTCCCTGTGTTTCCTTCCTGTGAGTTACTGAAATGAGCTGCGCTGTGAAACAGCCAATCAGAGCAGAGCAACTGTGAAACAGCCAATCAGAGCAGAGCAACTGTGAAACAGCCAATCAGAGCAGAGCTCAACTGTGAAAGAGCCAATCAGAGCAGAGCTCAACTGTGAAACTGCCAATCAGAGCAGAGCTCAACTATGAAACAGCCAATCAGAGCAGAGCTCAACTGTGAAACAGCCAATCAGAGCAGAGCTCAACTATGAAACAGCCAATCAGAGCAGAGCTCAACTGTGAAACAGCCAATCAACACTATTGATACAATAGTACCCCCCCCCCCCTAATAGAGTAAAACTGCACATTTTAGAGTGGCCTTTTATTGTGGCCAGCCTAAGGCACACCTTGTGCAATAATCATGCCGTCTAATCAGCATCTTGATACGCCACACCTGTGAGGTGGATGGATTATCTCGTTCACTAACACAGATTTAGACCAGATTTAGATTTAGATTTGTGAACAATATTTGAGAGAAATAGGCCTTTTGTGTGTACATAGAAAAAGTCTTCCATCTTTGAGTTCAGCTCATGAAAAATGGGGGCAAAAACAAAAGTGTTGCGTTTATAATTTTGTTCAGTATATAAATACACATACATAGAATATAGATATTTTAAGATATTTATGTATATGCAGTTATATATTTATATTCTTATATTTTATATGTATCATAAATATATACATGCGTGTGTTTGTATTTATATATACATAATAAATATACACAATACACACACATATATTCTGTACATAAAAACCTTTATTTTGGGTGCGATTAATCGTTTGAAAGCACTAGATTAAATACATATATATATATATATATAAAAAAATAAATTATTCCAGGTTTGCGTCATATCGCTTGTTTGCTTTTCACTACAGCTGAAGACAATAGTGACAGTATTCAGCTCGAGTCACTTCAGTGTTGTTTCAAATCAGTGTCGATGTGTGTGCGTGTGTGTGTGTGTGTGTGTGTGTGTGTGTGTGTGTGTGTGTGTGTGTGTGTGTGTGTGTGTGTGTGTGTGTGTGTGTGTGTGTGTGTGTGTGTGTGTGTGTGTGTGTGTGTGTGTGTGTGTGTGTGTGTGTGTGTGTGTGTGTGTGTGTGTGTGTGTGTGTGTGTGTGTGTGTGTAGAAGGCAGACGCTGTGAAAACCATCACGTTCTCAGGCTGTATGGGAGAGACGTCTCTGGATGGAAAACCCATCGGCCTCTGGAACTACAGAGAGAGAGACGGGGATTGTGCTGGATGTGTTGTCAGGTGAGCAAAAATACACACACACACACACACACACACACACACACACACACACACACACACACACACACACACACACACACACACACACACATCAGTTCAGTGTGAGGAGCTCAGTGTAATGTCTGTGTGTAGTCCTCAGCCGGCGGACTCTGAAGGCACGGTTCAGTTTGATGGAGAAGGCTACGCCGCCGTCAGCCGACCCACCCGATGGAACCCCAACATTTCCACCGTCATGTTCAAGTTTCGCACCTTCTCCACCGATGCGCTCATGATGTACTTCGCCACCAAAGACATGGTAACAGCCCGCCCATGCTTAAAGGGGTCATCGGATGCCCCTTTTCCACAAGTTGATATGATTCTTTAGTGTCTTTATGAAAAGTCTATAACATAGTTTAGTTAATTTCTCAATGGTAGTGTAAAACAACACCTTTTTACCCTGACAAAATCAGCTCTGATCACAGCGACCCGTTTCGGTGCATGTTCCTTTAAATGCTAATGAGCTCTGCTGACCCCGCCCCTCTCTTCCGTGGGGGGACGAGCTGTTCTCATGAGACTGTTTACTTTAGCCGTGGAATTTGCTAACACGCACGTTATTAAGAAAGGCGATTTACAAAGATTCATAAAAGAACCTTGTACTCACTTCTTCTGGAGGTGAAGCTGGATCACGAATGATTCGCACAAACATAAACACATTTAGGCAGATCGGGGGTGCATTCCCTTCAAAAACAAACATAATCCTCTGTGTCTTCAGCGGCTCAGATGTCGAGGGTAAATGATGACTGCTATTTTCATTATTACATCCAACAACTAAACACCTCAATCACTTACACCTGCTCCAGCGTTGAAACAATGGAGGACTGTTCAGATCACTCAGGGCGGAGCTACGGTAAAACGCTACTGTCAATCAACAATCGTGGGAGGGGCCTGGGTCTGTGTGACATCACACAACCAAGAATCTGAGAATGGCTTGATTTGAGAAAGGAAATATTATTTATAGGGATAAAAAACACTGGGTAGATTTTTATCATTATAGTGTGGATGTGTACAAACACTGCCAACACACATATATATTCAAACAACGTGTAAAAGTGAATTTGGCATCCATTGACCCCTCTAAACCATATAAATGAGCCATTTCACAGTATTTGCATGCGTTATATCTGTGCTCTGTCTGTCTGAGCAGAAGGACTTCATGAGTGCAGAGCTGAGCGATGGGAGGGTAAAAGTGAGTTATGATCTGGGCTCAGGCACCGACTCCATCATCAGTGACAAACGCTATAATGACGGCCAATGGAAGTCGTTCACCATGTCCCGCATGAAGAAAGAAGGTACAGACATGAGAG
>CM049794.1:25336696-25503412 GCA_027422405.1 Ptychobarbus kaznakovi
GTGGACTTAAACTTGAAAAATGTTTCCACGGTTGAAATAAAATACGTTCTGATGTTAATTCATGTTTATACCGTGCTTGAAGTAAATATGAAAAGATGATCGGTTGATGTGCCGCTTGAACTGAGGCACTACAGCAATTTGTCACAACACTTTAAAGAGAAACAAAATGGTATTTATTGTTTGAATTTCTTAAATAACCAAATATGAAAGCTGAGACCTTGTTTCATAGCAGAAGTAACCTGCTGTCTTGTATGTCGGCATATGTTGTCAGTGGTAGTAGATAGATAGATATTTTTTTATAATATTTTTCATACAGTATTTTTCTTTGTATCTACTCCATTTATATTATACAATTTTTACTGCATGGCGTGATGTGTGAAGCGGGACTGGGGAAGTTAGAGCAACGGCCACACCATGGCTTGTCGGACTTACTTTAAGGCACCAAAAATCTACATTGCATTTACGGCAAATACTATGACTTTTTAACGCTTTTATCGCTTGCGAACTGTCAGCGTCTGCTTCTCCGTGATGGCACTGAAGCCGCCCGCTTCGTGAGTGTAAACCGCGCCGTTGCTTTCAGCCAACAAATACTGCAATTTTACTGGTGTTATTTTGTGATTGGTCGGGGCATCTACAGCCCTTACTCGAACTTCTCAACACAGAGCCCGCCTCAGATTGCTTTTAATCAATACACAAATCGTAAAAATGAGTCACGCTGTCTTTACCTACATTCTGATTGGGTGGGCAAGACAGACGTTTGGGTGGGCTTAGCCCACCCCTGCCCATGCCTAGAGCCAGCCCTGGGTTCCAACATATCTCAAAACAGGTACTGACAAAAAAAAAGCCTGGAAGAAGAGATGACATTTTAAAAGAGATTTGAAGGAGGCAGTTCTAATGTTTGGATGCAAAATCTCCAGAGCTTTAGGGCTAACAGTGCAAAAGTGTCGAGAGCTAGGAACAATAAGGAGACTCTGGTCAGAGAAGTGGTCTGGGCAGCTGTAGTAAATCTAAAATATAAGATGGTGCAAGGCCATTTAAAGACTTTAAAATGAACAATGGGATCTTTGTATATGTATTGTATATCAATATTATAATGGATATGCACCCAGTGTAGAGAAGAAAAAAACCTGTCCAGTCCAGCAGCAGCATTCTGAACTATTTGCAGTCTTGACAATGTGGACTGACTAATCTCCTCTACGTATAGGACATTACAGTAGTCCAGGCTTGAAGAAACAAAAGCATGCTTCACTCTCTCAAAATCACAAAAAGACGAAAATGGCTTGATCGTTGCCTGTGTTCTTAATGGAAAAAAAGCTTGACCTGACAACATAATTTGTGTGTTTGTCAAATTTGAGTTAGTCATAAGTCAAAAGTGCACCTTCATTTTTTTTTTATACCATAGATTTACCATACATGGACAAAGGGCCTAAATCGATATTTAGGGAACCTGACACAATAGAGGTTCCAAACAAAATAATCTTTGTTTGGCATTTGTTTAAATGCAAAAGTATCAGCCTTGCAAAAAACTAACCATGTGGTTAAGTCTTTAGTTACTTCACTTCTTTACTGGCAGTGAAATTATACTCCCATTTTTTTTGTTTGTGTGTTTTTTTTATAAACCCAATTTGGAGCATATATAGTGAAAACATAATGGGTCCCAGAATAGATCCTTGAGGAACCCCATGCTTAAAAGGGGCCGAAGGTGATGCAAACTCACCTTAAGTAACTGTAAAACTTGTATTAGTTAAATAGGACTTAAGTCAATTCAAAACAGTACCTTGAATCCCTAACTGTTCAATCCGTGCAATAATAATTGTATGACCTATAGTATCAAATGCTATTTATTCCAGAATTGCAGCATCCCCAGAGTCTACAGTTAACAAGACATCATTAAGAACCTTTTAAAACATGCAGAGTATGTGTTATGATGCTCTCTAAACCCAGAGAGAAGTACTTAAAACTTATTATGCAAAAAAATAAAAGGCAGCTGAATGAGAACAGCTTTGTCTAGTACTTTTGAAATAAATTGTAATTTCGAAACAGGTCCATAGTTCAAATAAACAAAATAACAGTGTTTAATGTTGTAAATTCAATCAGTTATGACACAAATTCAATTTAAGCTGTAAAGCAGTTTTACAGAAAACAGTAGTGTTATTATTCATATCAGTTTAGTTCAGTGTTGATTCAGTTCACTTGAATAACTGTATCAATGTTGCAAAGTCAGTGTCATTATTCAGCTCAATTCTGATTTTGTTCTCATCTGATAGCGTCAGTGCAGTTAAAGATAATACTGAACATAAATAATATTTTAAACCCCACAAAACACAAAGCTCCTGTAGGTACTGTATGACTGAGCCTGAGTGTTTTGTTTGGTTTGAAGAAATCCAGCTTTCTTCCAGCTGATTGCAAACACAGACACACAGGAGACTGTGTGAGACAGTTCAATGCTATTCGTTTTGCCTGTCTGAGCGCTTAGGAAGGTGATTATGGGTAATAGTGGAAGTACGGGTAGCCGCGGCCTTCAATACGAAATCATAATGAATCCACGGGGTTACATGGGTCTCATAGCCCATAAAAGAGATTTATTATCCGGGCAGGTTTGTAATTGCTTCTGCCCTTCAGCAAACAAAAGTTGATCTTTTTTTGTTACCAGGTGGACTAAAGGCCAGGGGCACGGTGATCATTTTAATTAAAATATGACTTTCTACATCTTTGTCAGTAACGTCTTCATCATCCTTCTCTCTCACCAGCTCAGGGGCAGCACATCAATTATGCGGCATATCTGTAGTAAGCAGTCGCCTCTCTCACCTCCCTGTGATACACCATTTGTAAAAATAGATTTACAAGCCACCGTTTTGATGTATCGCGTCCAATTTGCGATAACCCTCCTGGGAGAGGGTGCCGGACCGCCACCTTTTGAAAATCATTATTGCTCGTAAATTAAGTGGGTGGCATTTTGCAGGAGTGCGGCTTCGGAGAGGCCAAGGGTTTTCTCCACCGCTCCTCATTCATTCCTCCAATTTACGACGAGTCCAGGGTCACCTGCGCGTCGTCTTCGGAGAGAGGATCCTGCTCTTGCATCGCTCTCCTCAATTCCAGTGCAGCGTGGAGAGCATGAGTGTGTGCTCTCAGAGCCGTCTGTCTGATTACAGGCCCCCAGCTCACTCCCCCTGAATACATTACTGTGAGCCATTCTGAACCTCTGTACGTCTCAGTGTATCATTCTTATCAAAAATACTTAGCTTTTTATCTTTAGACTACATTTTCATATGTTATCAAGAAACGTGGAATGTATTATCTTAGCTTGCAAAGCTCACCATTCAAATGCTTGGGTGTTTTGGAGTGGTTTAGAGTGTTAATCAGTTGCCAGGGCATTGTCATGTGGTTGCTAGGGTGTTGTGAGTGTTTTTAACAAAGTCAGTTAACAAAGAATTTGCTAGGGTGTTGCTAGGTGGTTGTTTAGGTGTTCTGGCTGGTTGCTAAAGTGTTTCTAGGTGGTTGCTTGGGTATTCTGGGTTGTTTAGATTGTTACACAGTTGCTACTCTGTTGCCAGGGCATTATCATGTGGTTGCTAGGGTGTTGTGAGTGTTTTTAGCACAGTCAGTTAACATAGTAGTGATTAGGGAATTGCTAAGATGTTGTTTATGTGTTCTTGCTGGTTGCTAAGGTGTTTCTATGTGGTTGCTTGGGTATTCTGAGTGGTTTGGAGTGTGACACAGTTGCTACTCTGTTGCCAGGGCATTTTCATGGGGTTGCTAGTGTGTTGTGAGTGTTTTTAGCTCAGTCGGTTAACAAAGAATTTGCTAGGGTATTGCTAGGTGGTTGTTTATGTGTTCTGGCTGGTTGCTAAGTTGTTTCTAGGTGGTTGCTTGGGTATTCTGGGTTGTTTAGAGTGTTACACAGTTGCTACTCTGTTGCCAAGGCATTGTCATGCGGTTGTTAGGGTGTTGTGTTTTTAGCCAGGGGCGCCGCTACGGATTCTGGGCCCCCTGGACAGCATATTCACTCGGGCCCTCCTGCCTTCCGGGTTATGGCTGGGGATACCGAGAGATATCGCGATTGCGTTCTCGAGCCCGTCTTTTTTCCCCTTCTCCCAAATCAGATTATACTGTTTCAGCTATTAAAATTGTTCAGTTTGTATGTAATGGCAAAGTGATAATATTTCGTTTTGCTTTTTTATAAAGTTAATTTAGAAAAACGTTTGGAGCATTTTTTTTGTTAGTTAAATATTTTTTTTCTTAAAGTAACGACCAAGCGGCCAGCGGCAGACAGGTGGCAAATTTATTAGTATTTTTTTTATACAACATTTGATTAATCAATGCATGCTGATGAACTTTTATCATAGTTTATAGTTATATGGTAACGAAATTGTTTAACATTCAACCCGTTCTTTTTCATCAGTATTATTTGTGATTTAAATTTTGTGACAGGAATTCCTCTTTTTGCTTTCACTTTCACGATCTTGAAAGTGAAAAGAAGATCACTTTCACTTTACAAGAAAAGAAAAATTGTCTGTTTTGCTTATATCTATACACCTTTCACTTTTTAAGACTAAAACAAAAGATGGATTCATTGTTATTCTTAATTAAAAAGCACAACAACAATAAAACAGTACTTTACAATGACAAACTAGCATAACATTTATTAACAAAAACGAATAAGAGGAGGTATGGCATAGGACACATCACATGCTGTATTATACAGACTAATACATAACAGAATGTTTAGCAAACACAGGAATCAAATAATAATAATATAAAAAAATAAGGAAAGCCTCCATACCTTAACATGAGGTAAAGATAACAAGCTTTTCAAAACGAAAACAAAAAGTCAAACTAAACTGTCTGTCGCTGACAGGACTTGCATGTTTTCTCTACAAGAAAACCAACATGTTCACCTTCTCTGGTTTAAGAAGCAGTCTTTTACTTTAGTTTGAAAACCAAATCCTCCGCTGCGCGTACCTTCGCGCTCGTGCTGACGCGCCGAGTGAAAGCACAATGGGCGCGCGCTGCTCTTGCTCTGCATACACGCCGCTTCTGCGCTCCCTCTGCTCTGCTTTTACGCGTGCGGTGTGAAACCAGGCTCTACTTAAGCGCTTGCACCTGATCAGTGAAATCTTTCTCCTGCTACAATGTGCTGCGGCTGGCAGCACTCGCGCTTTGGAGCAGGCAGACCATGCACTAGCACAAGTGCGACCACATCAAATTTTTACTCGCACACTCTCAAATTTTTTTCGCATTTTGGTCGCAGTCTAGAGCCCTGAATATATAAAATAATTTTATAAAATAAAGAAAACAAGAATGAGCCATCTCGTCTTGAACAGGAGCACTTCACAAAAATTAACCGAAAGTCAGCGAATACATGACTCACAGACATGATAAATATATCTATAGAAAGCTTTAAATTACTACTTAACGAAATAAACCAAATCGAAAACAAAAACTCTTTCATTATAATCCGTGAAGATGTGCTTCTCTCTAAAGGCGCGTCTAATGAGGGGATGGCGAATCAGGATCTTCATCTGATTCTTCATCGACACAGAAAACACTAGTTTATTAGTAAATAATTCAAATATCTCCTTACTATTTCCCCCTGACACATTCATGGTAATTACTTTTGCTGGGGCTTTATGGCAAGCTTTATTGCGTGTATTTGAACGCAGAACTCTTCAGCTGCGCTTACTGGACACTAAACACCGTCGAGCCGCTCTTGACTGCCGCGGCAGCACGGTCTCGTGTTGTTTCCACCAGCGCGGCAATTTTTTTTCATCACTAATTGATGGATGTCTAAAATATAAACATAAGGATAAGCCTAAAACAGGCCCGAGGCCGGCCCGCGTCTGAACTATGACGTGAAAATTGGCCCGATCGAAGCCCGGTTAAAATGCAGGGCTCTAGCGTTCCCCTCGGTAGAAATCACGTTTCTCCCTCGGGGGCCCCTCCCATCGTCGGGCCTTAGAATCGTCCTAACCTTTCCCCCCCTAACGGCGCCCCTGTTTTTAGCACAGTCGGTTAACATAGTAGTGATTAGGGCATTGCTAAGAGGTTGTTTATGTGTTCTTGCTGGTTGCTAAGGTGTTTCTATGTGGTTGCTGGGGTATTCTGAGTGGTTTGAAGTGTGACGCAGTTGCTACTCTGTTGCCAGGTCATTGTCATGTGGTTGCTAGGGTGTTGTGAGTTTTTTTAGCACAGTCGGTTAACAAAGAATTTGCTAGGGCATTGCTAGGTTGTTGTTTATGTGTTCTTGCTGGTTGCTAAGGTGTTTCTATGTGGTTTCTGGGGTATTCTGAGTGGTTTGGAGTGTGACACAGTTGCTACTCTGTTGCCAGGGCATTGTCATGCGGTTATTAGGGTGTTGTGTTTTTAGCACAGTCGGTTAACAAAGAATTTGCTAGGGCGTTGCTAGTGATGTCCACCTCGCAGGGCACTTACGGTCGAATAGAACAAACATCGTACTTCATTAGAGATACAAACGAAATATGCAGAGCAAGCGGGTGCGAGGACTGGGATTGGAAAACGCTGCTATAGTGTTCTTCTTTATTGTTTTAGGGTATTGCTTGGTGGTTGCTATTTATGGCATTGCTATGTGGTTGCTATACAATTGCACTAGTGTTCTGAGTGTTTTTTGTCATTCTGGTATTTAGTTAGTGGTTTGTTCTTGGTGGTTGCTTGGGTGTTGCTATAGTGTTTTTTATCATGTTGGTATGTAGTGGGTTGTCTGTTAAAGAGTATTCTGGTGATTGCATTGCTGACAGTATGACACATAAATTAAAGAATCATTAATGTCTGGAGCACAAACCAGATGCCTGATTCATTGCACATGGAAGTGTATTAGTTTGAGTTGTTGGGTCGTTTAGATCACTAACACTGTGTACAATAGTGATTTGTAACAAAAGTGATTAGTAATAGTCCAAGCCTCATCCAATCTGTCTGTGTGTCTGCAGCCCTTCCTATCTGTGCAACTGAATAAAGGGGCTCTGGAGGTGCTGGTGTTCACGGGCAGCAGGAGTCCGCGCAGAGCTTTAAGAAAAGTGGATAGGGGAATACTACATGATGGGAGAGAGCACTCACTGCGCATCCAGAGACTCCCGGGAGCGTAAGCCCACCCTCTCTCTCTCTGTTTCCCATGCAGGCCTCTTTGAAACTAATGGAACATGTGTGTGTAGATCTTTCACTGTGCAGGTGGATGAAGAGCCACCCTTCCAGCAGCCATTACCCAACGATCATCCTCTGAGCATCCATCGGCTCTTCATCGGAGGCATCCCGACGGACATAGAAACAGGTGTACAGCGGACCAACGTGCCTTTTGAGGGCTGCATCTGGAACCTTCTCATCAACACTGTGTATGTCCAAACTCATCATCCACTCATCATGACCTCACATCTCTATTAAAAAATATATGTTTTTTGGTGCTGTATGTAATTATTTGACCATACTAAAACATAATAATTATATAAATTTGCAGATATTTAGGCGTCATGCTAAGGTCACACACTTATTTCTCTGAAAAACAATGCTAGAGCCAGTTATTCTACTTTGAGATGTGCGTTACATGACAGAATGTCTGTTTTTGTTTTGGTCTGTGTGACTTGGCCCACTGCCAATTCACCCAATAGTATTGTGACACCCCAGGTTGCCAGTTGGTGGAAAACAGTGTATTGCAGCCATGGTAGCAAACAAACGAATTGGGTCAGATATTACAGATTCCACTTTATATAAAAAGCTTTGGCATCCACCAGAAAATCTCTATGACCAGAGCCATTAGAAATGAGTAGATGAACTCATCAACTTACAGTCAGTACATTTACATGGACAACGATATTCCAATTTTGACACGATTAAGACAATACCATGATTAACAATCCACCATGTATACAGAGACTTTTGATTACCTTAATCCGGCTAAAGTCATACTCGAAGTCAACACATATCGAATTAAGACATTTGGAGTATTCCTGTTTTAGTCGCATTATCAAAGTGCAGTATAGACATGTACACATCTTAATCACACTTTTACAGTCGTGTAGGACTTTTCGCCAGGATTCACTCACGGCTGTAGTTAACCATTTGACGATAAACAAAAGAGCATGGCTTCCACAACACTGTCGTCAGTTTGCATGTATAGCATGACAAATAATTAACTGCATTTGAAGTTTTTGATCAAATTTAAAAAATGCAACACCCAAAACTGTAAATGTCATCATAACAAAGACAAACTACATGTTGATACGTCAAAGTCTGGACGTAATGATGTGCCATCAATAACATGTAAAATGGGAACATGAAAGGAATATTCTAAAAGCAGCTCATGTAAACACCTTAATCATAATATTGTCTTATTCAGAATTGGAAATAATTTGATTACTGATGTCCATGTAAACGTAGTCAGTGTAAGGCTCGTCTCCTTCATTCCTGTTGCGTGTTCTCAATCTGGCAACCTGTGTCTGGGGAGGGGGCAGGAGAAACAATATTTTGAATTTGGACTGCAATACCCATTTCAGCTGTCAATATTACATACTGCACCTTTAAATGGCTTAATGCAAATTAATGCTTAATCGTTTGATAGTTTTGGTGAAAAAGAAGAAAAAAACTCATAGATAAACTAACGAAGGTGACCTATCTGTTGAGGAATGATATGTACTTGTGATGAGATATTTTGCCCATTCTGTGTTTTTTGTTGACATTCTTTATAATATGTTTGTGTTTCACAGAGGAAAGTAAGTCATGCAGATTTTCATTTGAATATTTAAATGAACTATAACTTTAAATCGCATAATGCTACAGTCCCTAACAACCGCCCCATCAGTGTTGCCAAGTCTGTGGTTTTCCCGCAGAATTTAGTTACTTTTACGCTGGAACGTGATTTAGATGGAGGGAATTTGGCTGCACCGGCAGCCATATCACCCTGCAGCCCAAGACTAGTTGTCCACTGAAGCTAAGCAGGGTTGAGCTGGTCAGTACCTGGATGGGAGACCTCCTGGGAAAACTAGGTTACTGCTGGAAGAGGTGTTAGTGAGACCAGCAGGGGTGCTCACCCTATGGTCTGTGTGGGTCCTAACACCCCAGTGTAGTGACGGGGACACTATGCTGTCAACAAGCACCGTATTTCGGATGAGACGTTAAACCGAGGTCCTTGCTCTCTGTGGTCATTAAAAATCCCATGGCACTTCTCGTAAAGAGTAGGGGTGTAACCCCGGTGTCCTGGTCAAATTCCCCCCACTAGCCCTTGTTAATCATGGCCTCCTAATAATCCCCATCCACCTGATTGTCTCTATGACTCTCTCTCCTCTCCACCTGTAGCTGGTGTGTGGTGAGCGCATCCACTTGATTGGCTCTATGACTCTCTCTCCTCTCCACCTGTAGCTGGTGTGTGGTTGAGCGCATCCACTTGATTGGCTCTATGTCTCTCTCTCCTCTCCACCTGTAGCTGGTGTGTGGTGAGAGCATACACTTGATTGGCTCTATGACTCTCTCTTCTCTCCACCTGTGGCTGGTGTGTGGTGAGCGCATACACTTGATTGTCTCTATGACTCTCTCTCCTCTCCACCTGTAACTGGTGTGTGGTGAGCGCATACACTTGATTGTCTCTATGACTCTCTCTCCTCTCCACCTGTAGCTGGTGTGTGGTGAGTGCATACACTTGATTGGCTCTATGTCTCTCTCTCCTCTCCACCTGTAGCTGGTGTGTGGTGAGCGCATACACTTGATTGGCTCTTTGACTCTCTCTCCTCTCCACCTGTAGCTGGTGTGTGGTGAGTGCATACACTTGATTGTCTCTATTACTCTCTCTCCTCTCCACCTGTAGCTGGTGTGTGGTGAGTGCATACACTTGATTGGCTCTATGTCTCTCTCTCCTCTCCACCTGTAGCTGGTGTGTGGTGAGCGCATACACTTGATTGGCTCTATGTCTCTCTCTCCTCTCCACCTGTAGCTGGTGTGTGGTGAGAGCATACACTTGATTGGCTCTATGACTCTCTCTCCTCTCCACCTGTGGCTGGTGTGTGGTGAGCGCACTGGCGCCGTTGTCCTGTGGCAGCCGTCGCATCATCAAGTGGATGCTGCACACTGGTGGAGTTTGAGGAGAGACCCCCCCCCCCCCACACATGATTGTAAAGTGCTTTGGGAGTAAAGCAATACGCAATAAAGCACTATATAAATGCATCATTCATTCATTCAATCAATAATCACAGAAAAATTCAATTGGGCTAGTTTTGAATAGCAGTTGGGCTGATTTTGTGTCGCAGACCTGGCAACCCTGTGCCCCATCAGTTGCCCGGGATTCAGTGACATCAGGCTTTAAATCCCTTTTTGGTTGTGATGAGAACCTTTAAACTATTTTTGTTCTGTCTTAGCACCAGACTTAACAGTAATGTTAGCACGTTGTACAGAGAATAGCAAGGCAGAGACGTTAGCAAGTCTTCCAAGCTTTTCGAGGTCACCTTTAAATGCTTCGACCCAAGAGCACAATTCCCTGCAATATGTCACAATTGGACTGTGCTGTAGTGACTCGTACACACCAGCGACTGGTGTAAACATTGACCCATTTGTTCCAGCCTCCCGTGGCTGTAGATTAAAGGTCTTGTTTTCCTTCCAGTGCAGTTTTGAGGTGCAGTCATAAGCTAAATGCTGCATGACATTAATAATCACAGTTTTTCTTGCTCTAATGAGGAGTATGAATCTCTGCCAGTGGGCTGTGCGTCTTTTCCACTAGAGCGAACCCCATTGCCCTCTACCAGACTCATTTAAATGAGTCTGTCCTTGCTCATAAGCGTGTTCATTATTCACCTGATTGGAGTCAAGTTGTGTCATCGGTCCCTCAAGAGCAGCTGTGTGTTGTGTCTGTCAATGAAACAGGCCCGTGGATTTCTCTCAGCCCGTGGCCTTTGAGAACGCAGAGATTGGGCAGTGTCCTGACCTGGCCCCGCCCCAGACCCCTGAGGAGGAGGAGGAAGAGGAAGAGGCTCAGCCCAAACCAGCTCTGAAGCCTACAGAAGCAGCTCGGCCTCCACCACCAGCCTCCTCTGTAAGTCCTAACCAATCATTGTGGGTAGAGAATTTCCTTTAGCTTAAGACTGACCGCATCCCAGTTCCCATACGTACAGTAGTCAGTGAAAGTCTGTGCTCTGCTGATGATGGGTAAGTCCAGACTTTTGAGTGCATGTTGAAAATGTTGGGACACAATGTACTCTGAGTCGTTGTTTGCATGTAAACACTAAGAGCTAAATTCATTATCTTTGACTTTTAGGATCAGTGCACGATTTGTAAAAAAAAAAAAAAAAATGTATTCACTTAAAAACTGCAATTGTTTTTTTAAATGTTTTTTTTTAGCTTGTGCTTGTTTGTAAGGCTACACAATTTGGACAAAAATATATCCATATTTAATAATAATAATAATAATAATAATGAATTATTTCTACTACAACTACTAAATATTTTTACTATTATTAAAATAAAAATGTTACCTTGGATCACAAAACCAGTAATACGGGTCATTTTTTTTTAAAAAAAAAAATATCTGAATAAATAATATTTCCATTGATGTATGGTTTGTTATGATCGGACAATATTTGTAAATCTGGAATCTGAGGCGGCAAAAAAATCTAAATATTGAGCAAATCATCTTTAAAGTTGTTCAAATGAAGTTCTTAGCAATGCATATTACTAATCACAAATTATGTTTTGATATATTTACTGTAGGAAATTTACTAAATATCTTCATGGAACATGATCTTAATATCTAATGATTTTTGGCATAAAATAAAAATGTATAATTTTGACTCATACAATGTATTGTTGGCTATTGCTACAAATATACCCCAGACTCGACTGCTTTTGTGCTGCAGGGTCACAAATAAGAAATATTGTCATTAATGGTCAAATAAAATAACAAGTACTTAATAATAATATTTTTATTCTCTAGTACTTTTAAAAAACTGTAAAAATGAAATACCAATATTTATGTCTGACAATGGTTAGTGCATATTGCAAACCAAAATGCGCATTATAAGCGACTCAAACGTGCAGCGCTTGCATCGTGAACCGAAACACTGAAAACACTGAGCGATCATGAGCTGCTCCCGTGTAAACGAACACAGTGATGCACTTCACTATGATGCACTATGATGTTTAGCAGTGGTTCATGCACTGCGTGCTGCTTTTAACACAGATCTGCTCTTCAGCTGACAGAGCTAAAGCTAACAGCATTAGCAATCATGCCACTGTCTATAGACTGTTTCCCATTCATTACAGGAGCTTCATTCACTTCATTCATTCTAATGAGTTATATACAAGGCACTTATAGTAGGGTGACCATATTGTGCTTTTCAAAATAGCAGACACTTGGTAAAACTGAAATACAATTATTCATAATAATTCATGTTATTTAATGCATTAGAAATCATGAATTTACAAAAAAAAAAAAAATGTATTGGCATATGTAGAAAGTCAAATAAGTATTGTTCAATGGCAATTCATTATATGCATTAACTAATGTTAATGTTATTGTAAAGTGTTTTATTTAGTTAATTTTGCTCATAAACTCTGTCCTTTGGCTGATAACATATCCACATTTATTTATGTTTTGCTTCAAACAAGTACAAATATCTGCCAATGGGGTAAGAAAAATAATCTTGTTTAGCCTTTGAGTTAAGATCATTTTTCTTACCCTATTGGTAGATTTGTTTGATTGTTTTAAGCAAAAACGAACTAAATTTGGATATTTTATTCACAAAACAAGACATAATATCTTGAGTCATTTTACTTGTCAAGTAAGCGCATCTTAATTGGAGAATGTGTTGATATTTATACTAGAAAACAAGACAAAAATCTTTTTTTGCAGTGTGATTTTATATTTATTTTGGGCAATGTGAGCTGTTTGCTACTGTACATGAATCTGCGTGGTTGCTTATAAATACATGTTTTTATGTATTTGAAAATATTTGAAAAATTTGGCCAATGTATATTATAAAATATATATTTTTTGTACCGATAACCTTTTTTTGTGTATTTTTAAAGAATATCTTAAAACATAAATATATATTTTAAACCATTTACATACATTTCAATCCAAGAAAATATGTTCACTTGTGTCACATATGTATTACACGTGTGCATATAACACATAGTAACAACACATTTGGAAAGAAAAATAATGTATAAAGCCTAATGTGCTGTAAGATTGTATTTTGTATTTTTTTATGAGTTAAGTAATCTGTAATGTTAATATGGGCCTATGTTATATGATACAGACACTGTACATAATCATCCAGTTGTGGTGTGTGAGAACGAAGGCATGGACGGTCAAAACAATGCAAATTAGAATTAGAATGCCTTTATTGTCACTGTACACATGTACAATGAAATTAGAAGAGCCAACTCCATTTCAGTGTAGTCAAACAGTGCAACAAACAGTGTAAGAATATAGAATAAAAAATAAACAATATAACGTAACCAAACATATGGAGGCAAGGTTCACAGTCTTGAGGAGTATGTACACTCGTAAATATAAATATAAATATGGTACTATATAAATATATATGAAAGAATATTGCACACTATACATATATATACATATACATACATACATACACACATACATATACATATATATATATATATATATATATATATATATATATATATACACATATATATACATACAGTATACACATACACACATTGCCCATTTTGATATGAAACATTGCACATTGTATGGTATTGCACATAAGGTTAGGTTAATTAACAGTGTTAAATAGTGACTGAAGAGAGTCCGGGGGTTGGGGTGGTTGGACTAGAAACAGTGCATGTGAGAGTTCAGGGTGGTTATTGCCTTTGGGAAGAAGCTGTTCTTAAATCTATTTGTTCTGGTCTTCATGCACCTGTAGCGCCTACCTGAGGGCAACAGTACGAATAGATCAGAGCCAGGGTGGGAGCTGTCTTTGATGATGATTTTAGCTCTATCAAGGCAACGGGAGGTGTAAATGTCCATCAGGGAGGGGAGAGGGCAGCCAATGATCTTCTGTGCTGCCTTTACAACTCTCAGGAGCCTCTCCTTGTCTGCAACGGTGCAACTGCCGTACCATACTGTAATACAGTATGTCAGCAGGCTCTCGATGGATGAGCGGTAGAAGGACAGCAGTAGATTAGAGTTTAGTTTGTACTTCCTAAGAATTCTTAGGAAGTGTAGCCGCTGCTGAGCCTTCTTGCAGACAGCCATGATGTTCTCTGTCCAGGAGATGTCGGCAGAGATGAGAACGCCAAGGAACCTGACGGTGTGGACCCTCTCCACACACTCACCATTGATGTAAAGGGGGGCTGGGTTGGTGCTGTGCTTCCTGAAGTCAACGATGATCTCTGTTGTTTTCTTGGTGTTCAGAGCAAGGTTATTCTCTGTACACCAGGCTGCCAACTTCAGGACCTCTTCTCTGTAGGCTGCCTCGTCACCCTTGGAGATGAGTCCGACCACTGTAGTGTCGTCGGCAAACTTGATGATGAGATTGTCATTGTGGGCCGGACTGCAGTCGTGGGTGTAGAGGCAGTACAGGAGGGGGCTCAGCACACAGCCCTGTGGGGAGCCGATGCTCAGCGTGCGGGTGGAGGAGAGGTGAGGGCCAAGTCTCACAGTCTGGGGTCGGTTGGTTAAAAAGTCCTTTATCCAGGCACATGTAAGAGGAGGAAGGCCAAGAGTGTCCAGTTTGGTGATAAGTCTGTCCGGGATTATGGTATTGAAAGCTGAACTGTAATCCACAAAGAGCATCCGAACATAGCTCTGCTGCTTCTCCAGGTGGTTCAGCGCAGAGTGGAGAGCTACGGAAATGGCGTCCTCTGTGGATCTGTTCGCACGATATGCGAACTGGTAAGGGTCGAAGTCTGGGGGGAGATGATCCTTGATGTGCTGAAGGACCAGTCTCTCAAAGCACTTCATGATTACCGGAGTAAGGGCCACCGGACGGTAATCGTTCAGGCTGGTGATGGGAGACTTCTTCGGCACTGGGATTATTGTAGCTGATTTTAGGCACAACGGGATAACTGCCTGGGCCAGGGAGAGGTTGAAGATCCTGGTAAAGGTGGGGGCAAGCTGGTAGGCGCACGCTCTGAGCACTTTGCCAGGTACTCCATCTGGGCCGGCAGCTTTCTTGGGGTTCACTGCCAGAAGCACCCGTCTAACATCGTGCTCATGCACAGTGAGTGGAGTGGTGCAAAGGCTAGGTGGGGGAGGGGGGAGGGCTGGAGCAGATGAGTGATGCTGAGATGTTTCAAAACGAGCAAAGAAGCAGTTTAACTCCTCTGCCAGTGGCGCACTCAGGGCTTCCATAGACGCATCACAGCCTCTGAAGTTTGTGATGTCTTGTATGCCTTGCCACACCTCCCTTGAATTGTTACTGGACAGGTGGGACTCAATGCGCATCCTGTGGTCCGCCTTGGCTCTTTTTATTCCTCTTTTCAGGTCGGCTCGAGCAGCTCTGTACAAAGCTCTGTCCCCTGACTTGAAGGCAGCGTCGCGGGCCCTGAGGAGTGTGCGGACCTGGCTGGTCATCCAGGGTTTCTGGTTAGGAAAAGCCCGGATGTTTTTGTCCAAAGTCACATTCCCGATGCAGAACTTGATATAGTCCAGTACCGTTCCTGTGAATGTCTCCAGCTCCTGGTGCACAAATAAGTCCCAGTCTGTCTGTTTGAAGCAGTCTTGTAGTTTGAAGAGTGCATTTCCAGGCCAGGTTGTAACAGTTTTTGTGGTGGGCCTGGCCCTATGTCTGAGGGGGGTGTAGGCTGGGGAAAGCAGGAGGGAAAGATGGTCTGACTGGCCGAGGTGGGGGAGGGGTATGGCTCTGTAGGCATGCTTGATGTTGGTGTAAACATGATCCAGATACATGCACATATAATGATGAGGACTGTAGAGAGAGCCGAAGCCAGAACCAAAGGATGTTTTAGGCACAAATCATGATCAAACCGCTTTTTGAGGTCTGAAAAAAGGACATGCCTGTATTTAAAGTGAACACGGGTATGGTCACCCTACTTATAAGCGTGCACAAGCTGTCTATGAATATTCAGAATTTCATAAACGACTCTTTAAATGCATGAATGTGAATCTGAATCGGTCAGATGCTGAACTGAAGTAACAGGAAGAGGAATTTCTGACACATCTGTGGAATTTCATTAGTCAAAGATGGGGTTTGTGACCAAACGAAATTGACGATTGCATCACACTTTGAAACAAATCGTTGAAAACCATATTTCTTTTCTGTTTAATGCACCATAATGCTTTGAGCTCTTCTGTTTTCTTGATCTGTCACTCTGCTGCTCTCAGGCCACGCCCCTCTCAGAGACCACGCCCACCCCAGACACGCCCACCCGGGTCAAAGACGCTGCGGTATTAACCTGCTCACACACACACACACACACACACACACACACACACACACAACACACACACACACACACACACACACACACACACACACACACACACACACACACACACACACACACACACACACACACAGAGACATCTGAGATGAATATTGCAGTTCCTCCATTCAGATGCTCATTTATCCTTTGACTGACGGCCGGCAGTGAGCTTTCATCTGTTTTTGGAGGAAGGTTTGATTTCAAACAAACTCCTCGCTCTCACATGAAAACTGAATGCTGATGAAGCGAGTGCAGTAATGTGTTGAGTCGTTCTCTGGCTCCATCTACTGCCTGTACTTTATAAAACAGCACTCAAAGCTTTCTGTCTTCTTACAGACAACGCTGGCCATCTTGAGTTAAACAGAATTGACATGAATACTAAGAATAGAGTAACAAAGCACTGATAAATCATTTATAACCCGCAGTCTCTACATTGTAAATACATTAATAGCCTATATACTGTACAAAAATGAGTTCTTCATTCATTCACTCTAACTGACAAATTAGCAAGTGTTCCTCAAAAGTGTGTTAAACATAAATCAATATTTATTTACAGTCCTTTACTATTAATAACCCAGTTTTCATGAACTGTAGATATGTTTTAGATCCCGTAACCCTATTCCCAAACCTAAACATAAGCCCTTTTAAAAACAAATATAATACAAATATATTTTTTACCATATTCTGTTACATAAATAATTTCTCTAAACCACACCTTCTCTTGTCAGCTGCATTAAATGTGCTTGAAAACACAATCTCGTCACAAATTCAATACAATCCGCTGATTAATTTCATGAATTCAATATTCATGGATTAAATATGGATTTGTAAACATTGGCACAGAGCTGTTGAGATCACACTTGTTGAACTACATCGGTTAGGTTTAGGATAAGAAAGAAAAATAAATATGATCTGTTCACATATTAGCTAATTAAACAATAATAATGTGTATATTACAGTGACTGTTTGTCTATGCTATAGGGAATTAATGGATTATTAACAGTGTAGAGACTACAGTTGCTAAATTGTGAATTAACTATTTATAAGTACTGTATGCTTTATTACTATATGATAACAAGTCTGTAATATGCAGCGTTTGATTGACATCGGCTCTGTCCAATCACACAGGTGTCGTGCGCAGCAGAGGCGGAGCCTGTCGTGCTGGAACTGGCCAAACAGTTCGGTCTGTCCAGAAACAGTCACATGGCCTTTGAGTTCGACGACAGGAAGGTGAAGAACAGGTGAGTGTCAGTTATCATCACATCTTCATCCTCCTCCGAGTCCTCCTCATGCGCGTGCGTCTGCTCCTCAGGCTGATCATCGAGTTCGAGATACGCACAGAAGCAGCCTCTGGGCTGGTGTTCTACATGGCCAGAATAAACCACGCTGACTTCGCCACCATCCAGCTGAAGGAGGGAATGGCTCACCTGAGCTACGATCTGGGCAGCGGCAACACCTCCGTCAGCGTGCCGCGCATCATCAACGACGGACAGTGGCACAAGGTGAGAGCGTTTGGCCTTTGACCCCTCTCACTCCCTGACCTGTTTCACAGCTTTTGACTCATCTGGACACAACACTATAGTATACTGTTCCATCATTAAAGGGGGCATAAGACACACAGTTTCACCCAATCTCATGTGAATCTTGAGTACCTATAGAGTAGTGCTGATTCCTTCATATCTCAGCCTTTAGTTTTATCATATTTATAAAAGACAGATACAACTTTATGATTCTTTCCGAAAAGAGCCGAACTCCTGGAGGTGGCGCACCGTAGGCGGAGTTAAAGAGTGACGAGCGCTTGAGCACTAGGGGTGTGACGATTTATCGATATGGATCGATATATCGATACAATGTATGATGATGCGATGCATCGGTGCCACGCGTAAAATATTGATATCTGTAGTATAAAAAGGCTCCTTTATTTTGCCACTGTCCACATTTTCACATAATGTCCGTCTATGCATTACCACCAACGCATGCATTCTCGTTCAATCTCACGTGTCAGGACTCGATATAAGGACTGCCCGAAGTATAAAAGACGCTCGGGATTGTAGGAGTAACAGTCGAGCGCTGTGTGAGAAGTTTTCCGCGCACACATCTGAAGCGCGCGCACACAGACAGCCGCGTCTACACCGCGTGAATACTGAGCTCTCTTCCACTTTTTTGAGCATGGATGAATAAAAACAGACAAAACTACATCACAATTCATGTTTTGGCTAATATCCTTGTAAACAGTAGGTTAAGAAAAGCATATGTCTTAATGTAAACAGTGGAGAAAAAAGGCATGTGTATCAGTATATTAAATTTGTGCTTTCATTCTTAAAGTGAAAGCAAACTAATAATAAATATAACGCCGTCAAAGAAAAATACAAGTGCTCACTGCTCCTGACTAAATAACCTTTAATATTAATTTATAGGCTATTTAATTTATACAGTGAAGACTATGCAGTTATTTTACATTTGATTATTACATTTCTGTAGCGTACCTGTAAATGTATTTTAGACTGAGCCGAAAAGCACTGTTTATTGAACTTTGCTCTATTGTATTTATTTTCTGCTATTGCTTGTAATTTGGTTATCTGTAGAAAAGATGATGCACTGAGCCCATAGTAGTATTTTTAGATTAATGTTCATGTTATATATTTGTGGTTACATTTGTGAGTTAATAAAAATGTAGATGGTTGTTTAAAATATGTATATTATATCATAATATCGATATATTGATCGATATACTCCTGTATCAAATCGAATCGTAATCGTATAATTTTTTGAAGTATCGGCAAATATCGTATCGCTGGGTATGAGAATCGATATCGTATCGAATCGTGACGAACCATCCGATTTACACCCTTATTGAGCACCGATCACGAAACAAAACACACATTCCTAACACCCCAGTATAGTGAAGGGGACACTATACTGGAAAAAGCACCGTCCTTCGGATGAGACGTTAAACCGAGGTCCTGACTCTCTGTGGTCATTAAAAATCCCAGGATGTCTTTCGAAAAAGAGTAGGGGTGTTACCCCGGCATCCTGGCCAAACTAGCCCATTGGCCTCTGACCATCATGGCCTCCTAATCATCCCCATACACTGATTGGCTTCATCACTCTGTCTCCTCTCCAGCAGTAAGCTGGTGTGTGGTGGGCGTTCTGGCGCACTATGGCTGCCGTCGCATCATCCAAGTGGATGCTGCACACTGGTGGTGGATGAGGAGCTAGCCCCCTTACTATGTAAAGCGCTTTGAGTGTCTAGAAAAGCGCTATATAAATGTAACTAATTATTATTATTATTATTTCACTTACCATCTGCAGTTCTGAATCATGACCAGATCTTTTATAGCTGGGACCGCTCCATCTTTCAGCATCAAACAATGCACAAATCTAGCGTCGAACTGGGCCTTGTTTAAAAAAATCTTCGTCAACAAACACACTCGAAAAACTCCGTTGCTGCCCCGGAAAAACACACTGCATCCACTGTTCACGTAACGCTGGGTTCTTCAGGAAGCTGAACAAGGCTATCTTTCCCTCACAAGCAAAAACACAATTCTTTAGAGACACTCTTCCCATGCAGCAGTGCAGCCGGATGAAGCTGTTGATGAATGAAGCTCTCGCTCCGGTCGATGTGTGCACGGGCACGCTCTTCCGGGAGAAATGCCCATATAAGGAGTTCCACCGTCGTTTACGTCAGCAAGAGCCACGATCAAAAAAACTCTCAGATCAGAAATACTTAAACTTAATCAGAAATACTCTGTTATACATCCAAATTGTTTTTTTTTACTTTGTCCATGCTTAGTATGATAATCCAACTGTGTTGTTTAACAGTTTAAACAACTCTGAATGCATGAAACGTCTCAGGTTACTGATGTAACCCTTGTTCTCTGACTAGGTAACTCAACGCTGCATAGCTTACAGCAGTGGGAACACCCAAGTGTGACCGATTGTCTGAAGCCCATATAGAATCACGCCAATTCATTGGCTGATGGCGCGAGATACCACCCCTACGTCATACGTGTTTGACATAGGCCTGCATTCGCACCATCGTACCCCTCAGAATTTCCTGTCGAAGAAGCATGTTGTCCTCTAGGGGCACTCCTCTAAACAATGCTGTGGAGGAAGCCACCCCTCTGGTGGAATGAGCTCTGATGTCTAGAGGTGAAGGCAGACTGCGCACCTCATAGGCCAATGAAATAGCATCCGTAACCCAGTGGGATATTGTGTGTTTAGACGTGGCTAGCCCTTTACGGCCTGCACCAAAACACACTAACAGCTGTAAGGACTGATGCCATTGACTGGAGCGGTCCACATACATCTTCAGGACTCTAACAGGGCAGAGCAGATGAAGATCATTGCCCTCACTCGAAGGGGAGGGAGAGAAAGCCTGCAGCACTACCACCTGCGAACGAAAAGATATAGCGAGAACTTTGGCGACATAACCTGGCCTAGGCCTTAAAAAAGCCTTAACCAGACCCGGAGCAAACTCGGTGATGGACTCGCTGACAGACAGAGCATGCAAATCTCCCACACGCTTGAATGAGGCCAATGCCAACAAAAGTGTAACCTTCAGTGTCAGAGTCCTCACGGGAGCTGACTCAAGAGGTTCAAAAGGAGGCTCTAGCAACCCCTTTAGGACCACAGAAAGGTCCCAAAAAGGGAAACTAAGAGGATGAACCGGCCTCAAGCGCTTAGCCCCACACATAAAGGAGGACACCAATCGATGTCTACCCAGGGGGACATCATCCGAGTCCCTTTCGAGCAGCGATAGCTGCAACATAGACTCTCAGGGTGGTAGCGGCCGCTCCAGCCGAAAACTTATGCTGTAGGAACTCCAGCACTGAACCAACCGGGCAGTTAACTGGGTTCACAGCATTAGCCAAACACCAGGATTCTAAAACCTTCCATTTGGAGGAGTAAAGCTCCCTAGTAGAAAGGGCCCTGGCACTATCAATGGTCTCACAGACTCCATCCGAGAGATCAAGGGCTAAGGGCGGCCTATGATCTGCCATGCCCACAACTTCCAGATCTCTGGACATGGGTGCCAGATCCTGCCCTGAAGCTGACAGAGTAGGTCCTTCCTGACCGGAATCTCCCACGGGTCGCCCTCCAGGAGGGAGATTAACTCTGAGAACCACGACTGGGAAGGCCAGAACGGGGCTACTAGGAGAAGACGGAGTCCGCATGTCTTCACCCTGCGCAGCACCGCTGGGATGAGCTTGACCGGAGGGAAAGTATACAGCTTCATATCCGGTCAGAGGTGCACTAGCGCATCTATCCCTGGAGAGGCAGGGTGAGAGAGGGAGAACCAAAGGGGCTATTGGGTCGACTCTTGCGATGCAAAGAGGTCTGCCGAACCGAATCTTTCCGAATTTGATCTACCGTACGGCGGTTCAGCATCCATTCCCCTGACCTGAGTTTCTGTCTTGACAAGAAGTCCGCCGCTAGGTTCAGGACCCCTGGTACATGAACCGCTCTCAGGGACAAAAACTTGTCCTGTGCCCAAAGAAGAAGCTGGTGCACATGCCTTTTCAGGGTGTGTGACTGGGAGCCTCCCTGGCGATTGATGTGAGACACCACCGCCATGTTGTCCGTCCTGACGATGACATGTGAGTGCGTCAGGAACGGAAGAAAGTGAGTGAGAGCTAGATGAACCGCTCTCAACTCCAGGCCGTTTATGTGCCAGATGAGGTACTTGCCTGACCAGACACCATAAGCCGGTCGTCCCTCGAAAACCACTCCCCACCCCGAGAGGGAAGCATCCGTCGTTATCATTTGGCGACGGCAGATTAACCCCATACGTACCCCACTCAGGAGAAAACTGGGGTCCCGCCACTCTAAAAGGGCGCGGAAACAGGCGCCTGTCACTTTTAGTAGGCGAAGGGATGGCCAAGAGGGACGAATACCCAGGGACATCATCCACCAGAGGAATGGTCTCATATGGAGCAGCCCCAAGGGAAGAACCAGGGAAGCTGTCCCCATGCGACTTAGGAGCCTGCGACACAGGCCCACTGACACGTGGCGACCTAGCTTGAAGCAGGCCGCGCACAACTGAATGCTCTCTACCCGAGTAGGGGCCACACGGGCCTGCATCGAGGTTGAGTCCAGGCAGACTCCCAAAAAATTGTCTGCTGGGCTGGGGTGAGCACGCTCTTCTGACCATTCAGCCAGAGTCCAAGTCTCCCACACATCGCGGCATGAACTGCTTAAACGCAGCTGACTGCATTTTAGCAGCCCTGAACTTATCGACGACAGCGTTAACCGCGTCGCCGAACAAGCCAGAGACAGCGATCAGGGCATCGAGGAGGAAAGCCTTCTCCTGGATCTCCGTGAGATTCAGCCATAGGTGGCGCTCAGCTGTCACCAAACCCGCCATACTGTGCCCAACCGCCTGCGCCGTATGCTTTGTAGCATGAAGAGCTAAATCGGTGGCCCTGCGAAGCTCCTTAACAGCCTCGGGGGTCACACCGTCCCCCTCATCCATCTCCTTCAGTACCTCCGCATGGTAGGCCTGAAGGATGGCCATAGTGTGCAGAGCCGCACCTGCCTGTCCTGCCGCCATGTAGGACTTCCCGATCAAAGCCGAGGTGGTCCTACACGGCTTGGATGGAAGGAGAGGGCGGGAGTTCCACGAGGGGGCGGAATTGGGCGAGAGGTATGCAGCTAGCGTGTCCTCGACCGCCGGGACTGTGGCGTACCCCTGCTCCACAGAACCAACAAGGTTGGTGAAGTTAGCGGCCGCCGCATTAGTGAGACGAGAGGAGAAGGGCTGCTTCCAAGACCTGGAAACCTTGTGGTGCAGGTCAGGGAAGAAGGGCAGGTTTCTCCTCGTCGGGTGCGAATCAGAGCCACTGAGGAAATGCTCGTCGAGCTTACATGACTGGGATTGACTTAGATGACTGCTCATCCGGCCAATCTAAACTCAGCTTCTCAGTGGCGCGCGCCAAAACTTCCACGAGCTCAGTGTAGGCCGGAGAAGGCCGCGCCTCCTGGCCGCTAGGCGGGAGAACGTCGAGTGACGCGGCCCCGAAGTCCTCAGAGTCGGAGGCCGCGCTGCGGTAAATATCCTCCAACTCGAAGGAAAGTCCTCAGCATCCCATGCCTCCGGGCTGGGTGCAAGACAAGAACAAGAACACATAAGTACTCTAGTAACTACTAGCATCTAACACGAAACTCTGATTAATCTGATTAATAGTTGAATGTGGTAGTTCACTATTAGCTTATAAGTAACTATAATTTTTTCATACCTCCCCAATAACTACTAAGAACTACCGTATACAGGTTTATAACTAATATGAATAATGTATAATTAATTCTAAAGTGAGGGTCATGGTAACCCACTAGTAATGACTCAAGTATTACCAAATTTTCTTGATTTCCTTTTTCAAACACAACCAATCAGAATGCCACATTAACTCCACACATAAGCTTCACTGAACACCAACCAATCATGGCTTCAGAACAGGCCTATAAATACACATCTACACAAATTCACATGCTTGATGTGTTTCTTCTCTTTCACACCGTGTAATACTGTATTCACAACCACAAATGCTAAAAAAGGCAAGTCTTGTACAGAAAGGTACATAAGAGCTCGTGAAAGAAGAGCTTTAGGTTTTGAATAACGGTGTTTGTGTGTGTGTGTGTGTGTGTGTGTGTGTGTGTGTGTGTGTGTGTGTGTGTGTGTGTGTGTGTGTGTGTGTGTGTGTGTGTGTGTGTGTGTGTGTGTGTGTGTGTGTGTGTGTGTGTGTGTGTGTGTGTGTGTGTGTGTGTGTGTGTGTGTGTGTGTGTGTGTGTGTGTGTGTGTGTGTGTGTGTGTGTGTGTGTGTGTGAATGCAGTGCGTCATTTTGCAAAAGATGTGAGGCATTTTGTGTGTGCTATTCTTGATTTGTGTGTAAAGTTTAGAAGAAAAAAAAGAGGTAAGGTTTTGAAAATGTGTGTAAGCGGCTGAAACAACTGTAAAACAAGCAAGTGTTGATTTCTTCTCTTTCTGTTTGTAGATCCGTGTGACGAGAGAGAAGCAGAGAGGATTCCTGGTGATCGACGGCCGTTACTCCAAACACACCACCAGCCCAAAGAAAGCTGATATTCTGGATGTGGTGGGAATGTTGTATGTGGGAGGTTTACCGCTCGGCTACACCACCAAACGCATCGGACCGGTGAGCACAGAACCACACGCACATTCAGACTCATACCCCTTTTCCTCCAAAGCAGTTCCAGTGCTGGTTCGGAGCCAGAGCATAGGTTCAAACCGGTTCTTTGTCTTTCGACACACAAAGCACCAGCTCCGAACCAGGAAAAGCGGTCCGTAAGTAGCACCAAAACATTGCTGGGCTAGAAGGAGGAACCGCTTGCGTCAGGGGCGGGGTTACCGTGACCAACAAGACGAACAGAAACTTTGAACCGCCATATTTGGAATAGCATGTAACCGCGAACATGTTTGATTCACCGTGTTTGGATGCCGATGTAGGTTCGCTAAGCCATGAACATCAATAGCAACGCAACATCCGCCATTGTTGATAGTTTGTTTAGGCTTGTTCGGGATGGATTGGCGCTGCATGGACCGCTGCGGGAGCGACTGGAAAGCAGACTGCTCTTTATGCTTTTGGGTCGCTCTCAGGGTGCTTTAGTGTGTTGTCTGCTGATCGATTATTCGGTCTGCGTGGCGCTGATGCACCTCGAACAAGCCTGTTGTGCTGCGCTAGTTAACCAAAACATGAAACATATTGTGACATAAGACCTGGCTCTGCATTGGCTCTCTAGCCTGTGGAAAAGCAACCGGTTCTTAAAGGGCTCGCCAGTTTAACCAACTAAGAACCGGCAGGAGCACTGGCTCTGAACTAGCACCTGGTTCCTGCTGGTGGAAAGGGGTATTAGAGGAGTCAAATACTCTCAGTCTGTCTACTCCACACAAAACTGGCACCGTCTGATGTTGTAGGTGTTGTACAGCATTGACGCTTGCATTAGAAACTTCAAGATGATGAATCAGTCGCTGGACATGGACAAACCCACGTCTAGCTACCGCGTGGGCTCCTGCTTCGCCAACCCAGAAAAGGGGACTTATTTTGATGGCACAGGCTATGCTAAAGCTGGTGAGGATCCACTTTTTTCAACTGCTTACACACCAAATCTGTATTTGTCACACACACTCAAACAGCAGAAACACACCAAATCTGCAAAACCAGACACTCATTCTCAACCTTTGACTTTCATAAAACACTTTTAGCAAAGGACACATTTGTATAATGACACGGGTATTACAAGAAGGTGATTTATGAGGACATTTTCAGTGTCCACATAATTCAAAATGCTTATAAATCATACAGAATGAGTTTTTTTGAGAAAGTAAAAATGCACAAAGTTTCCTGTAAGGGGTAAGTTTAGGTGTAGGGCAATAGCACATACAGTTTGTACAGTATAACAACCGTTACGCCTAAGGAGAGTCCCCGTTAACCATAAAAACCAACATTTGTGTGTCTGTGTCTGTCTGTCTGTCTGTCTGTCTGTCTGTCTGTCTGTCTGTCTGTCTGTCTGTCTGTCTGTCTGTCTGTCTGTCTGTCTGTCTGTCTGTCTGTCTGTCTGTCTGTCTGTCTGTCTGTGTGTGTGTGTGTGTGTGTGTGTGTGTGTGTGTGTGTGTGTGTGTGTGTGTGTGTGTGTGTGTGTGTGTGTGTGTGTGTGTGTGTGTGTGTGTGTGTGTGTGTGTGTGTGTGTGTGTGTGTGTGTGTGTGTGTGTGTGTGTGTGTGTGTGTCTGTCTGTCTGTCTGTCTGTCTGTCTGTCTGTCTGTCTGTCTGTCTGTCTGTCTGTCTGTCTGTGTGTGTACAGTGGACTCGTATCGAGTGGGTAACGACGTGTCCGTGGATCTGGAGTTCAGGACGGCGCAGAGCAGCGGTGTTCTGTTCGGCGTCAGTAGCCAGAAGATGGACGGACTGGGTATTGAACTTGTCAAAGGAAAGGTATGAAAGAGGGGTCTCAATTTTAAGAGCTCAAGTAAATTGGGGGAATAAAGCTTGTAAAGTTATTTGTCTTTACATGAGTTTGTCAATAAGAGTGTCTGTGTTTGTTGCCGTAGCTTTTATTCCATGCTGATAATGGAGTGGGGCGCTTCACGGCCGTATATGAGCCGGATCCGGAGGCGGGGCTTTGTGATGGACAGTGGCACACTGTCTCCGCCCACAAGCTGAAGCACCGCCTGGAGCTCGTCGTGGACGGCAAGAAGTCCGAGGCAGCGAGTCCAGACGTCCGCTCGGCCTCCGCCGATACCAATGACCCTGTGTATGTGGGCGGATACCCCGGTACGCCAATCAAACTCTGTTGCCATGGTGTCATTGTTTCATCCATTCATGACTCGCCGTGGGAGTTATTAACAAGCTAACAGGCAATAGTCATTTAAAATAGAAAGAAATTATTATTTTATTAAAAACCTAATCTCAAATGATGACACACAATGACATAATGCTTCTGTCAGATTATGATAAATCATGATTTTTTTTATTTTATGACATTTCTGGTCTTCAACGTCAACAGATATCATCATAACCAAAATAAACATCTGTTTGAAAAGCTCAGTGTGATGCTCATAACAGCAGTTGCTAATAAAACATAACATTTACAGATACCAAATACTGAAAATACGAATATGATTAAAATATTTTGCTCAAGCTTTTGAGGAAAAGTGGAATTATTTTGATTTGAACTCTTTGTAAATGCAGTACAGAGAAGTCTGAGTTTGGGACAATCCTAAAATACAGAAGTTCTGGAAGATTTTACATTTCAACACACTTTAGGAACAGATAATTAACAGTTTCAGTTTTTATTATAATGTTTACATTGGTTGTGTATTTTTCTTTCAGCTCAGCTCATCTTAGCAGACAGAAACATTGACATAATTTGATCAGCTTGAATGTTTTCTGAAAGCGTCGGATAAATGACTGAAATCCTGTTTGTGTGTGTTTGTTGCAGAGGGTCTGAAGCAGTTTGGACTCACTATAAACACACCGTTTAAAGGCTGCATGAGAAATGTGAAGATCACTAAAGCTGGGAAGACTCTGGAGGTCCAGATGAACAAAGTCCTGGAGCTCAAAGGAGTTCAACCTCTCACCTGCCCTGCTAGTTAAACACACACACACACACACACACACAACACACACACACACACACACACACACACACACACACACACACACACACACACACACACACACACACACACACACACACACACACACACACACACACACACACACACACACACACACACACACATGCATGCACTCACACACACTCACATGCATGCATGCACACACACACACACACACACACACAATCTCACTCTCACTCTCTCACACACACACACTCACTCTCACATGCGTGCATGCATGCACACACACACACACACACACACACACACACACACACACACACTCTCACTCTCACACACACACACACACACTCTCACACACGCACACACACACACTCTCACACACACACACACACACACACACACACGCACGCACACAGACACACACACACACCTGATTTAACATTTAACTGCACCTCAGAGTGAAACAGTTCATGAATTAAAATCAGAAATATTCAGATAACTAACTGAAGTACTAGCTGTGACACTCATTACCAAATAACACAAGGAATATTAATAAACAAACAGCTAGACAAACCAAAGATTATAGACAAACCAAGCCAGATGAAAAACAGATCGAAAGCTGCTTTAAAATAAAATTAATACAGCCATAGGATGCAATTTTTATAATACATTTTGGTAACACTTTACAATAAGGACCCGTTAGTTAACATAAGTTTAGGCATTAACTAACATGAATGAACAATGAGAAATATGTTACAATATGTAATTATCTGTGTTGTTAGTCAATAAAAATACAACTGTTCAGTGTTAGTTCATGTTTGGTCTGGTCCATTAAAAAGGAAATAAACAACTTTTTATTTTAATAATTTATTATTAAATATTATTAAATATTGAAATTAATAATAACTAGAATTAAGTAGTATGTTTCAATGTTAGTTAATGTTAACTAATGTAGTTAACAAATGTAAACAGATGAAACCTTATTGTAAGATGTTACCAACATGTTATGCTGTAGTTCATTATCAATCTATCTATGTATTTTTGTGTTAAAGGACCTAAAAAAACTGATCTGAAGAAACTGTAGTAAAATAACGTTTTTATTCTACAAAGTGCAACTACATCTTACACAGCCAAAAGCATCCTAACAAAACTACACTTAAGGTCATGTGAGTATATGAGGAGCAACATACTTCATATGAGAGCCAAAGAAATCGTAAGACAGACATGAACTACAAATCATGGAAAGAGGCCTTGTGTTGAGAGCTGAGACACTTTATCTGAGGTCTCGGTGTGTGTTTTTGCATGGTGTGATTACATGTACTGTGTAATTATCAGTATTTCAAAATAAAGAAATATCCCCTCTCATGGCCCTTGATGTGGTTTCCTTTCACTGTCGAAATAACCATCAAAGTTACTGAATTAGATCTCCAAAGGGTAATTAATATTTACACTTTTCCATTTTAGCTAGTGTATCGTGATTTATTAAAATATTTTAAAAGTTTAGGTCAAGCTAAATGCACTGTTAGATGAAAATATGAACAAATTTGCTGGTTTGTATGACAGGTTAGGGTAAGTGCAGCATTTGATACAATAGATCACTGTTAAATACTACAGACGGGCGCCGTAAGGGGGGGAAAGGTTAGGACGATTCTAAGGGCCCGACGATGGGAGGGGCCCCCGAGGAAGAAACGTGATTTCTACCGAGGGGAACGCTAGAGCCCTGCATTTCAGCCCGGCCCGACCGGGCTTCGATCGGGCCAATTTTCACGTCATAGTTCAGACGCGGGCCGGGCCTCGGGCCTGTTTTAGGCTTCTCCTTATGTTTATATTTTAGACATCCATCAATTAGTGATGAAAAAAATTGCCGCGCTGGTGGAAACAACACGAGACCGTGCTGCAGCGGCAGTCAAGAGCGGCTCGACGGTGTTTAGTGTCCAGCAGCAGCAGAGAGCCATCAGCCAGCTGAAGAGTTCTGCGTTCAAATACACGCAATAAAGCTTGCCATAAAGCCCCAGCAAAAGTAATTACCATGAATGTGTCAGGGGGAAATAGTAAGGAGATATTTGAATTATTTACTAATAAACTAGTGTTTTCTGTGTCAGTGTCGCAAAGATGAAGAATCAGATGAAGATCCTGACTTGCCATCTCCTCATTAGACGCGCCTTTAGAGATAAGCACATCTTCACGGATTATAATGAAAGAGTTTTTTTTTCGATTTGATTTATTTCGTTAAGTAGTAATTTAAAGCTTTCTATAGATATATTTATCATGTCTGTGAGTCATGTATTCGCTGACTTTCGGTTAATTTTTGTGAAGTGCTTCTGTTCAAGACGAGATGGCTCATCATTGTTTTCTTTATTTTATAAAATTATTTTATATATTCAGGGCTCTAGACTGCGACCAAAATGCGACCATTTTTTGAGAGTGTGCGAGTAAAAATTTGATGTGGTCGCACTTGAAAGCAGAGCAGAGGGAGCGCAGAAGCGGCGTGTAAGCAGAGCAAGAGCAGCGCCGCCCATTGTGCTTTCACTCGGCGCGTCAGCACGAGCGCGAAGGTGCGCGCAGCGGAGGATTTGGTTTTCAAACTAAAGTAAAAGACCGCTTCTTAAACCAGAGAAGGGGAACATGTTGGTTTTCTTGTAGAGAAAACATGCAAGTCCTGTCAGCGACAGACAGTTTAGTTTGACTTTTTGTTTTCGTTTTGAAAAGCTTGTTATCTTTACCTCATGTTAAGGTATGGAGGCTTTCCTTATTTTTTTTTATATTATTATTATTTGATTCCTGTGTTTGCTAAACATTCTGTTATGTATTAGTCTGTATAATACAGCATGTGATGTGTCCTATGCCATACCTCGTCTTATTCGTTTTTGTTAATAAATGTTATGCTAGTTTGTCATTGTAAAGTACTGTTTTATTGTTGTTGTGATTTTTAATTAAGAATAACAATGAATCCATCTATTGTTTTAGTCTTAAAAGGTGAAAGGTGTATAGATATAAGCAAAACAGACAATTTTTCTTTTCTTGTAAAGCGAAAGTGATCTTCTTTTCACTTTCAAGATCGTGAAAGTGAAAGCAAAAAGAGGAATTCCTGTCACAAAATTTAAATCACAAATAATACTGATGAAAAAGAACGGGTTGAATGTTGAACACTTTCGTTACCATATAACTATAAACTATGACAAAAGTTCATCAGCATGCATTGATTAATCAAATGTTGTATAAAAAAAATACAAATAAATTTGCGACCTGTCTGCCGCTGGCCGCTTGGTCGTTACTTTAAGAAAAAAATTATTTAACTAACAAAAAAAATGCTCCAAACGTTTTTCTAAATTAACTTTATAAAAAACCAAAACGAAATATTATCACTTTGCCATTACATAAAAACTGAACAATTTTAATAGCTGAAACAGTATAATCTGATTTGGGAGAAGGGGAAAAAAGACGGGCTCGGGAACGCAATCGCGATATCTCTCGGTATCCCCAGCCATACCCCCCCCCCGGAAGGCAGGAGGGCCCAAGTGAATATGCTGTCCAGGGGGCCCAGAATCCGTAGCGGCGCCCCTGACTACAGATCACTGTTAAATACTACAATGTGTTATTAAACAGTTTACGGTCTTTCTGAAAGGTTGTTTCTGAAAACATGATTTATCACATGGTGTTCCACAAGGTTCGGTTCTCAGACCGAATCATCATTAATAAAATGAATGATCATTTTTATAAACACCACACAGTCTGATGGGCCTAAAGATGAATGAATGATGCATTTATATAGCACTTTAAGAAAAAATTAAGGTGAATATAATTTTCTGTCTTCCTATAAATCTTCACACTTTACACTTACAGAGAATTGAGAGGTTGTCCATCACGTATGCACTACACAAAAGACAAAAACCAGCTTGTATTCATAAAAATCAGTTAACTTGTTGTGGTTTCCTGTACAAAATACTGAAAGCAGATCTATAAGAGCGAACTGGTTTATTTCCTCACCACACCGAGTCTGGGATTACAACAGTATTAAAAATAAAAAGTACACTTTTTTTTCAACTGGGTACAAATGTTGACGAACTTTTAACTCAACGCAGAGGACAGCAGAAGAGATCAAGTCATGCTCATCAGAAGTCTGCTGCATAGAGCCGTCCGTGATGGGAAACTGCTGAGAAACCGTCAGAAAGTGTGGAGAGCCACTCACTACTGCTCGGCTTTAGTTTACAGGGAACACACACATAGCATTGATGCTGTGAGGTATGGACATAGAGTGTTTTTATACTTCTATTTGTTCATATCAGTGGATTACGTTATAATCAGTAGTCTTTCAATATATACATACACACCCTGTGCACTGTAATTTCTTCTGAGATTATTTATGAAATGAGAAAACAGTATTTAAACCCTTATTGGCATGATCCAGCAATCTGAATGAACGTGTCTTCATTTGTCTTGAGGATGGAGCAGCTGCTGCTGCCTCCAATAAGTGATCGCTCTGTAAGGGTCCACATGCTTGCAGCACCGGTCAATCCTGCAGACATGAACATGATCCAGGGTAAAGTCACCATTCATACAGCTTCATGTCTGTTTACATCCTTTCAGTCTAGGGATGGTCAAATCTGATGTTATTTTATAGAAATTCTAGTCTAGTCTTTTAAGTGATGGAGGCTGAACACGGAGAACTGACTGTAGCATATCATTGGTCTTATCTCCATAGGTTTGTACACGATCTTGTGCCCCCTCCCAGCGGTGGGGGGGAATGAGGGGGTGGGAGAAGTGATAGAGGTGGGCAGTGATGTCACATCTCTCAGACCAGGTGATTGGGTCGTGCCCATTGATGCCGGCTTTGGTAAGGAGATATATTCAGTGTTTCAGGATTAAAAACTAAAACATCAAAACCCCGAAGTCAACATGCATTCAGTTCCAAAATGTGTGTATTGCAATGAAATCCAAAAATATATAAGGTGGGTCTTGATTGTAGAGACTGACATTGGATGACAGGTGGTTGATAAGCAAGAATTCTTGGTAACATAAGTCCCAAAGGAAAGTCCTTTCAGAGGAGCAACAAGATATTAAATTATTATAAAAGATTGCAAATAAATAAAAAAAGTCTGAATAAAGATTCAGACTAAAGTTCAATGAATTAAAAACAGACCAACAGTATATTTCATCCTATGAAGCCCCTCAAGGGACATGGTGGTGTGGAAAATTTGGGGTGGAATTAATAAAATGAATTGTAAAAAAAAGTTTGCGTTCACTCGCAAAACCAGTTGAGTTCAGACAAACTCTTGCAGTGGTTACAGCTTGTATGTTCACAATGGAGCGGTTGAATGGATGAATAAAGCATTTATATAGCGCTTTATTGTGTATTGTTGTACCCCCAAAGCGCTTTACAATCATGTGGGGGGTCTCTCCTCAACCACCACCAGTGTGCAGCATCCACTTGGATGATGTGACGGCTGCCACAGGACAACGGCGCCAGTGCGCTCACCACACACCAGCCACAGGTGGAGAGGAGAGAGAGTCATAGAACCAATCAAGTGTATGCGATCACCACACACCAGCTACAGGTGGAGAGGAGAGAGTCATAGAGCCAATCAAGTGTATGCGCTCACCACACACCAGCTAAAGGTGGAGAGGAGAGAGAGTCATAAAGCTGATCAAGTGTATGCGCTCACCACACACCAGCTACAGGTGGAGAGGAGAGAGAGTCATAGAGCCAATCAAGTGGATGGGGATTATTAGGAGGCCAGTGGGAGGAATTTGGCCAAGACACCGGGGTTACACCCCTGCTCTTTACAAGAAGAGCCATCAGATTTTTAATGACAACACAGTGAGAGACCACTTTGTGTGGCAGTACTAGCACACATGTGCTATTAGTTTTATAAAACAGTGCAGGGCAACACGGTGTTCTGAATCTGTGTTTGAACGAAACGACTGAGCCAGTGATTGTGGTGGTTTCTGCCTTTTCTATGAAGAATCACTCTTGAAATCTTGGGCTTTTGATGCCAGAAGATAGACTTTATTATCAGAGACAATGAAGCAGAGAAAAAAAAACTGCAGAGCAATCTTCAGAATCTCTTTCTGTACCCTCTTTTATACCGTTTTTCCTCTAGGCGTGTCCAATACATTGTATATGTGTTTATTATGGGACCACAATGCAGTCAGAAGACCTTAATGTTATGTTCGGTGAAAATAAGGGCCCCATTATATATTTTGCCTAAAAGGATAAACAGGACACGCTGCTTCACCATGTCTGCGCATTCCACTCATGCTGGCCTCTACATGCAGGCAGATACATGATTATAATAATAGAATATCTTGATACATAAATGCTATATTTACATTGATTATATTGATGATACTTCTTCATGATTCAACCATCCAATCAGATGGACTACCTTGTTTTGTTTCTGACTGACTCAGCCGTTTTGAACGAATTGTTTGGTTTGAATGATTCAATAAATCAGGGCCTTGCTGCCACCTACTTGCAGTTTTATTGTCAAATTTATTTATCCATAAAAGTCCTGGTGCCAGCACAAAAACACATTCAGCAAAATATTATTTAATTATAAATATTGACCAAAACATACCCCAGAAGTTAAAACAAAAAAACTTTATAAATAAAATTATTTTACTACAGCTAATTTTTTCATTAAATAAAAACCTTTTTAAAAATTTGACAAATTTTGTAATCATTGTGTAAAATTAGCCACAGGACCCATCATCACAGTCCTGAAGGAGAAAGATTGGCCATTTGGTAGCTGTTTATATTAATATCATCAAACTATACTTTAGTAAACAGCATATCAACAGAGGCATTTTCATGTCAACGTGGCAAAATATATGGGGGGGGGGGGGTAATCGAACACAATTAAAACACTTCTTTGTCTTCATGTAAAACTGTCCTTAATGTACAGGGTAAAGACAACACTGCATCATTACATCATCTCTTTCATGACACATATCTGAAAGTTTAGTATGGTAATGTATTGGGTCTTGGCGGAATAGATCTGCGACTTTATACTGCCAATATATCACAACATGCTGCTGTGAGCATGTAAGAAATAGTGCCGCTGCATGAAATCACCCTGTAGCAGATTTATACAGGTTTCTGCTACAGCAAGCACCAGCCACGTATTTGAATGATGCAACTAAAAGCAATCAGCTGTGCCATGTGACTAATCATGTGATTATATCAGATTGAGTTAGAATTTATCAGCCTGCGCCATAACAGAACTTTGTATTTCATTTTAGTGACTGTGCATTTTTGTTTGTGTCTCTGTGTGTGTGTCTCTGTCTATCTGTGTCTCTGTCTGTGTGTGTGTGTGTGTGTGTGTGTGCCTGTGTGTGTGTGTGTGTGTGTGTGTCAGGTACATGGAGGACAGGTGCCGTGTGTGAAGAGGATGAGCTCATCTCTGTTCCTAAAGACATCTCTATTTTGGGGGCCGCTACTATCTCCGTGAACCCCTGCACTGCGTACAGGATTCTGCGTGACTTTCAAACACTCACCCCTGGTGTGAAAACTCATACATGATTTAGTATTGCTATTTTATCAAATCCATGGCTATCAGTATGTTCTGTGTGTGTGTAGGTTGTACAGTGATCCAGAACGCCTCTAACAGTGCGGTGGGACAGGCTGTGATTCAGATTGCTGCAGCACTGGGACTGAAAACCATCAACATCGTCAGAGACAGGTACAGAAGACATTTAGAGCAAAAGCATCAGCCAGTGAATCCACTACAGAAGAACAAGCACCTAATGGATAAAAGTGTCTGCAAAATGAATAAATTTAAATGCAACAATCCCATGTGGTGTAAAGTCCCATTGATTGTATTTCTCAAACTCAGACCAAACTGTACTGAGCTGATCGATGAGCTTCAGTCACTGGGAGCAGACTATGTGCTAACAGAAGAGGAAGTGATGTCAACAGGGCTTCATCAGGTCTTCGAGGTGGGTTTTTTTCTCTTTTGCAACACGATGAATTTTCAGTGATTTCTACAGAATTGCCTAAACACATTTTTCTTCTTTAGGAGGTTCCCAAACCTAAACTGGGCTTGAACTGTGTAGGAGGCTTGAGCGGAGGACTTGTGCTCTCTAATCTCGAGTAAGTGTCACACAGTTTTACGCTAGTGTATAAGATAATGATTGCGATCAATGAGAGATGACGGTCCTCTTGTATCTTCAGTTATGGAGGCACAATGGTCACATACGAAGGGATGGCCAAAAGACCCCTCCGGATCCCTGCTGTGAGTTCATGGTCGTCATGTAATTTTTTGTATTATCTACAGTTTAAATTGTATTAAACCTTGAACATTCCTGTTTCTAAAACACACTTTGTAAGCATTTATATTCCATTCCATGTCATGCAGAAATCCTTTATATTCCACAATGTGACTCTGAAGGGCTTCTGGCTAACGCAGTGGAAAAGAGAGCACAGGGAAGGTACACAGCACAGGGAATCAAACACAACACAGAGAGCTACTAAAAGTCAAATAAAGGGTTGAATGGATGAAACTCTAAGAACATGGTTGCTTCACACATTTGACCTCTCTCTCTCTCTCTCTCTGCAGATAAAGCCCAGCTGAAGGCCATGTTGGATGCTGTGTGTGAACTCATGAGAGGTGGACAGCTGTCTGCGCCACACTGTGTCCAGACATCATTTCACCACTACACAGACGCGTTACAAGCCCCTGTGCAATCACACGGCCGCAAGCACGTTCTTATCATGTAGAAATGTGCTTCCGATCCTCTGCAGAACCATGTCGGACATCATGAACAAATGTCTACAACTAAACATGCTAGTTCACATTAATGAGCTTTATTCGCCAAGTGTGCTCGAACACACAAGGAATTTGTTGTGGTTTTTAAGAAGCTCTTGGTACGTACATGCGTACATATCTGACATGAGAAAAACATTTAAATAAGTCTGGAACAGAAGATTTGTGTACAGATGTGTGCATTATTACGCAATATACAGCTGTATAGAAAAAATATGCATATGTATTTACATTGTACTTGAGAGAGAGGCAATAATTAAAGATGGAGAATGAACTACAGAACACAGGTAATAATTCCTGTGTTAGCCGTTTAGGCTGAAGATGGCAGGGGGCAAAAATACTTTTTATTAGAGCCGCAGATAACGATTATTTTTATTGTCGACAAATCTATCGATTATTATTTCGATTAATCTATTTATTATTTTCTCATCAGTTTATGAATTCTTTAGTTAAGCTATCAATAAATAATAATAACAGTAAATTCTGATATTAATCTTTTATTTTATTCTAACCTTTTCTCATAATTAATACTTTACAAAAAAATAAATAACAAAGAATGAAAGGAAAGAAAGAAAGAAAAAACAAGAAAGAAAGATAACAAGAAAAGAGAGAAAAGGATATAACAACAATAAATAATAAAAATAAAAGAAAGAAATAACAATAAATAAAAAATAAGAAAAGAGAAAAATAAAATAATAACAATTAAAAACATAATGGCCCCCCAATGAATATGCCTCCCCCCCCCCCACACCCCACTGGCTCTGCTGAGAACAAGCTAGACTTACTGCCAAGCATGCAGACACGGTTGTTTAAGGATGGTGTGCAAAAACAGCCCTGCGACCCCATATTCCCATAGGGTCCCCACAGAACACCCCAGGGATTGTGGTCAGATGTCTTCTTACAGTCCACAAAACACATGTAGACTGGATAAGTGAACACTCATTCCCCTCCAAGGATTCTTGCTTGGGTAAAAAGTTTGTTCAGTTTTTTGGTCCACAATCCACATTGTTCCTGCGACGACTGGACATATTCTGCTTTCCAGCGCTCTGGCATAGGCTTTACTGTGATCCCTCAATATTTGGACACATTCTCTTGGTCCCCTTTTTCAAAAATGGGAACCACCGCACTCATATGCCAATTGCCAGGCACTTTGGGGGAAGTCGTAGCCTAATGGTTAGAGAGTCGGACTCATAATCCAAAGGTAGTGGTTTTGAGTCCCGGGCCGGTAGGAATTCTAGGTGGGGGAGTGAATGTACAGCGCTCTCTACAACCTCAATTGCACGACTGATGTGCCCTTGAGCAAGGCACTGAACCCCCAACTGCTCCCCGGGCACCGCAGAATAAATGGCTGCCCACTGCTCCGGGTGTGTGTGTTCACGTGTGTGTGTTCACTGATGTGTGTGTGCACTTTGGATGAGTAAAATGTAGAGCACGATTTCCGAGTATGGGTCACCATACTTGACTTAATGTCACGTCACTTTCCCCAATTCCTGTGTGATGTTGAACAGGGATGTCAACCAAGACAGCCCAACCACATTCAGCATCTCAGGGCAAGTACTCCAACCCTGCCTCTTCTTATGAGGGCATGTTCTCCAGGTTCAGAAGAACCTCAGAGTTTTCCTTCCAACTCCAAACTACTAGACCAGTGTTTCTCAACCCTGGTCCCCAACACTGTCTCCCTTATCTGACACATTCATTTCAGGTCCAGGAGTTTCTTCTAATGAGCTCATGAGTTAAATCAGGTGTGTTTGATTAGGAAGACACACAAAATGAGCAGTGTTGGGGGGCGCCCAGGACCAGGGTTGAGAAACACTGTACTAGACCTTGGTCAGGGTCCAACAGGAATGAAAACGCGGCTGTGAAGAACTGAAGTACAGTGTGCTCAATGGATTGTACTGTTGTTTAACATCACACCAATAGTTCAGCTTACGAAATGTCTCTCAGGAAAAACAAATCAGTAAACTCCCTAAAAATTGTGAAAATGACATGATCTAGGATCTTCCTACATTGCATGCCATTGTTAAGACTGTAAGTCTATTCCTCACGGCCTCGTTATTAACTATGTTAAATTCAATATGGCGTCTAACCTGTCACAGGTAAACCGGTCTTGAAAGACCTTTCGGGGACACTGTAAATGCATAAAGACCAAAACCTGTAACGATTCTTCTTCTCTACTAATATTAAATATTACGAATAAAATCCAGTGGACGGAGATGAGGAATTACACATTTATTTACAAAAACATTTAGTGGTTATTTTTAAAAGCATTAAAACAAACAGCAACAGTCATTTTTAGCCATATTCACAGTTTCCAGCACAATAAAAATAAAAATCACAGCTCAAAACTACTCATTGAAATCTGCGTCATTGTAAATAACAGACAAGGTCAGTTTAAGTGCCAAGTGTTTCCCTCCATTGAAGTACGTCATGAGGTCAGTGTTTAGCGGAGACACTTGATTCCTGTTGTTTTCAGTCATGAATCCTTTACAGATATACATATTATCTGACTTGCATTACTTTCTCCAACATGAAAGAAGTACATTCAAGATCCCTGGGAGCGACTAAACAAGTAATAGAGCGCAAGCGTCTACTGGCAGTGTGAGCTACTGTAAGACTGAAGTCATGTGACCGATTAAAGCAGAGATTGCTACAATACTAAGAGAGCGCTCACAAGTAATCAAACGTTTAAGGAAGAAACGTGTCAAACGTAGGTGTACCTCAGTACTTCAATATTTTCATGCAATAAATATGATCTATATATGAATGAGATTTGTGGCTGGGTGCATCTGATAAAACCTATAAAGAAAGAACATGTCTGGGTCATATTTTACCCCTTAAGAAAAATGAACCAGTTAATTAAGCGTTTTATATATATATATATATATAAATTACACCAAAAAAAAAACAGACTAATCATTATTTGCATTGTAACATTATTTTCATGATAATTAAGCATATCCCCAAAAGACTGCTGACTGCGATGATAAAAACACAATATATTGAATATTATGTTCACTCCTTCAACGGTATCATATGAGTTTTTTTAAGTGTCACAGTATTAAACAATTAGGCGTGGAAATGTTTAAGTATGATGAAACTGTTGCAATGCAAAAGTGTTAAAAACAAGCTACATTTTCTTGGCAAATACAGTTATTCTTCTAGGATGAGACATGACCTGGAGATTTTTTCTGAGATATTTGAGAAAACCTGGTAAATTAGTGTCTGATTTTTGTACAATCAAACAAGCGAGTAAAAAGTGCCAAACCAGACTAAATGACCACAGACGCTGAGCTTTTTTGGATGTTCATACGACTGCTACCCCGTATCCGTGAAGGTTATAGTGTTGGAGGAGTGCGGCTCGTTTGGTCTGAGCAGTGGCCGAGGACGGGCTGAATGTGAAATATATACAGATCGCTCACGTTAGGCTCTGAATCCGGCAGTCTTCCCTCTAATGGTCTGTTTGCGTATGGTATGAGGCGATTGGCATGTCTCGGTCAGTGCTGGACGGATTTAATGACCCACTCTGCACTGGGGTTGAGCTCCAGGAGAGCTTTGATGTACGTCTCTTCATCCAGGCATCTCTCCTCTAGACACACACACACACATCAGACAACAGCACACACTGCGTGTGCTACTCAAAAACCTTCTTAAGGATGTTTAAGATACATTATAATACGATGTTATCTGATTGTATGGCAGGTCTTAAGGAAGGTCTTTTGGGACAATAACTCCTAATTCACTGCTTAGTTGTTAAGTTTAGGTATTGGGTAGGATTAGGGATGTAGAATATGCTCATGAAGAATATGTGCTTTATAAAGTACTAATAAACAGCCAATATTTTAATAATAGGCATGATAATAAGCAATTAGTTAATAATGATTGGTCCCAATATTAAAGTGTTACCAACAATCCTAATATTCTTAACTTAGAAAACATAAGCAAAGAAGAAATGTCATTCTCATGTATGTTTCATAAATCCGGCTGCTGGTTTTACATTGAACATCACGTAGCATTTTATAGCACTGTTTATGCCACAAAAATGCCTATAGCATCAAAGCGAAATGTATTAATATTATTTCATGAGCTGCATTGATCTATATGCAAAATACTGTTTGTGGCTTTGACATCAACAACAATAGATCTGGAAGGTGTTTCTCCTGCCTAGTTGCCCCCTGGGCATTATTTTACTATCCTAACTATACATGGGTTGTATGGTTAGTTTCGTGTTATGAAATGCCTTGTGTATTGTGTAATTAATGTGAGGCTTATTAGATACTCACTGATGTTTCCTCCCATCTCATAGAGACACAGATCGTCTCGTTTCACAGACAGAGACCTGTAACAACACACAACACAATCTCACTGAGCACCACTACAAAATATCATATCTTTCCTAAAACAATAGACTACACTTGTGGATATACAGTATATAGATTAGAGTCACTGGTGGTCTCACTGATGATGTGCTTATTAAAGCTAATTGATCATTAGTGTCTGCTCACCTCTCTTGACTGAGGAAGCGCGTCAGAACATCTGAGGCCTTTAAATCCTCTGTCAGCTGTACAGCCATAGACACCATCGAGAACTGAGGAGCCTGCACCCTAATGAAGCCCCCTTCAGCCTGAACACACACATTAAACACACCATGAACACACACACATCATAAACACACATCAAACACACCATAAACACACACACACATCATAAACACACATCAAAACACACCATAAATACACACACATCAAACACACATGAACACACCAACACACATGATAAACACACAACAAACACACCATAAACACACACACTCACATACATCAAACACACAGACACACACACACCATAAACACACACACACACACACACACATAACACACACACACACCACACGCACGCACACACACACACACATCAAACACCCCATAAACACGCGCACACACACACACACACACACACATCAAACACACCATAAACACACACACCAAACACACATTAAACACACCATGAACACACACACCATAAACACACATCAAACACACACACACCAATGAATGGTCATGTGACATGCGTTTTCGGTTGTGTTGTGTAAACGGAGATAGTTTCTGAAACGCCAGTGTAAACGGGGCCTAAAATGCCTGCTGACTTAATTAAATCAATCAGACGACAGAAGGCATGGAGTAGATTGTGTGAAACACACCGATCTTTTAGAGACCATATTTAAAATAGAAATCAGTAAACAGTAGTTTTATAGGGTTAACATATCAAATCAAGCAGGATCTTTTCTGTGTATAGAAATAACACCTTTGAGAGCCTCGTATCTTATCTTACATACATGTTAGCAGGGCTCTAGACTAACTTTTTGCACTGGTTGCACTAGTGCGCCTAACTTTTTTCTTAGGTGCACCAGCACAAAAGTTAGGTGCACCCAAATTTTCATATAGGCAATATTGACTAGTAAACGATTAACTAACAATCTGGTCAACATAAAGTTCTTTATTTGAAGCACAATTCTACAAGAAAGGTAACTTACTGAAAAAGTGTTGGTGCTTAAAGTGCTTCACTGAGCTAATATTTAAACTTAAAAACATCTCAAGATAAATTAAATAAAAAGAACATGTAAATTAAGTGTTTTAAGGGCTTCAAACTGAACATCTCGTGGCTCAATGTATTATGGACTATCCTCCATTGCAGTCACATGCCCCTCGGATGGCCAACTCCTGTAGTTTGGCCTTCTTGATCTTTGGCCTTGGCTAAACCAGCTGACCACACTCTCTCTAGCATCAACATCTTCCAGACTTGACCCTCTACACTGATTCTTATCAGATCTTCCACTGTGTCTGAATGAAGGATGCTCTATGCAGTGCTTCTCAACCCCCCCTTAAACCCATAAAAAATCCAGTGCCCCATCCCACCTCAGACTACCAAATAATTTCACCAAACATTATGAAAAAAAGTATTTACAGAAAAACAATCCTGTTCTGTCTAGTTGTCTCTCTGTGCTCATACTGTATTTTAATTAGTGATGCACCGATCATGATTTTTCGTGGCCGATTCCGATACCGATTTTTTTCCTTTAAGCAACCAACAAGAAAGAATGAAAGATTCTAACACAAATAAAGTGGTTATATAGTGAATATATATTTTATTTAACATGTATAATATTAAATTGTTTAAAAAATATATATATTTAAGAAAAAAGTTTCCCCCAAATTCATGTCTGTGGAGTTTCAACAATGGATGTCACCCCTTTAAGAAAAGGGAGAATTCTATTTGGACTACTTCCTGTGTGTAAGGTCACTGCAGGTGCTGGTTGATCTGAGGGGTGCATGGGAGTACATTCTTTCTTATTAATTTTGAAGTTAGCTAAATCTCTGACAATTTCATGTGTTGTCATTAGTGTATGTGGTGTTATGTTGATAACTTGCAGATCTGGCATATTTTAATAAAAAAAATATAAAACATACTGTTGATATTTCCAAAATGTCCCCTGATCTTGAAATCATCATGATGGTAGCCTCCATTTTAGAAAAGTCTAAGCTGATTTGTATGTGGTGTTACTGTCTCTGGTGTTAATGTATTTTCTGGTAACACAGAGCCTTTAGTAACTTGCATTATAAGGTCTGTGGTGTTATAATTACGTCTGTGGTGTTACTTCAATATGACATAGACATAAGTGGCTGTGTCACAAGTTTTTGATTAAAATTATTTAAAATTCAAAATGTTCTTAAGCTTTTATTTTAATGGATATAGCATATTAAACACATTTTAAATGCCTATCAATATATTTTATAAGAAAAAACAAACAAGCATCTTTACAAATTCTGCCTCTCATTTGCCACCCCAGTTGAAGATGGACCAAGATGGTTTTTAAATTGGGTTGAAACTACATAAAACTGCCCTTAAATGAAAACATTAACAGTAACCATGTGAAATTAAAGGCAACATTTGCATAGTTACAATCTAAACCACACAACCAACACACATTCAACAGTCCAAACAAAGATGTTACTTAATCAACATTTGTTGTCGTTTTTAAAATTGGTGTAAAGAAAAAAGGTATTTACCAGTGAAACTAAATACAACCAAAGTAGGCTATATAAATAAATTATTCCAAAATGTTAAATCAAATAATGTTTAGTGCAACGAGCAAAAACAAAGATGCTACAGCTCGTGCTTTTTAAATCGAATTAAGTCAATGTAATTTTAAGGTAAAATAAAAATAATAATCTTGTACAGAACTGACGTTTATACGTTTGAACGTTTTATTCTTTACAAAAAGAAGCATTTCAGCTTTGTCACAAGTTGGTCTGTTTCTTTTCTCATCCAACACGTGAGAAGCTGCGCTGAACAACTGTTCACGGTCTATTCTTGTGCAGGGCGTGGACAGATACGCTCACGCAACTTCTAGTGATGGGAAGTTCGGATCATTTTACCGACTCGGACCTTTGAGTCTCGTTCAAGATGAACGAACGACTCGAAAAACCCGAAGACTCAAAAAGTGAACTAATCAATTATCTTTCCGGCTCATACTGCATTAGTCACGCGATGAACGAACGATGGTGCGCATGCGCGACTGAACGAATCACTCCCCGAAACGACTCGTTCTTCTCGAGTCTCATTAAAGATTCGTTCAAAATGAATGAATCGTTCAAGACCGACCCATCACTAGCAACTTCAGCTAGAGCAGCAAAGGAAAGCGGCTCTTATTTGTGTGCCAGTAATGTTACACCAACGGCTGTTCGCTTCATTGTATCTGTGTGTTGTGCTTCTGCCGAATGTCTTCCACACAAATGACATGTTAGCAAAACTTCGCGCACTTTCGGAAAAATCGGCCGAAAAAAAGAATAAAACCGGCCGGTTGCCGATCGCGCATTATATGCAAAAACCGTCCGGTTCCGATCTTTGGCCGGTCAACCGGTGCATCCCTAATTTTAATGCAGCCAAATTCTCAATAAAACTGTTTTACTTTATATATTTTACTGTTTCTCTTGTCAGTCAACGGGATAAATATGAAATAGTGACTGAAACGCAGCCCTTTAAGAATACATAACCAGCTCTCCCTTCCAAGAAGCTAGTCTGCACAAAAATCCTAATTTATAATTTTATTGAGCCATTGTCTGATGAAATCAAATAATACACAATATAAGACAAGACAAAGACAATTCCTGTGCTGTAATTGCTTCTATATTTGCATGTAAACTTAGAGAAGCAATAATACCTGTTTTAACTGAACATGCTGCTCCTCTCAGACCAGTCTCTCGAGGATTTCGCGGGAATTTTTTCAGATTTGTGCTGCAGCTTTTCTCAAAATTTGTGTTTCTTATTGTTTTGCAGTGAAAATATACCACAGACAACATTCTTCTAATATTGTTATGACTTTTCTGACTTTGAGAACCATTGTAGGGCTCCAGACTAGCATTTAAGGACACCAGCACCAGTGCCTTTAGTTCTACAGAACCAGCACCTGACAGTAAAGCACTCACCCTAATCGCACATGTACATCTCAGAGATGTCTATCTGATGTCTGCATTTACATATTCAAGAGGTATTTTTAAGAGTGTTTGCTCATCTGCAATACATCTCTAATATGTTTCCGGTCAGATATCAAATATAGATTTATTATAATGCATGTAAAACTGCTTCTGAGACGTTTATCAGATGACAAGATGTTTCCCAGATCTTCAGCAGACGTCTTACAGATGTACGTGTGCTGTCTGGTAGCTGAGATGCAGTTCAAATTTACTTTTATCAATGCCATTCATAATGTCTAAATATCATTTAATAAATACAATATATATATATATATATATATATTATATATATATTAGGAGATGGAAATGGCTGATAAGTACTACTCTGCAGCCATCTAAATAGTGGTAATTTAATGTATTTTTTATTTTTAAATAAGTGTTTGCTTTCCTACATTATGAAAATTTTAGTTTTATAAATGGGTCAACCTATGAAGGATGAACAAATAATGTCATCACATTAAAAATAACTTTAAAATTCGGTAATACTTAAAGCTTTGAAGTGCTGGGAAAAGTTGTGTGAAGCATTTAAAAACAGTTTAAGGCATTAGACCATTTCTGCCACAAGTTGTTCCTGTAGTCTTACTATGTTAAATCCATGGTGAATGGTGGAGATTTGTGTTTATTGAACAATGTTTCTCCTGGTTTCCCACATCAATGGCATTTGTTCTGATGTCTGTAGCTTTAACATAATTCTGTGCCAAATTTGAATGCTTCTCACAAGATTTGACAGAGATGTTATTGATCCCGCGGTGAATTCGACTACTTTCTTCACTGTATCTCCCAACGCTGTGTATAACGGTGTCGCGTGATCGAGAGCAGCCGCGGCTCCGGTCCGAGCAGATAAATGGTCTGCGCCGTATAGCCCAAATGAGTAGCGCGGATTTGTTCCGCTTTCGGTTCGTTTGTCCGATGTAGCTCTTGTAAATCAGCATGAAGAGAACGCAAAGCTGTTTATTCCATTTTTGGAACTGAGAAACAACCTTTCTTTGACTGAATGCGCATTGCGATGACGTCACAAGACACGTCTAAGCGCAAAATCTGTGGAAAATTCGCGGCAATTTGGACAATTTGCGAAAATAGCGGAGTTTGCTTGATTTTGCGATAAATTCAGCGATCGCAGAATCCTGGAGGGACTGTCAGACGCTCACTGAACAGAGCAGAGAAAGACCTGCGCGCATCTCTACTACTCACCTCTATCTCTCTCTGTCTGACTGCAGCAGCACACGCATCTTCAAACGTACACACACATACAGGAATATCTGGACCACGGCCAATCAGAGGGGGGGTCCGGGGGGTCCGCCCTTCACTATCTCTGATTGGTTTAGACCACGATATGAGCCTAACGTGTCTTTGTTGAACAGCAGAGAGACTTTCTGAGTCGCGGAGACTTTTGTTTTTTTTCTCAAACGGCTGGACGCACCAGTGCGACCTCAGATTTTTTTTAGTCGCACCCTTGAGAAATTAGGTCGCACTCTAGAGCCCTGGTTAGCATAACCAAATCTACAGTATTTATTAGTTACCATATCCACATTATATAGAGAAAAACAATTCTCCAAAATTCAAGTGTTTTGAAGATATTGCTGAACGTTTATTTTACCAAAGTAAAATTATATTTATGGCTTAAAGGTGCACTGTGTAATATTTAGGATTATCTATAGACAGAAATGCAATATAATATACATAACTATGTTTTCAGAGGAGTATAAAGACCTTACTTAATGAACTGTTATGTTTTTATTACCTTAGAATGAGCGATTTATAACTACATATACCGCGGGTCCCCTCACATGGAAGTCGCCATCATGTTTCTACAGTAGCCCTAAACGGACAAACTGCTCTACAGAGCGCGTATCGTCACTATGTTGTTCTCTCGTGAAAAATCTTAGCCCGGTATCGGCCACCGTAGCTTCTCTAAAGGGAGGGGTGAGCGAGGACTGAGCCGTTGGTTGCAATTCGCAAACTCAACCGCTAGATGCCGCTAAAAACTACACACTGCACTTTGAGACGAATCGGCTATTATTTTATCTCCAATTTGTTATTTATCGTTTTTTTAATGCTCGATAACTAGCAGGAGACACTAACCGGTTGCATATTAAAGTAATTTAAAATCTGCCCTGCCGTGAGACAAATCTATTTAGTTTATGTCAGGGCTACTTCGGTCTGGTGTTATTTGTGGTTTTTGACAGAGCCCAATCTCCAAGCCGTGCGCTCTCTCGTCTGTGTGCCTTGTTTCTGTTATTTATCACATGTCTTAGTTTCGGTTTCGTTTTAATGCTTCGATAGTTCGCTCTTCGGTCCACGTGTGTTTTGTTGTGTGGCACGCAGCAGGATCTTGTGCTGTGTGGACACTAACCGGTTGTATCTTGTGCTGTGTGTGGCAATTAAAGTTGTGCAGATGGGGTACGTTGTAACATTTGTTTGCTGGCCCTTGTGTTTTTGTGTTACAATCTGCCCTGCCGTGACCCCACCCATCTACTGTTTATTGATTCTAGCTGTCTTCCCTGTTACCCTCCTCACATCTCCTTGTGTTTAGCGATGTAACACACTATTTACTTTAGCTGTCTTGTTTTTTTCGGGGTAATTTTTGTTTTGTTTATTTTAATTTGGTTCTTGTAAAGCCCATTCTCTGGTGTTATTTGTGGTTTTGTGACAGCCCTATCCCTTCACTCCCGTCATGACACTTTAATACATTTTATGAGCAACAGGCAAATAAAGAGCCGTGCGCTCTCTCGTCTGAAAATCATTGTTTAATGTTCAGAAAGTTTCGGTTTCGTGTCGGGGTTATTATTCTCAAGTGTGCGGTCTCGAGTTCGCTCTTCGGTCCACGTGTGTTTTGTTGTGGGAAGCATTTTGGCTCGTTATATCTTGTGCTGTGTGGGCCGTCCCATCTTGTGCTGTGTGGCACGGTTGCAATATTGGCTGCGTGTTCATTGTCAAACTCAAAAATCGGATTACTTTTAATGTCCTGTTTTATTAAAAAAACGCCATGTGCTTGTTATTTTATTTAAAATGGCTTCTGTCTAGTTTTCTGTGTGCCATGTGCTCTCATCATTTGTCTTGACCCCAATTGTATTTTATTGACATTTTCCCCAGCTGTCTTCCCTCGTTAATTTTCTCCCTTTTATCTTTGAGTTTGTCTTGTCTTGATCAGATAACATTTTAGGTTTTCCTTCCTAATCTGTCATATATGGTGTTACAATGTTACAAACCTACGGGGTAATTTTTGTTTTGTTTATTTTAATGTTGCCCATCTCCTCACATTTCATCCCTTCTCCCAAACCTCCTTTAATAATTTTTGAGGGTAAATAAAGACAAAGGTTTACACTGTATTTCAAGAAATGAAATTTTGCCTCAAACGTGCCGTGACGGTTGCATATTTGTCCAAGTGTGAAATTATTAAAGTGTAAAAAACGCTTTATTATACATGACATGAGGCCTTGTATATTTTTTTCATAAGATTACAGGCTGTCAATATGAGAAGTCAAAAAGTGTACCCCACCTACTTTGTCACCCGCTGAATTCATAAAAAAATTATACTCCCCTACTGCTGTGTTTGTGTAATCACCTCAGCGTTGCTCTCCTGTTTGCTAGAGGCTCTCTCACGGTCGTACGCGATCTTCTTCAGTAGTTTTTTCACCACTCGGTCTCTGTTCAGCTTCCGCAGGTTCTCCATGTTTTGTTTGCGCACCTGATTCAGGATGAACTTGGGGATCTGAGAGACAAGAAACGACTCGTTTGAGCATCTCGGTCTTCATGCACGATGTGTTCTGGTATTCCAGCATCAGATCATGTTTCTACGGCATCAGTAGTGAGTTCACAGCAAAATTAATTGAGGTATTAAAGAAATTAATGATTTTATGAATCAAGGACACATTAAATTGATCAAAAGTGACATTCATATTTCAAATAAAAGCTGTTATTTTGATCGTTCTATTCGTCTGAATCCTGAGAAAATTAAATGCATCAGTTTCCACTAAAATATTGACTGTTTTCATCATTGATAATAATCAGAAATGTGTCTTGACCAGCATATTAATGATTTCTGAAGATCATGTGACACTGAAGACTGGCGCATCACAGAAATAAATTACAGTTTAACACATATTCACATAGAAAACAGCTGTTTTAAATTAAATTATTTCACAATATAATAGATTAAATAAATGCAGCCAATCCCAAACTCTTAAACTGCAGGGTATTGCAACTATTTGTTTATCTGTAGTGAATCTTCAGATATGAGATTCGGTTATAATTAGGGATGTAACGATGCACTGCGAGCCGGTTGAAAATCAACACAAATATCTGACGAGATGAGATGTTAAATTAAACTTAAATGGTATTTTATTTTAATCTTCCCTCTGTATAATTCATATTAAAGTAGTGTTCATATCCGCAGCGCTGCTTTGTTTACAGCGGAAACCAAAGAAAGTCTGTATCGCTGCTGTTCAGGGTTGCCAGGTGTTCACAACAAAACCCACCCAATAGTGGGGGGACTACGACATCAGAACCCGGAAGAGTAATTTGAGGTTTTCCTATGGGGTTTTATAATGGGGTTTTTCAATTTATGAGTAAAATAAAGCCTGTGGTAAACATAACTTGACGATACTTTTACGTTTTGTTCTACAACGTAAATTACACACATCCATACTCAAAACTCAAAATTTGAAGCAGTTATGTTCATTCAGGACATCTTTTCATTTCTATTTTGTTTTGAATCTAATTTTGTTAAAACAATCGTGTCGCATTATGAGTCAATTGAATCGTTACATCCCTAGTTACAACAAAAACGCGAGTCTCAGAGACAAAACCTCTCTAGACAGCAACATTGACTGTAATATGTGGTATAACACCGTCGTACCGTCCAGAGGAGGTTCTGGTAGCGGATGAGCAGCCTGACGATGTTAGCCGTGCCAGTGGCCATAGCGAACTCCTGCTGTTCACTGATCTTACTGCGGAAGCCCTTACACATGAAGATGTTGGGCGCCATCACCACTGCAACATTGTTCAGCGTCATCTTATTCCTGTCCTTATGGTCGATGACCCTTTGGAAGAACTCCATCAGAGCCTGAGCGACACAGAAACACTGCTCAACTCAAACCAATCCAGCTGGATCTGCTTCAGTCCTCAGAATGAACGGTGTTTTTAATATGCGTGTTAAAGACAAACCGTGTGCATCAGTCAACACACCATTGCAATATCGAAAAAAAACTAAATTTGCTATATGTATTGAGATTTGTCAGATAATGTTACTTAAACAATATTTAACTTAGTGTGCTGGTATCTTGGCTGGTTTAGGCCTGACGTGGATAAATAAATGAATACTGTGACTCAATGAATCATTCATTCAAATGATTCGTTCATAATGGCTGCTTAAGTGATTTATGAATGATCACTGAATCATTGACTCAAATGATTTGTTTAAAATACCAATGCATTTGGGAACGAACCCTTACAGTGTGGCACTGACATGCAGAAATGTTCTGCTTCAGCTCAGAAAAAACACACTAAACAGACAATTGTGTCTAAAATGTAATAGACTTAAGTTTGTTGAACGGTTGAAGCTCACATGCTGACATTCAGCAAAACGACACTGATGCTTGTGTGGCATTACGCAACTGCTGTATATCATATCTTATAAATAATCAAAAAACCCATACAGGGATATTTGTGCTTTCGTCACAAATAATAGAGTCTTTCTAAATGCATTATAACAGTCCTCATCACGCAGTGAATGTTTTTGGACTGTTTGCATGCATGCATGTTTTTTGCACATTAAGTGACATACTCGATATCAGCTCACATATTGTTAAAATAACAACTACGATATCTTCACAGACAACAAATATCGCAACCCCTATTGCTGAGCATCGTCCTGTCCACTTGCAGGGCTGAATAATCCACTCTTCCTCTTCTTCTTCAGAATAAGTTTTATCTTATCTGACCCTGGAGCACAAAACTAGTCGTAGGTGTACATTTTTCGAAATTGAGATTTATGCATCATCTGAATAAGCTGAATAAATAATATTTCCATTGATGTATGGTTTGTTATGATAGAACAATATTTGTAAATCTGGAATCTGAGGGTGCAAAAAAATCAAAATATTGAGAAAATCATCTTTAAAGTTGTTCAAATTAAGTGCATATTAATAATCAATAATTAAGTTTGGATATATTTACAGTAGGAAATATCTTCATGGAACATGATCTTAATATCCTAATGATTTTTGGCATAAAAGAAAAATGTATAATTTTGACCCATACAATGTATTTTTGGCTATTGCTACAAATATACCCCAGCGACTTAACACTGCTTTTGTGCTCCAGGGTCACATTTGTGTCTGATTGAATCCAATATTGCTATACTGTAGCATTTACTGCTTCACTTAAAGTCCCCCGTAGTCAAATATTTGATCCCTTAAAACTCATCATAATTACATATTTAAATGTTTTATCTTGTGTAATAGCTTGCATGCAACTCGACACCCTTGCCTCATTTACTATACGCGGATCTATGAAAATGCAAATTAGCCCCGCCTCCACTCAGTCAACGGTTTGACTCTTTTACACTGTTTACGCAGGTTATTATGCATGTTAGCGGCTCTAAATTCACATTAAACCACAGCTAGCAAAAAAGAGGCACTATTTAAACCGTGTTAGCAAACCGAGGGCGGTTTAACCGGGTCAGCATACGGGAAACTACTTGTAAGGAGAAAATACTCAAATGGTGTTGATTAATGGATTGGCACATGGTTTGTCTAAAAGCATATTAAAAACACCACATAGACAAATAAACAACATAAAGCACTTGATTTTCACTACAGGGGGACTGAGTGAGCGTGGAGCGGGTCAGTGGTGGAGTGGAGGCGGGGACTAATATGCATATTCATGAGTCTGTGTATATGAAATGAGGTTAGGGTTTAGAGTTACATTCAAACCTCTTAAAGGGACAGTTCACCCAAAAATGAAAATCCTGTCATCATTTACTCACCCTCAAGTATTTCCAAACCTGTATGAATGTCTCTGTTCTGAACACAAAAGGAAGATATTCTGAAGAAAGTTTGTAACCAGGCTGTTTTGGGGCACCATTGACTTCCATAGTAGAGAAAAAAATACTGCTGTTTTTCCCACATTCTTCAGAATATCTTCCTTTGCAAACACATTCATACAGGTTTGGATCTACTTGAGGGTGAGTGAATGATGACAGGATTTTCATTTTTGGGTGAACTGTCCCTTTAAGGCATAAATTATTTTAATGGGGAAAAATGTCACTTTGATGCTCAAAGATTAATTTTAAGGGAAAATTAGTTGACTGATAGTCACAAATACCAGATGTGAATGCTGAGTGAAGCACACATTGAGGAAAAGTGAAGGTGTGTCGTACCTTGAGAGTGTCTCTGTTGGGTTCGGGCAGCAGGAGAACCAGCAGATTGAGAGCCTGCAGCTGCTGTTTCTTAGTGGGCAGCTCTGATCAGAACCAACACAATCACAACAATCACTGACACACAGATCACACACGCGCGCGTTCAGCTAGTGCTGCGCGATTAATCGAATGCGGCTGTCATGCGCATCTTATCAGTAAAGCCGGTTCTGTGATTAGTAGTAAATCTCCATCATGTGCTTTCAGATGGAGCCGCATCCACTACACACATCCGTAGTTCACTGACAAGTTATGCAAAAAAAAAAAAAAAAAAAATTAATAATATTAATAATTTTGCTGATGCTACAATCGTCCATTTATGAAATCGAAGAAATTGTTTGCGATAGTGACAGCTGTTTGCGTAGCTTCTCAGTGAACTACGGATCTGTGTAGTAAATACAGCTCTATCTGAAAGCATTTAAAAATACCATATTTAATAATAACATGTTTTTCACTTCATAACGTCAGTTGAGTGTTTGAAATAATCCTTCTGTGAGATGACGTGGCTTCTTACACAGAATAAGACACGCAACAGAGTATTATTCTAAGCAGGGATAAAAGCTATATCAATTAGCATTGCATTATTATATACTTTATTTGTAATAAAAAATTATAGTAATAATTATGAATATCATATTTCCATTACCCTTCAAATTGTGCAAATTAATATTGCGAATTGAAAATACGCCTAAACGCGTCAATTTCACAAAAAAATCCCATTTATCACAAAAAAGTTGGTGGTTTTTCGGGCAATTCGAAAAATGAATAATTCGCAAATGTACAATGGAAATGTTTTTTGCATTTACAGGTCACATGGCGTACGTAAAAAGTAATATAATCATTCTTCAATGTACTATAACCTCCAAGAAACACTTCATGCGTGGTCGCTGACGAATATAAGGGGCTTTCCCTGCTATTAATGCTTAGATAATTTACACTGCACACGTCTGCGGTGCACTGAAGCTGATCGATGCTTGTGTTTATTCCAGCCACGCCACGCATGTTTCTGAAGCGGCTCTCCTCGCCGCTTCTCTAAAGACACACCTCCTTTGAACAAATATATCGTATGGTCAGTGGGACCCCCGTGGAGAGGGTGAGCAGCTTCAAGTACCTCGGTGTAAACATCTCCGAGGACCTGACATGGACTACACACATTCAGACTCAGGTTAAGAAAGCCAGGCAAAGACTGTACCATCTGCGACAGCTGAGGAAATTCAGGGTCTCACCAGCAATCCTGAAAACTTTCTATTCAGGGGCCATAGAAAGCGTACTGACTCATCTCAGTGTGGTATAATAATGCCACAAACCAGGACTGCAAAGCTCTACAGAGAGTCGTGCGCTTAGCTGACACACACACACACACACACACACACACACACACACACACACACACACACACACCACACACACACACACCACACACACACACACACACAACACACACACACACACACCACACACACACAACACACACACACACACACACACACACACACACACACACACACACACCACACACACACGGTCTGCTCTCTCCTGTCTGCAGAACATTTACCTCAAACGCTGCAAAAGCAGAGCTGCTAAAATCATCAAGAACTCAAATCACTCTGATAACCGTCTTTTCTTTTTACTGCCATCTGGCAAGCGCTTCCGGAGCATGATGGCAAAAACTGAGAGACTTAGGAGGAGCTTAAACTCAAAATCAGGCTCCTAAACTCAAACTCAGTCTCATAACATTTACATGACTTTAGTTAATAATCAGTAAGATATTCATTACTCTCCATCATCCGTATTGCTGCTATTGTATATACCCTGTACAACCTGTTTGCACATCCCTGCTTATATTATTATTATTTATTAAGTCTACAGTATACGGTCCTGCACATTATTTTATTGCACTTTTTACTTCATTTTTTCATACCTATATTTATATATATTGTGTTTGTGTTATATATAATTGCATTGTCCATGGAGCGGACCTGACCTACATTTCACAGCTGGTTAAATTCTGTATAGTTGTGCATGTGACAAATACAAATCTCGAATCTCCAAAATACATCAAATCTCACCAAAATCCATTGCCATGAAACAAAACGTTACGTTTTAGTCGCATAACATCGGTTAATGGAAACGCCGTCAATTCGAAATACTTTTTTATCGACATTTATAAAATATCGCCAACCTGCAATGTAAACGCGCCTAACCGCGACTGCATTGTGATTTAGGGTGCAGTCCTACTGTATAGAGTGGGACTCACTCAGCACGGAGAGGAAGGCGTTGAAGTACTCGACGGTCAGCAGAGGATAGGGCAGCTCCCTGATGAACAGCTTCAGGAGACTGGCCGCGTCGTGCTGTTTGAGACTCTCCCACGGGAACATGCCTTCATAAAACTTGTGCTCCAGCTCATGACAGACGGCCTGGGAAGCAACAAACACACTACAGTAACGTCCCGATGTGACAGTGTTAATCGTGTGCGCTAGAATCGGTCTCACCTTCACTCTAGTAGCGGCTCCGGGGATCCGCAGCACACCCTCCGTGTCTAAACCCTGCTCCTCTATATGAGACATCAACTGGACACAAACGGTTCATATCTTACTTTAGTTTAAAAGAGCAGATCACATATAATGTGTACATTACTACTAAAAATTTTGCTGTTGGTGGGGTTTATTATGCTTTTGAAAGAAGTCTCACCAAAGCTGCATTTATTTGATCCAAAAAATACAGTTTTCTATGAAAACATATTGTATTTTTTTTGCCATTTCTGTGATGCATTGCATGAATTTTCAGCATCATTACTCCAGTCTTCAGAAATCATTATAATATATTCTGCTCATTTCTGATTATTATCAATGTTGAAAAAAACATATTTTTCAGGATTCTTTGATGAATCGAAAGTTCAAAAGAACAGCGTTTATTTGAAAGATAAATATTTTGTAACATTAAAAATGTCTTGATCAATTTAATGCATCCTTACTGAATAAACATTAATTTATTTAAAAACCCTAAAAAGCATTTGATAACATTACATGCATCTAAACATAAGCCAAGCCCTCATCCTCCTAACCATAGAGTAAGTACATGTAGTTAATAAATATTACTCAGTATTTAAATGTCTAATTACACTGTAACAAAGACACAAATAAAGTGTAGCCCAGTATTTGTCTATTACAAACACATAGAGGATCCTGCCTTGCTGGCTTTACTGAGAACACATTACAGTCAGATATCTCGTAGTGAAGGAGGTTGTGTTTGGTTGCCAGGGTGTTGCTATGAGGTTACTATAAAGATGTTTCTGTGTTTATTAAGTAAGGGATAATCAACGGCTAGCCATGCATTAAAGGATTTTAATGCACGACGTGGAGGCAAAGAACCGCCCGACGCGAAGCAGAGGGTGAAGTGCATGTAAATCATTTAATACACGGCTGGCCGTTGATCATCTCGCTTATTCCATGGTCATTTGCCAAGTTATAGACAAGTTAAAACTAGTATTGCTCTTTGCAGCGCAATATTTGACAGAATCAGTAAAAATTTGAGTTATTTTCGTCAGTGCTAGCATTCTGCCAGCTTTAAATCAGACTAGAGAGAGAGAGAGAGAGAGAGAGAGATGACAGTTGTGTGTACCTGCTTGCTGCGTCTACGTGTTTCTCTCTCTACAAAAAAAAATCCTTCAAAAATAGTGATTTTATCACCTCGTTGCAGGGGAATATAATGTAGCGATCTATTATCCATCTCTTATTTTATTAATAAAAACTGTGGGGAAGCATTGACAAGTTTATGTGTGTGTGTAGCACAATCTGCGATCTCTCTTTCTGTGTGTGTGTGTGTGTGGTGTGTGTGTGAGTGTGTGAGTGTGCGTGTGTGTGTGAGTGTGTGTGAGAGAGAGAGTGTGTGTGTGTGTGTGTGTGTGTGTGTGAGTGTGTGTGAGTGTGTGAGAGTGTGTGTGTGTGTGTGTGTGTGTGTGTGTGTGTGTGTGTGTGTGTGTGTGTGTGTGTGTGTGTGTGTGTGTGTGTGTGTGTGTGTGTGTGTGTGTGTGTGTGTGTGTGTGTGTGTGTGTGTGTGTGTGTGTGTGTGTGTGTGTGTGTGTGTGTGTGTGTGTGTGTGTGTGTGTGTGTGTGTGTGTGTGTGTGTGTGGTTGTACATACACACATATGTCGTTGTTTTTTGGTGTTTGACTCATTATTATACTCATACCTTTTATTCTTTAATATTTTGAATTGATTTTAGCTTTATTTTTAGTTTTTCATTTAAGCTAAGTTTTGAAATGTTGTTGCATGCATTTGTCATTTATATTGAATTTCTTTATTTCTAAAATAAGCATAGGTAGTATTTATATCTGTTTTTAGTTGTTTTAATACTACGATTGATTGCATCCTCATTTGTAAGTCAAAGTGTCTGCTAAATGACTAAATAAAAAGATACTGCTGGGAAATATCCATGCTTTCAATCTCAAAGGATGTTAATGGAGTTAATGCTGCTGGTCATGTTGTGCATGTCGTCTCTGCTCTCTTACATGCTGCAGGATGAGAGGCACTTTAGTTCCCAGCATCCTCCGCTGGTCTTGTTCCAGCAGCGTAGAGAGAGAAACACCAAACAAACCCGACTCTACCGAAGACAAAACACTTCAGATGCACACACAATTACATCAATCATCATCAAAAACAATTGAAGATGATACACGTGTCTCCAGCATGCACGTGTGTGAAATGTTTAGCATTGACCTCAAAGGTCTGAGAGCATTTACAGATCCAGTCTTGAACACATATCGGAGGCACTGACCTCTCACTTTGACCTTGAGAGCCTTATGAGCCTTCACCTCGATGCCACACGTGTCGAACAGAGCGCTCATCTCAATCAGACAAGCCTGCGAACCTTCTTCATGTCCTCAGCGGACAGATCGCCTACTCTCGTCTGTCCGGTCTTATCCTGGGACACTTTAAAATCCTGAATGAGGACAAAATACATGTATTAGATACTATATATCTGGCTTTATTGTGTAGCTGCTATCTAGTCTCTAATTATGCCATCCCTCCTTTAGCTGCTTTATCATCCACCAAAGAAATGGAGCAACGGATTAAAGCAGTCATCGGATGCAAAATCCACGTTGCTTGAACATGAATGTGACAAAACCAGTCATAAGTGTCATTTTTCGAAATTGAGATTTATGCATGAAAGCTGAATAAATAATATTTCCATTGATGCATGGTTTGTTATGATCGGACAATATTTGTAAATCTGGAATCTGAGGGTGCAAAAAAATCTAAATATTGAGAAAATCATCTTTAAAGTTGTTCAAATTAAGTTCTTAGCAATGCATATTAATAATCAAAAATTAAGTTTTGATATATTTACGGTAGTAAATTGACTAAATAGCTTCATGGAACATAATTTTAATATCATAATGATTTTTGGCATTAAAGAAACATTTATAATTTTGACCCATACAATGTATTTTTGGCTATTTCTACAAATATACCTGTGCTGTTTAACACTGCTTTTGTGCTCCAGGGTCATAAATGTGTTTTGGCAGTGTTTGTACACAACCACCCTAATGATAAAAATAATAATAATAATAATAATAATCACTTTCTCAGATCAGGCTGTTCAGAGATTCTTGGTTGAGTGATGTATAAGAAACATCATTTAGTTGCATCAAAGGTCAAATAGCACATTAAAATGATAAGTTACACACTTTTATGTATGTATGTGCTGTGCTGGTCTGGTATAAAGTGTGTTTTTGCTCAAGGGGCGAAAAATGTTGCTCAGCAAGAAACAAAAATCAGAGGGACAATGGAGCTCATTAGCATTTAAAGGGACACGCACCGAAACAGCTCGCTCTGAACAGGGCTGTTTTTGACAGGGTTAAAGGGTGCTGTTTTACACTACCATTGAGAAATTAACTAAACTATGTTTTCATAAAGACCCTAAAGAATCATATCAACTTGTGGAAATTGGGCATCCGATGACCCCTTAAACAAGACACGTGATTTGAGGAACCATTCACAAACACTGCAGGATGATGCACACGCTCAACATAACACTAGTGTTTGTGTTCAGACTGTAAAACTAAATGTAATTACATTAGTTTAGAGATAAATTCTCACTATTAACTAATTAGCATGCATATTTGATGTTTATTAGTACTCATAAAGCACATGTTAACATCTTATTCTGCAGATCCTTTACTCCGACACAATACCTAACCTTAGCAACTACCTTCATAACTATTAATAAGCAGCAAATTACAAGTTTATTGAGGCATAGTTAATAGTTAACAGTAAGAATTGGTCCCCAACTAAAGCGTGCCAGATGTTGAAAAGAGAAAGGATGCACAGAATACAGAATACCAGAATATGAAGCAGTGCCACAGACTGTCCAGCAGAGGTCAGGTTTACTCAATAAGAGCACACACATCTGTCTGAGGATCCACAGTTTCAGCAGTTTAGTGATTCGACTAATGATTTAAATCTTTCGTTTGGCATTTTTGCACTCTAAACATATTCAATCAGATCAAAGGTCATAACCATATAAACATTGACATTTCTTAATCCTCAAGCAGCCAATCAGAGCGAGTTGGCTCACGCTTACTGTGGTGCATAAACTTTGCACACTCTCACACACACACACTCTATCACACACACACACACACACACTGCTCACATCGCTCACAACATGCTCATAAACGCACGCGACACACACACACTCTCTCTTTCGCACACACACACTCACACACACACACACACACACACCACTCATTCGCACACTTGCACACGCTGAACAGGACACACACACACACAGACTCACTCTCACACACACAACACAACACACACACACACACCACACACACACACACGTCTCTCACACACTCTCACACACGCTTCTCACCACACGTCAATGTTCCCGTTTTCAACACACCTCACACACACATGTCACCGCTCACACGCTCACACACACACAGTCACATACACACACTCTCACGCACGCACAAGCACGCACGCGCATGCACGCACGTACTCACACTCTCACTCTCACTCACAAACACACTCACAAACACACTCACAAACACACACGCACACACACGTGATGAGTGAATGTCTGACTCACGGGTAACCTGTCGTCAGCTTCATTCTGGGGCTCTGTAACCTTTAACCCTTCTTTGTAGATAAGTGCTTGCTCTGAGAACGACACCTCCAGGTTAATGTCCGTCTCGGCGTCAGCTCCGCCCCCTGGAGCGTCAGGCCCCACCCCATTACCTATCCAAACAATAAACACACACACAACATCTCAAACTGTGAAACATTCATGCACAGCAGGTGCAGTTGTGTTGGTGCACATCTTGCATCCCTGTTTGCTGATTAAACAGTTACCTAAATCAGGCTAGTCAAAGCCCAGCAATCACAGACGTCATTATTTGGCAGTCAGTGATAACTTAACCACAGTCACCTCTGCTCCCAAACACAGACTACAACTGCAAACCAACTTTCACTCGGTCCTAAACCCTCCGGCCACTTTTAACAGGTGATTTAACCCCTGATGTCAGCAACATCTCACACCTGTAATTGTGAAAGAGGCTCAGGACTGCATTTCATGAGCCAAACACAGCAGTGCAGTAGACAACCAATCATTAACTAACGGTCTCGTGCGCTATTTAATGCTGAGAAAAACTCAAACAGCAATGGGAAACACCATAAAGAATAAAAATATGATTAAAACTAGTGGTGTCAAAATTAGCACGTCATCACAAGTGATTAATTTTTCCAGTTTAACACATTAAACATATTTAACCCAGGGGCGGAGCTAGGATTGGCCACACCCCTCACAACCAAGTAGGTATAACTACAGACCGGAGATCTTCAAAATGGGGCGTGACCTCCAAAAGTGGGCAGAACCTTCACAATGGGGCGGGGTCTAGCTCTGGCTTCAGCCAATTGTTATTGACTTACATTTCAAAACAACACTTTATAAATTAAACATTGTTTCTAGTTAATCTAAAATAAAATATGTTGTATAAATCAATATTGTCCGTGAGAGGAGAGTCCAAAGCTCGTGGCCAGTGGTGTTCGGACCGGATTTTGAACCTCTGCTTAATGATATAAATGGGAATCACCTGCGAGCCATCCCAGGGGAAAGAGTTTACTCGATCGCTTAGTTTTAAGCAGCGGAGGTGCCCCAGGGCTTGATATTCGCAGGGTGGGATGGGGTAGTGACGCTGGGTGTAACTAAAAAGGTGCCATTGTCCAGTTGGTGAGTTACCGGACGGCCCGGCTTGGAGATCTCATAATCTTACTAACTGCTTATCTCCTGAACGGCACCTTTCTTTTCAGCACCAATCCTGCCGTGCAACCAAATTCACTGGTTAAGGTTAGGGTCAGGTGTGGGGTAGGTTTAGGGGATAACACAGCATAGTGTAAAAAATTAAATTAACACTGTGATTGATAACCAATACAATCTTTAGAATCAGCCGTGGGGCGGAGTTTGCGCTGAAGTTGATTGGGAGGAAAAAAATAATAAAAATTGCACGTGTGTGTCATGTGCCTGTCTGTCAATGGGAGGAAGCCACGCCCTATTTTGGAGTTCCCGCCCCCATTTGGAGCTCTCCAGGTTGCAGTTATACCCTTCTCCTCACAACTGCTGCTTCTGTCTCTGTGCATTTATGCAGACGCTGCACATGTTTATGACCACATCAAACGGGAGACTTTTCAGACACTAAACGAGTGCAGAAGCGGTACAGATGATGCTTCAGTAGAACAGCACTGGACTGTGGTCAGATAAGATGTTGTCATGGTTGCAGAATTGAGGCGCTACATGTAAACGATGTTCTTTGTTGTATGTTGCTGTCAAAGTAACTGAGTTATTTTATATACTTTTCCAGAAGTAGGCGGAGCTAATGCCCACACGGCAATCTCATTGGCTGGTGCTCACCTATTATCGTCGCTGTTTTGATTGTCAGCGAATCAGTTCGAGCGAACGCAGACAACCTGATTAATATTCCCAGCAGCTCGTTAATCCTCAGTGCTTTTTATATTGTTTTTATTAATAGAATTCTTGTTCTTCCTTTTCTTCTTATTATTATCATTATTATTCTTATCAATATTAATTTTTCCCTTTTGTTTTTACAGAATCACTGAATGACCAAAAAAGCACCCCCACCAGTCCTAAGTTCAGTTAAAATGACTAATGTGCATTAATACATGGTTCATTGGTATCATTAAATAATAGGCCCACTTGATTATCATATTATGATGCTTGACTGACTGATGTTAAGAGTATACTTTAAGATACATACATATAGTATATCAGTCTGGCGTGTACACTATAACATGTACTAGACTATGGGCGATTCAAATGCCAAGGTGTTCGTAGAGGGTTGTTTGCCATTTCATGTTAAACACTACATGTGCACATTTTCAGAAATGCCATAAAACAGAAGTCGCTGCGCTACACGTTAACTCATGACACATACCCAGTCCTTCCACTTCCTGTTTATTGCTCCCACTTCTTTCTGTGGATCCAGCCTCGTCCTGTCAGAGAAAGAGAGCGATGGAAAACAAGAGAAACAAACTGTTAGCATGTGCTGTGGGTGAATTAGCACTGAATCATCACGCGCACACACATGTTGGTTTTTATGGTTTACGGGGACTCTCCATAGGCGTAATGGTTTTTATACTGTACAAGCTGTATGTGCTATTGCCCTACACCTACCCTACACCTAAACTTAGCCCTCACAGGAGACGGTGCATTTATATTTTCCCTCAAAAAAACTCACACTGCATGATTTATAAGGGTTTTGAATTATGGGGACACTGAAAATGTCCTCATAAATCACCTTCTCCTTGTAATACCTGTGTTATACCCATGTCATTATACAAATGTGTGTCCTCATAAACCACATAAACATGCACACACACACACACATGCTCACACTCACACGCTCACACTCTCACTCACGCGCACACACACACACGCGCACACACACCCACACGCACTCACACTCTCACATACCCACCCACTCACACTCACTCACAACACACACCACGTGCATAACACAACACGTCGCACACACTTTGCGACACCCCACTATACACGTAACTAGTTACACATTCACACACTTTTGCTCACACTCACACTCACACACACACCCACACACACACACACACACACACACACACACACACACAACACACTGACACACACACGCACGCTCACACGCACACGCACACACACACACACACTCTCACACATACTTCACACACACTCACACACCACAGTCACATACACTCGCGCACACACATGCCCACACACACGCACACACTCACACACACACACACACACACACACACACACACACACACACCAGCACACACTCACACACACACACACACACACACGCTCACACACACTCTCTCACACACACACACACACACACACAAACACATATGTTAATCATTCCGTGCTGCATCCAAAAATCTGAGGCCTCTTTAAATCTGGAGATCTTTCAGATTCTGCTTTTCTAGGTCGTTCATGTGAGTCTTTGTCAGATGTTGTGCTGGAGAACGTGAGCATCAGGTTGTGTTCCTCTAGCTCCATTCTGATTAGGAAAGTCTCAGACTTTCAGTCTTTACAGTATCGATTATTTAGTGCAGCATCTAGCAGAAACATAAATCATAACTTACAGCTGTCCTTAATAAACCACTCAATATGGCACAATAAATGGCGTTAAAGTCTGTGATTTATCACATCCTTCAAACTGGAAATAACCCTTCACTTTTATATTTTCTCTCTTATTCATTACACTGTGCTGAAATGTTTATTAACAGGGAGCTACTGTATAATTGGTGACACTGTTCAAATATATCAGAGAGGCTTAATGCACAGGGCTGATATTTTAACCATATCCAGTTTGCTATCCTATGTTTAAATTCACTTAAGACATGATTCATATGTGTTTACAAACTGACATGATTGACCCTCAGGTTTTTAGTATTGCCGTTTATAAACATCATTTGTATAACTCACATCGGATGATTCGTCGACTTTAATGCACAGGTGATTATTCTGCTTATACCATGATCACTGCCAGCATGGACTGATGTTTGCAGAGCAAAATTGGCTGAATTGATTGACTGAAGATATAAAATAACAGTAATATTCATTCATTATTTGATCGATGGGTCGTGAGATTATAAAGAGAAAAGAGGTATTCGAGTACGATTGCATTTATTTGATTGAATTAAACGAGATTATGTGTGAATTATCTTTCTTTACAGTCAATCTGTTAAGTAAAATAATAACTCAAAATAATATACAATAATTAAAATATACAAAAATATAATACAATAGTTATTAAAATTAACAACACAAAAGCAAAAAAGGATCTCTACACTTATTGATTGTTTTCTAAAAACTTATACATGTGCTGTGTATAAACATGTGCTGTGACTAAACTAACTGACTTGATTGGTTTTGATTGCTTCTAATGTCACTTTGCATAAAAGCGTCTGCTAAATGATTAAATGTACAAATATAATGTAATTTATCTGCCAGTGGGGTAAGTAAAATACGCTTTAAAGAATATTTGACTTACCCCACTGCAGTTCATTTTACTTATTTTAAGCAAAATGCACTTAATTTAGTATTTTTTTCCCCTGGAAACAAGATTAAATATCTTAAGTCATTTTGTGTATCTTGATTTAAGAGTTTGTAGATATTTTGACTAGAAACAAGCCATTTTTTGTAAACAGGCTGCATCTGACTCATCATGCGAGATTAGGAAAAGCTATCTTTTGGGTACATTTTTCTCCCTTGACTCGTGATGCTTGGATATACGTGTTTAGACGCATGTCAGATGTCCAGATATGAATCTGATTTAAAACCACATTTCTATCTAAAATCAAATATTGTGCTGATTTTTGTCTTTATACGTGTGCAACAATATCTGACCTGTGTCACACGTGAGAGATTTGTATCACCCCAGTCAAGCCAATCACTGGTTTCTAACTCGTTTGGGTATCTAACGGAGCTAACAAGCTTGATTTACACTAATGCAAGGCAGTGCTAAGGCAAAAACGAGACGATGACGAAACTAAATCTAGTTTTGAATCACAAAACTATGACAAAAATCTATTTATATTTTCGTCAACGAATAAAAACGAGGTGAAAATGTTAGTGAGGGACGATTTAGGAAGAGATTCATTCAGAGCGAATCTGCAGCGTGGTTCGGAGGTTAGATGCGTTCGTATGAACCGGCGGGACATAAGCTAACATACACTTGATGCACGGCGCATAAAACGTTCAAAAATGTCAATATGAGGGAGTAAGAGAAGACATATGCATAAATCTGACGAGAGAACTCAATTCGGTCCGGTTGTCTGAAGCATTACACACACACAGACACAGTACACACAAAATGATGTTGAGTTGTCTGATGTGAATGTAAATAGTAGAGAGAACGTGTATCAGTACATTGCATCCATGCATTCGGTTTTAAAGGGACATCAGGCTAATTTAGTTGCTATTGTCCGAGTCATTGATGTTAATTAATCAAGCAACTGCTTGAAAGAATGAAGAATATGATAACACGTTGCTATAAAGAATAAATAATTAGCCACATATAACCATTATTATTTAATTGAAAAGAAGACCATGTTCTTGTTCTGGTTTAATTAAATTTTAACATAAAGTCATGTTGTGTGTAAGTCTATCCTGATAAAACCGTAATATCAAATCTATATGAGTTTGGACATTTTGGAAAAATGCGTAATACATGCATTACACTGTAACTAAACCCATTAGATTTTAGCCGACTAAATTTACTTTTTTATATTTCATCGACTAAAACTAGACTAAAACTAAAACTAAATGCAAAGGTCAGTCACGTACTTGACTCTGTGAAGCCGGCGATGGTTTAAAGATCTCTCGGACATCCGGGACACTGTACGGTTTGTTGCGCTTGCGTAGCGTCTGTTGGAGCATCTCCACGCGTCTCTCCACGGCGGCCGCTTGCGTTCGGGTCAGAGTCGACAGCAGAACGATGCTGTCCTCACCGTCTGAAGCCGATTCGTCGAACAGCGTCGCAAGCCCCGCCTCCATCAGCCACGCCTCCTCCTGCTCTCCCTCTGCAGAACACAACACATGTGTGACCCTGCAGCACAAAACTAGTCATAAGTCAGTGGGGTATATTTGTAGTAATAGCCAAAAATACATCGTATGGGTCAAAATTGTAATTTTTCTTTTATGCCAAAAATCATTAGGATATTAAGATCATGTTCCATGAAGATATTTTGTACCGTAAATATATCAAAACATAATTTTTGATTAGTAATATGCATTGCTAAGACTTCATTTGAACAACTTTAAAGATGATTTTCTCAATATTTAGATTTTTTTGCACCCTCAGATATTTCAAATATTGTCCGATCATAACAAACCATGCATCAATGGAAAGCTTGCTTTATTGTATTCTCCTCATGCATGATTTAAAACCTCTTATTAATCACACATGCGGTGCTGTGACATATGCTGCATGTGGCACATTGTGTTATTTCCATCAGTCGTGGTGAGGAGGAAGGCAGCTCTGACGGGAAACAGAAATATCTTCCTTTTCCGGTAACTTCACAATTTAGACACTCACAGAAGTTAAGGAAGTTTGTTGTTCCTTTAGGGGTTAAACAACTCCCACTGTTGTCACTGGTCTGTGGCTTTTATTGTAGGTTCTTCCTGTAAGTTAAGCCTATTGTTCTTACACATGGAGGAACATAAACAAAACGATACTGCTGGTACCATAACAGTAGTACTATAACAGCACCCATGACACATGAATATATAGAGAAAAAAAAATATTGTGATATAAAATTATACCCCTAATAGCCCAGGTCAAGCTGTATGGTTGAATTTTCTATTTACACAAAGAAGTGAGGGATATAATTTCAGTCCATCTGATTTCGAACCACGCAACATTCAAGAGCTTTCTCTAATGTTTCCTGAATGTAAAGTTGAAAGTGAGTTTAATGCTCGTGTTAATAAACCTGCGAACAGTGCTATAAGTGCAAGTCATGTTTTAATCTTGCTTCACGCAGCAGAAAACATAACCCGTCGGTCATCACAATCTTTTGCAATATTGCCTTTTACATGCAGCAACGCAAAATAATGGAGCCAATGACTAATTACAGAGACACAAAAACTGTCTTAATTAGTCAATCTGACTAAATCCAGATGATTTAAGGCATTTAAAACAGGGTTATCATACAAATCTTGGAAGAAAAAACATAATTAATTACTTTCAAATAATAGTATGTACTAAATAACTAAATAAATTGAATTAACTAAAAACTAATAAAAACTATACAGACATTAAAATTTATCAAGTTAGAAAATATATATTTCTAATTAAGTGAATATTATGGTCTTAATAGCAATTGTTATGCATATGTTTTACTAACATTACAATTCAAAAATATTAACAAAAACTATAATAGAATATCAATAATAACACTTATTATTATCATCATCATCATCATTATTATTATTACAGCTGAACGTTGGGCTTTGTGTAGATTAATCATCGTTTAAATTTAAATGCGATACTCCTCATGTGATTAGTTTTAATAACAACATGGTTTGTCATAATTCAATACAGCCAATAACTATTTTAGGTAATACTTCAGTTTGGGGACCAATTCTCACTATTAACTAGTTGCTTGCATATTACTAGCAAATTGTCTGTGTATTAGTACTTATAAAGCACATATTAATGCATTATGAATCATATTTAGTAGAGCTGGGCGGTATGACCAAAAATTTATATCACGGTATTTTTCTAAATTATACCGGTACACGGTATATTACAGTATTTTTTTTTCATGCATGACCGGGTGTTAACCACATTTTCTACTGACTGAGGAAAAACTGCAGTAGATTGACTTAGAATGCCATATTTTAGTGTCATGACGAGTGAATATTGTAGAAAAAGTCACACTAAATACAGGGGTTAAAGCTAAAAAAATAATTTTGACTGAAAATATTTCCTCGGCCAAACCGATTCCACAGCCATACGGCTACATTCACACACACAGTTTAAGAGCGGTGCTTTTCTTCTTGTAATTAGGAGCGCTTGTCCTCCTTATTAAAAACATTTATGAGTACATTCTGATCAATGAAAAAAAAAATTCTGATAAAAAAAATGAGCCTTCCGAATACGAGGTGACGTTTGACTCCTTAAAGTGACTTACAGGGGTATTTTATTTTTACCTTTGCAATAGCATCATTTACATCTACTTCAAATTCAAAAATGTATGTTTATAAGCTTTTTAAAATTTATATTTAAAACAATATAATAAGTACAATACGACAAATAAGTTACCAATCATGAAATTAGTATTAATAAAAAAAATATTTGTATAATTTGGCACAGAAGAACACAAAAGTTTAATGAGGCTCAGAGGTGGCATGAGTGCAATTACATTCATAGATTCATGTGGACATTAATGTTTTACATATAAATTTGCTTTTAGTGATGCACAACGGCTCAGCTGTTACTTTATTTTGAACTATTTTCGTTGATGAAATAGAACAAAATCATGCAGTACTTGTTTATTGATCTTTTGTATTAAATCAATATATCACATTTGCAAACTCCCCTTATAATTATTAAAAGCTGTCTCCTGATCGCGATCTGTGGGCGCACAGAAAACGAGAGCGCATGAGTGAGCTCAAGAATCAAAAGCACGTGAAAATGTGATGCATTCTGTCGGAACCTGCGGGAATGAGTATAATTATTATTAATAACCGCAATCCCACACCGAAATTCAAGTTCTGCTCGGTGTTCTCTGCTAAGAACCCGACTGTAAATGATGCGAGTGGCGTTACTATGTTGTTTGCCGAGGTGGGGATGATTTTTGGTGTTCCGCAGAACAACAACAGTGTGCTACATGATTCTTTCCCCTCAGTAATCCCTGATAACGTTTAAATGGAGTGAACACAGAGCAGAGCACACAGAGCAGTTTCTCCGCGAGCGGGAATGTAAAACCCGGAGTGGATCCAGAGCGGAGTGATTACAGAACGCTTAGAGCGGAGAGAGGAACGTGCTTTAATCCACTCCAGGCTTTGATCACATCCCCCTCAGCAGACTGAATACACCTCGTCTTTCCTTCATTTAAGACCTATTCAAGCTGAAATCAAGACATTTATAACACTATTTGAGAAATGTAAGCGTATTTACGGTCTTAAAATGATGAAAAGTGAATTTAAGAAGGCGGGAACCCTGCAGTTGACGGGAATCCGTCGTATCGACGGAGAACTTTAGTTTGTGAGAGACGCGGGAGCTGATGCAGCGGACGGTGGATATTTGTGGCGGTCGATGTGGATATTGTGGATGACTTCTTCTCTCTCATCACATTCTACTAGTGCTTCAGTTTCGGAACTTTCACGCTTAGTAACACATACAGCTGTATCCTCGCCAAAATGCAATAGTGAAAAGAGACCCCTCTCTAACAGTGTCGCGTTTCAAACGTTATTTAAATGACACCGGTATTGCGGTATTTTAAAAATTCATATCGTAAGAAAAATAAACACCGGTATTCGGTATGAACCGGTATACCGCCCAGCTCTAATATTTAGATCCCTCAACCCGACTCCATACCTAAACTTAACCACTACCTTACTAACTATTAATAAGCAGCATATTAAGGAGGCAAAAGTTGTAGCTAATAGTTAGTTAATGGAGAGAATTGGACCCCAAACTGAAGCGTGACTCTTTTGTAATGTTCATTTTTGAAGGCAATCTTTAATGAAATAATCCAGAAATGGTCTTATTTTCTGTACAGGTCTGATGGTATGTGTAGCAATTAAAGTGCGCCAATTATGGATTTATGAAAATGATCTTTCATGCAGTGTGTAAGTGAATGAAAACAACGTTTTAAATCTGAAAGTGCTCCGTATTATCGTCTCTCGAATGAAAGAGTCGACTCTGAATCATTGAAACGAGTGGTTTTTAAAACCAATCCCTGTTTGACGTCATCATGAAACATTAGCATAATCCCGCCCACTTGTTGGTCTTTTCACATTGGTCTGAATGAAAATGCAAATTCATTCTTTGCCACTAGGTGGCGCTTTTGGAGCGGTTTCCCCGGTGACGCTGTACACAAAGCAGCCCACAAACACTGCTTTATCAGGCATGATCCAATCGACCAATCAGCGCAGATTAGCGTCACAGGGGTTTGAATCATTTGGGAGTCGTAAAAAAATAAATGCATATTATAAGAAAATTAAATATGCATGTCAAGCTGTTGTTGGGGACTCCCAAAACCAAAATATGAGCTCTTTATAACCCATAACAGGGGCACTTTAACACAGTGCGTACAGGCACTTCTTACCTTCAGCTGCAGGTCCTCCTGCGTCTCCACGTCTCCGCTGCGCTGGATGATCTCCACCTCTTTGAAGTAGTCCACCATGGCCTGCTCGTCCAGAGAGTCCTGGGAGCTGCAGCGCTGGTACGGTGCGCTCGAGCCCAGAGCCGCTCCGGCCGCTTTCCCACGCTGGACATTATACTGGCCGGTCCTGCGGCTGCGTTAACACGGAGATAGAGACAGAGGTGTGAAATACACCAAATCAACATCACATTCAGATGATTTAATCACACTCCAGCAGTCAGCATTCATGAGCATCGCTGCGGTCTCAAACCCGAACACAGACACGAAGGCCACTCTAACACCAGCACTTCTCCGTTAGCACTGGACTCAGCATCAGCAGCGTCTGGTTATAATCTGGAGGAAATTTATTTTTAACGATGCAAACTTGTAATGATTGACTGATAGCTCAGGCCATTTTTAAACACTGAACACCAAGATTGCAAGATCTTTATTATAATGTTTCTTACAAGACAAATATTACATATCACAAATGTTTCATATTTTGTGTACAATCTTTTTTATCCCTATTTCTGTGAAGAAAATGTTGCACTAGACTAACTAACAAATATGCGATTTTGTATGCATGTATTCATTTAAAATCTAAAAATGCTTAGACTAAATATAAAAAATAGAATTTATAAATGATTCACTGCAAAAAATGCTTTTCTAGCTTAGACTTTTTGTCTTGTTTCCAGCCAAAATATCTAAAAACAATCTTAAATCAAGAAGGATTTTCTAGACAAGTAAAAATTATTGTCTCGTTTTCAGAAAAAACGAGTTAAAATGATCTTATTTCAAACAGAAAACAAGATTATTTTGCTTACCCCATTGGCAGATTATTTTGCTTGTTTCAAGTAAAAACTCACTTAATTGTAACATGTTTTTTCTGAAAACGAGACAATATTTTTTTCTTATCTAGAAATTCCTTCTTGATTTAAGAATTTCTAGATATTTTGGCTGGAAACAAGACAAAAAGTCTAAGCTAGAAAAGCATTTTTTTGCAGTGTTAAATATTAATAATATTTAATAAGTTTGCACTAGATTTGAAACTAACAATTATGCAATTATGTATGCATGTATTTATTTAAAATCTAAAAATGCTTAGACTAAATATAAAAAATAGAATTAATAAATATTAATAATATTTAATAAGTTTGCACAAAGGATGCAACTAACAATTGTGTAGCCTACTTATTTTTATTTAGATTAAAATCTAAAAATGTTTAAATATATAATTTAATTTGTATTTTAATTCATTATATTATTTATTAAAATGTTATTCCACATTCTGCCCAATGCAAATACATAGTTAACGTATCTATGCTGTTAAGCACCAATACCATTTTTCGAATAATTTTTAAGGTAGACGTTAAATTGAATCTACATTAAAAATGATAATAGAGAAAACAAAAGCACAGATTAAATGTGACCCTGGACCCAAAAAAATAAGGGAACATTTTTTGAAATTGAGATGTATGCATGATCTGAAAGCTGAATAAATAATCTTTCCATTGATGTATGGTTTGTTATGATCGGAACAATATTTGTAAATCTGGAATCTGAGGGTGCAAAAAAATCTAAATATTGAGAAAATCATCTTTAAAGTTGTTCAAATGAATTTCTTAATGCATATTACTAATCAAAAATGAAGTTTTGATACATTTATGGTAAGAAATTTACAAAATATCTTCATATAACATGATCTTTACTTAATATCATAATGATGTTTGGCATAAAAGAAAAATCTATCATTTTGACTATAGCTACAATTGGCTATTGCTACAAATATACCCCAGCAACTTATGACTGCTTCTGTGCTCCAGGGTCATAAATGTTACCTGATACATGGCAGGAGAAACACACTTATTCACTCATCTGAACACTGTAATTATACTACATTTATACTCCATTACATCACTCCCTTTGCTATTACTGCTCTAGAAAAACACCAGTACTTAAGAAACCTTGACTTGCTGTAACTGTAAGTGGACTTCAGGGAGAAATGCTACAACACTGCAGAATATGACTCTTTGAGCCGTTCTTCTCATTCGATGCAAGACACAGTAGGCAGGAAGAGTCACCCCGCCAGAGGAATCGAGTCCGGAAGTGCGAAAAATAAGCCTTTGTGCTTTAAGGACATAAAGATGCCATTGTCAGGCTGATTGTTTGGCTGTTTGTGCGAGCCAGGATGGTTTAAAGAGGCTGCTTTATTCCCTCTCAGGACGAGCGTATGAATAAACGCTCAGAGCTCAGCACTCTTCACTGCAGGAGCCACTGGATGTCAAGCAGTTCGTATCTGAGATTTCAGTACAGTGAGGGTGTAATCGGGCATCTGGAGAACGGGGAGCGAGCAGTACTGTCTCCAGTTTCTGGGTCAAGGCCGCTTTAGCACTGAACCCGTAACTGTGCGTTAGTGGCCAGTGGTGGATAAAGTACACACATCAAGAGCTTGAGTAAAAGTGCAAAAACTAATAAAATATATATATCTGAATCAGTGAGTTGTTAACTAGAGACTCGCTCTGACCGGATCATCTGAATCAGTGAGTTGTTAACTAGAGACTCGCTCTGACCGGATCATCTGAATCAGTGAGTTGTTAACTAGAGACTCGCTCTGACCGGATCATCTGAATCAGTGAGTTGTTAACTAGAGACTCGCTCTGACCGGATCATCTGAATCAGTGAGTTGTTAACTAGAGACTCGCTCTGACCGGATCATCTGAATCAGTGAGTTGTTAACTAGAGACTCGCTCTGACCGGATCATCTGAATCAGTGAGTTGTTAACTAGAGACTCGCTCTGACCGGCTCATCTGAATCAGTGAGTTGTTAACTAGAGACTCGCTCTGACCGGCTCATCTGAATCAGTGAGTTGTTAACTAGAGACTCGCTCTGACCGGATCATCTGAATCAGTGAGTTGTTAACTAGAGACTCGCTCTGACCGGATCATCTGAATCAGTGAGTTGTTAACTAGAGACTCGCTCTGACCGGATCATCTGAATCAGTGAGTTGTCTGAATCAGTGAGTTGTTAACTAGACCGGATCATCTGAATCTCTGACCGGATCATCTGAATCAGTGAGTTGTTAACTAGACTCGCTCTGACCGGATCATCTGAATCAGTGAGTTGTTAACTAGAGACCGGATCATCTGAATCAGTGAGTTGTTAACTAGAGATCATCTGAATCAGTGAGTTGTCTGACTAGATCATCTGAATCAGTGAGTTGTTAACTAGACCGGATCATCTGAATCAGTGAGTTGTTAACTGACCGGATCATCTGAATCAGTGAGTTGTTAACTAGAGATCTCGAATCTCTGACCGGATCATCTGAATCAGTGAGTTGTTAACTAGAGACTCGCTCTGACCGGATCATCTGAATCAGTGAGTTTGTTAACTAGACCGGACTCGAATCTAACTGACCTGGATCATCTGAATCAGTGAGTTGTTAACTAGAGACTCGCTCTGACCGGATCATCTGAATCAGTGAGTTGTTAACTAGAGACTCGCTCTGACCGGATCATCTGAATCAGTGAGTTGTTAGACTAGAGACTCGCACTGACCGGATCATCTGAATCCGAGTTGTTAACTAGAGACTCGCTCTGACCGAATCATCTGAATCAGTGAGTTGTTAACTAGAGACTCGCTCTGACCAGGATCATCTGAATCAGTGAGTTGTTAACTAGAGACTCGCTCTGACCGGATCATCTGAATCAGTGAGTTGTTAACTAGAGACTCGCTCTGACCGGATCTTCTGAATCAGTGAGTTGTTAACTAGAGACTCGCTCTGACCGGCTCATCTGAATCAGTGAGTTGTTAACTAGAGACTCGCTCTGACCGGCTCATCTGAATCAGTGAGTTGTTAACTAGAGACTCGCTCTGTATCATCCAGTGAGTTGTCATCTGAATCAGTGAGTTGTTAACTAGATCATCTGACTCGCTCTGACCGGATCATCTGAATAAGTGAGTTGTTAACTAGAGACTCACTCTGACCGGATCATCTGAATCAGTGAGTTGTTAACTAGAGACTCGCTCTGACCGGATCATCTGAATCAGTGAGTTGTTAACTAGAGACTCGTTCTGACCGGATCATCTGAATCAGTGAGTTGTTAACTAGAGACTCGTTCTGACCGGATCATCTGAATCAGTGAGTTGTTAACTAGAGACTCGCTCTGACCGGATCATCTGAATCAGTGAGTTGTTAACTAGAGACTCGCTCTGACCGGATCATCTGAATCTGAGTTGTTAACTAGAGACTCGCTCTGACCGGATCATCTGAATCAGTGACTCGTTGTTGTTGAATCAAAATCAATAGGTTTTTAATCGCAGACATTAAGCATTAGCCTACTTCCTAGTCGGTTTCAGGGGAAATACATGCTTTGATGGGAGAAAGAGTGTTCGATTAAACATTTTATTAGACAAAAATGTATGCAGTCATTATTTTGCTCTGTAATCCCAGAACAGAAAGACTGTACATTTCCAATGAGAATATCTGCTAAAAGTTACTGTCAACATTTAAAGGGCACCTCTTTATGCAAAATTCACTCTTACATGTTGTTTGAACTTAAATGTGTGTTGGCAGTGTATGTACACAACCACCCTATAATGATAAAAATCCACCCGCTCGTTTTCTGAAACCCCCTTTATCATAATCAGTGTCTCTGAACAAGCTGTTCACAGAATCTGTACAACGTGATGTCACTTTGCACAGGCTCCTCCCACAACTGTTGACGGACAATTGTGAATTAGCATTAAGTAAGAAATGTCTTATTACAGCTATAGTTGTTATATATGATTTATACTGTATATTACACTGCTGCCACTTAATACACAGATCTAATATAAACATGCGATATCTTCCCCAGCTGTTTTCCTTCACAGACATAACAGGCTGTTTTTTTATAACATAAACTTGTTTGTATTTGACAGTTTAAGCACAATAAGACATGAAAGAGAGCAACTCAAACAAATAAAGAAACGTGCTGCAAATACTCAAAACACAAACAAATACGAGCTGCAAATATAAATATAGAACAGTTCATTTTAATTTTGTTGAGGTAAGTCTGTTGTGGTTTGAGCTAGTTTCACGTTTCTGTATTTGGTTGTGTTGCGAGTATTTGCAGAACATGTGCTGTCAAACTGATGAAGATGTTTCTTAATTTGCTGGTGCTTTATCTATTTGCATAAGTTTCTGAAGTTGCATTGCATTGAGCTCTCTTGGCCACCGTAGAGATGACTTTAAAACACTTTTTCAGCAAGATAGACACAACCAAGCAGATGTTTTTTGCATAGTATCTGAGGTGTGAGGAGTAAAGACACAGCCATACTCTAGAAAAGTGGGCGGGGAGCAGCAGCTCATTTGCATTTAAAGAGACATGCACTAAAACAGCGTGTTTCAGCTTCCACTCAAAATAGGCATTTTAAAAATTATATAATAAATTATATGTGAGGTACTTTGAGCTGAAACTTCACAGACACATTCTGGGGACACCTGAGACTTAATAAGTGATTAGGGTCATAATAGGTGCCTTTAAGAGTGAATATAACACTACCAAATGTAACGTCATGGAGTCTTTAAATAGAAGACGACGCCATCCAGCCAGAACAAATCAAACATTTACTCTTTAACAAATCACACTTCTTCACATTGGTTGAGGTGAATTTGCCTTTGCAGCCAGTCAGCTAATATTGACATGTAAAAAAAGTCACAGTAAACACATGCATCTCAAATGAAACAAGAGGAATGCTTTTCCCCCCTTGCGTTTCTTCAACAACCCTTCCTCTGTCATAAATGTGGACGATGCTCGGTTGATGGTTTAGCTATTAACGGCGGGGAACGGAGCGGTTTCTACATGCTAAAGGTCACAGCGCATTACAAACGAGTGAAACCTGTGCCCTCGGCCGCAGATAAAGAAAGAGGACAAAAGGGTCTAGCGCCGATGCATTTCTCGTTTTACATACACAAACAAAAGAGGCGGAGCAGCAGACAGAACACTAAAGTGTGTCGCAGTTAGACTCAATGGAGTCGAGGGGCAAAAGCAATGCGGGAGTATGTGTTGTTCCTATGATGACCTAAAGTAAACCTGTGGAATGTGGCTGCTTGGAGACGGTGAGAGGACTCGTAGTGTTTCAGACAGAGGACGTGTGCATTCATGTTCAACTGATGAAATCTGTCACATTTAACGTGCATAATGCAATGCATTTCAAAGTGAAACTGAACTGAACTTTATTTTCACTTCATACCTGTATTGCTTATGGAGGTTATAAATGATCTTTGCTCCCTTTTTTCCATGAAGTGCTCATTTGATTTGGCATTGCAGGAATTCCCCTAGTGATGTGTTTATTTTCTCATTTATTTTTTTTTATCTTCTTTTTTTTATTATAAGGGTATCGTTGAATGCGTTATATGGGTCAAAAATCACTATTACTATTTACCATTGTATTCAAAGCAATGAAACTGATACTACATTGGTGGTACTTTTTTAATTTCCCATCGGTTATGCAATTTTGTGTTAATATTCATATTTATATGTACAATGCAACCTGCAATTTTCCTATTTTTTGTCTTATTCCAAACTTCACATTTTATTAAGGGTGAAACATAATTCTGTCATAATATTCTGCAACACAAAAACACAATATGTATTGTTTGTGCATAGCAATGATATGCATCATGTATAGTTTCCCAAAATGAAAGTTGAGACATTTAATTTAGCATCAAACATGTGACCCTGAACCACAAAACCAGTCATAAGAGTCAAGTTTTCAAAATTGAGATGTATGCATCATCTGAAAGCTGAATAAATAATATTTCCATTGATGCATGGTTTGTTATGATCGGACAATATTTGTAAATCTGGAATCTGAGCGTGCAAAAAAATCTAAATATTGAGAAAATCATCTTTAAAGTTGTTCAAATGAAGTTCTTAGCAATGCATATTACTAATCAAAAATTAAGTTTTGATATATTTATGGTAGGAAATATACAAAATATCTTCATGGAACATAATCTTAATATCCTAATGATTTCTGTCATAAAAGAAAAATCAATAATTATGACCCATGCGATGTATTGTTGGTTATTGCTATAAATATACCCCAGCGACTTAAAACTGCTTTTGTGTTCCAGGGACACATATGGTAAACCCAGAAGCTCCAACTTTCATGTTTATTAATTATGAATAAATACAAAATTAAATGCATGAATTAGTATGTAGTCAAGGACAGAGTGCAAGCATATGTGTCTAATATAATTCAGTATTTTTAGCTCAGCAGAAACATGACTATTTTTATTCTAGTGTGGTTTCTGGCCAAGTCTAAATCTATTAAAGGTCACAGCTGATGTACAAGAAAACTTCATACGAGCATCCACACATTAATAATCTCAGCACTTTTTTACGTTCAGTTGACACTTTCCCACCACATGGTATTGCACAAGTAAGCTGTGTCATTTAAAAAGCACACCATTTTAAGGCTCTAGGCTTTGTTCGAAAACGCTTGTATTTGTACAGTTATCCGCAGTGTTCATGTTAATCGAATGTCATGATTCTGAATGTCCAGCACCCATATACATCATCATCCCTCACAAGAGCACAAAATGCAGCGCACGCTGAATTAAACATTCGTTATGCCACTTACAGGACGGAAAGACTAATATGTTTACCAGGTCCAAGGTTAAACCTGATGAACTGTAACTGTAAAAAATTACATGATTTTAACGGTACAAACTTGAAAATGCTACAGTAAAAACCTGTTTAATGTACTGCTAAGATCCTGTAGAAATTTACAGGGAAAAAAAACGTGAAACTGAATTCCCAATAAATTTTGTTTGAATTTTTGTTTATTACTTATCAATTATGTTTATAAGGGCTGTATGTTATATCTAATGTTGTTAAATTAAGTTTATTGCATATTTCAGGTTGAGTCTCACCATGAGGTTAGTATATTAACATTATATCAGTTAATGATATTACGGTATTTAACTGTAAGTTGTTAAAACTAGAGCTGGGCGGTATGACAAAAAATGTATATCACGGTATTTTTCTATGGATTATGTGACGGTTGGGCTTCCATGATGACCTGTGGTGTTAACCACACTCTTAAATTCTACTGTGACCATAGGAACGGAAAAACTGCAGTAGACTTGACTTAGATGCCATGATTTTAGTGTCATGCTGATACATGAGTGAATATTGTCTCAGCTTAGTTTAAACATCCACATCAAATACAGGGGTTAAAGCAAAAAAAAATATTTTGACTGAAAATGTTTACAGGCCAAACCTCAGCCATACGGCTACAGTCACACACACAGTTTAAGAGCGAGTGAAACTATTTCCTCCTACCGTTGTTTAGGAGCGCTTGTCCTCCTTATTAAAAACATTTAGCCGAGTACCTTCTGATCAATGAAAAAAAATTCTGATAAAAAAATTAGCCTTGCATACGAGGTGACATTTGACTTCTTAAAGTGACTTGAAACCAGTCAATTAATTTTTTTGCAATGAGGTATACATTTCCATCTGACTTCAAATTGAATAAAAATATTTTTGATAAGCTTTTTAAAATGTATATTTAAAGGACAATATAATAGTACAATACGACAAATAAGTTACCAATCATGAAATTAGATGTAAAAAAAAATCAAATTTGTATAATTGGCACAGAAGAACACAAAAGTCTTTACGTAAGTTGTTCAAACGTTTATGAGGCTCAGAGGTGGCAATGCATATTAAATTCATAGATTCATGTGGACATTAATGATATTTTACATATAAATTATCTTTTAGAGATGCACAACGGCTCAGCTGTTACTTAATATTTAATGATTTCGTTGATGAAAAGAAAAACAAAATCATGACCCATACTTGTTGGTTATTGATCTGTTGTATGAAATCAATATACACATTTGCAAACTTCCCTTATAACTTATTAAAAGCTGTCTCCTGATCGCGATCTGTGGGCGACACAGAAATAAGAGCGCATGAGTGAACTCAAGAATCAAAAGCACGTGCAAATGTGATGCTCTGTCGGAACCTGTGGGAATGAGTATTAATTATGAATATTAATAGCCGCAATCCCGCGCCGAAATTCAAGTTCTGCTCGGTGTTCTCTGCTAAAACCCGATGCATGAATGTATGTAGTCAAGAATAAGCGTAACAGCTGAGCATTGTGCATCACTAATATGCAAATTTATATGTAAAACATTAGCTCCACATGAATCTATGAATTTAATTGCACTCAGTGCCACCTCTGAGCCAAGTCTAAATCTATTAAAGGTCACAGCTGATTTACAAGAAACGCTTCATACGAGCATCCACACATCACACGTAATCTCAGCTTTTATTACGTTCAGGTGAACTTTCCAAGCCAGACATGGAGGAGCACAAGAGCTGTGTGCTGTGTCAATGGAAAAGAGATAAAGGCCAGGCTGCGATAACGCTTGTTGGTTTTGTACAGTTATCCGCAGTGTTGCATGTTAATAGAGATGTCTTGATAGTCAATCTGATGCATCATCATCACTCACAATGAGCACGAAGCATGCAGCGCACGCTGAATTAAACATTCATTATGTAACTGTACCTATTCACAGCTGACGGATCAAGACTAATGATGTTTACCAGGTCAACACAGGTTAAACCTGATGATACTGTACACTGTAAAAAATTACCGTGATTTTAACGGTCTTAAAATGATGAAAAGTGAATTTAAGAAGGCGGGAACCCTGCAGTTGACGGGTAAATCCGTCGTATCGACGGAGAACTTTAGTTTGTGAGAGACGCGGGAGCTGATGCAGCGGACGGTGGATATTTGTGGCGGTCGATGTGGATATTGTGGATGACTTCTTCTCTCTCATCACATTCTACTAGTGCTTCAGTTTCGGAACTTTCACGCTTAGTAACACATACAGGGCTGTATCCTCGCCAAAATGCAATAGTGAAAAGAGACCCCTCTCTAACAGTGTCGCGTTTCAAACGTTATTTAAAGGTTGACACCGGTTATTGCGGTATTTGAAAACATTCATATCAGTAAGAAAAATAAACACCGGTATTACGGTATGAACCGGTATACCGCCCAGCACTGTAAGTTAAAACCGTATTTTTACGGTAGAATTCCGTTAACCACAGCTGCTGTTTTTTTACCATAAATTTTACGGATTTTTTTACAGTGTATGTTCATTACAGTGATGCCTCACACTAAATGATACAGTGTCCTAAAATCAAAACACATTGATACATTGTACAAAGCTCTACTCACATAGTTACGGCCTTATGAACTACGTTTGATTTTTCCATTTTTTGACGTTTTCATTTTTCTGGATGCAGTTATTTTTTTCGTTTTCATTTTTCTTGACTCCTCTTTAATGGTTTTTATTTTATTTTATTAATTGTATTAATCAATTCATATCATAAAACTTATACAAGTACACATAAAGGTTTAACAAAAAACACATGTGTAGGACCCTATGAAATGTTTAATTTTTTTCCTCAGCATATGTTTTATTGTTACCAAATTCTGTATTTTAGCATGTCTAAATATTTCTATGCATAAAAACTTAAAAAAAATAGCTTTATAAATAGGCCCTATGAAATCACAATTTCCTCTTTTTCCTTACTAAATTCTGTTTTACATTTTACCGAATTAAGTTTAATAGTTCAATTACTACTAACAGCTATTAATTAACAGCTGTGCGACTGCAATGACAGGCATGCCTTTCATGATTTTATGTTTCTGCTGCATAACACAGGGATGTGTGGGTTACTGCACTAAGCAACCCACACAGACACACTGGAAGAGAGACGTCAGCGGACTTTCTGACAACTACCCAGAACTGCCCGAAATATCTCTGAGGCTGCATTACAGCAATGAACATCATGCACGGGGAAACTGTCATGATAGCAATGCACACACACACACACACACACACACACACACACACACACACTCACTCACTCACTCACACAATTTTAAATAGGAAACACATCAGTTTTGATTTTGGGCTGAACTACATGACACTAACTGGGTTTCCATCCAAAGTTGCAAATTTAACCTAATGTGCAAAATTGGATTATCACATACAACATTTGCAAATAAGCACCGTTTCTATCCATCGAGTCAAAGAGAACAAAACCGTCACTTCCTGATAAACTGGCGCTAAATATCACTAAGTAGGAGAAGCTACTGAATATAAAAAATTTCATATATAATAAATGATTTAGCATCTCAGGAGCGAGCAGATGAAACACAGAGTCATTCTTTTGGAGAAGACACAATAAAGCATGAAACCGTCAGACTTACATTTTAGTCTAGGACTAGGCTTAAGCCTTGTCTGAGAAACCGGGGGTCAGACTTACATTTTAGTCTAGGACTAGGCTTAAGCCTTGTCTGTGAAACCGGGGGTAAGACTTACATTTTAGTCTAGGACTAGGCTTAAGCCTTGTCTGTGAAACCGGGGGTAAGACTTACATTTTAGTCTAGGACTAGGCTTAAGCCTTGTCTGTGAAACCGGGGTCAGACTTACATTTTAGTCTAGGACTAGACTTAAGCCTTGTCTGTGAAACCGGGGTAAGTCTTACATTTTAGTCTAGGACTAGACTTAAGCCTTGTCTGTGAAACCAGGGTAAGACCTTACATTTTAGTCTAGGACTAGACTTAAGCCTTGTCTGTGAAACCGGGGGTCAGACTTACATTTTAGTCTAGGACTAGACTTAAGCCTTGTCTGTGAAACCGGGGTAAGATCTTACATTTTAGTCTAGGACTAGACTTAAGCCTTGTCTGTGAAAGTCAGACTTACATTTTAGTCTAGGACTAGGTAAGCCTTGTCTGTGAAATAAGACTACATTTTAGTCTAACTAGGCTTAGCTAAAAGCTGAATAAATGTGTAGCTTTCACATTGGTGTATGGTCTTGTTAATCAGGCAATATTTGGTTTACAACTTATTTCACGCCCCACAAAATCTGGAATTTGATGATCCAAAAAATCTAAATACTAACAACACATTTAATGCCTCATAATTTAAACAAAATCCACATTGGATCACAGTCAGAAGTTATTACAAACACTCAATAGTGATTAACAGTGACATTCAAGAAGTGTTGTATTCATCTCATTAATTATCATGCGTAGCTTGAAGCTAATTGTAATTTCTCCTTTACCCATATGCAGTTATATTTTCTCAAAGCACATAAGTTTGTGAGAAACTCTTTAATTTTTCAAAAAAAGATTTGTAATTATAGTAATATAATGTAGCACATGCTGATCAGAGGGATGTAAAGCCAGAGTAAAGTAAAGCCACAACTTGCACAAGATCAGATCATATTTTTCCTGACAAAATCAATATAACGCAATATTTATATCTGCTGAATTTATGCTTTACCATATTAGCTTGCCTGCTACAAGCTTGCCTGCTGCACTGGGGACATCTCATGCATGTGCGAGTCATGAAAATTATGAACATAAATCTATGAAATATTTGATTGATGGATATTAAATCAGCGGGGTTGAGGTATCAAAAGTAACTAAGCTGTTTTATGGATAGTAACTGTAATGTTTTTGCCGAAATCCTTTAGTAATTAATTACACTACTAGTTACTGCAAAAAGTTATATTATCCCTGGAGCACAAAACCAGTCATAAGTCGCTGGGGTATATTTATAGCAATAGCCAAAAATACATTGTATGGGTCAAAATTATAGATTTTTCTTGTATGCCAAAAATCATGATTTTCTCAATATTTAATTGTTTTTGCACCCTCAGATTCCAGATTTAAAAATAGTTGTATCTCAGCCAAATATTGTCATATCATAACAAACCATACATCAATAAGAAGCTTATTTAACGTTATAGGTGTATAACTTATGATGCAGAAATCTTAATTTCGAAAAATTGACCCTTATGACTGGTTTTGTGGTCCAGGGTCACATACAGCAGTGACACAATGCGGTTTAAACACAATGTACAATCAAATACTACACAAATTAGTGACCACCTACATATTAAACATATTTCAAGCATCTTGAACACCCAATAACAGCATTATTAGGCTACCAACTTAAACTGATCAGCATCTGTCCACCTAATTAATGAAACCCATGCAGAGTAAACACAAACACTACAGCCCGTGTACGCGGTCTAGGTAGGCAGCTTACTAGGTTTCGAGACACAGCCCTAGGATACAGTTGCCATAAATAGTGCACACTGCCCTTAGTAATAAATAACTGAGTCCTCACCTCGCTCCTGAAAACTCCGTTTGCTCTTTGCAGCTGATACCCGGTAAGACTTCGCTGTTGCTGGTGTAGGCGGTTAACACGACGCCCTGCTCGTCCTGCTGTCGACTCATCTTTAGCGCAGCATTATTGTGAAAGTTTCGGTGTAACTTCAGACGAACAACCGCTCGGCTCTCCCCTAACAACATGAATAACCAGAGCCATACAGCTCCGCCCCCGGCTGCGTCGTGATGACCAATCCTAGTGCGGAGAAGGGTCGGCTAATGAATATTAATGACGTTAAGTCACGCTGACCGAACAAGCCTTGCTGATTGGCTGAAATGCAGCCTTGAGTCATGAATATTAACAACTTTACGTAACCTGACGTTCCAGAAAGTTTACTAGGCAACATTCGTAACGTAATTAGATACGTCTTTAGCGAAACATAACTTAATTTTTTGGGGTGGGGGGGTTGTACTTGCTGCGCTAAAAAAAAACTATTTTGACACTGTTGCACAGAGAATCCCCAGTGATTTACCTCAGCGTGTATCTCAGATACTTATTATTGATGCGTATTAATTTAACGACCCTTGGTTGAATTCATTAGTTATGGCACCTCGTGTAACACTCAGGTCGATGTGAAAAATACCGTGAGGCTGGATTTCAGTAGGCTACAGCTGTCTCATAAACGTCATTTCTGATTTCATTGTACAGATAATAAAGTCAGCAGCATTCAACAAAACCACTGATGCGGTGTATCAGATGATTTGGTTCATTAACACACATGCATAACATGACCCAACACTGAAAACCTAAAGATGAAAGTTTAAGATGGTGTGTCAACAGTGTGTCCCAGGGTCCAGATTCAATGACCCCCTCCTCTCTGGAAACAACAGTGATGCTGGAGAGTGATACCACCGCAGATACACTGGAACCCATTATACCATCCACTCTTCAGAACACAAGCCAACAGTCCATTACATCACACACAAGCCAACACGCTCCATTACATCACAGCTTGTTCTGTCTCTATATGAGTGTTTTCATGTGCTCCAGATCAGAAGTTTGTGCATGATAGTTTGATGACATGTGCTGAACTGCATGGTTTATAAGAAAGCACGACACGTGGACTCTGTATTGTCTCGTATAGGCTTCATTGTGTTGTGGTTTCAAAGTAAATAGCTATTTTGAAACACTGCTGAAAAAAAACAACAGAACCCTGCCCAAAACACAACAGAAAATGTAATGATTTAATGGTTATACTGGGAATTGCATTGGTTTTAATGGAAGCTATAATGGTGTCTACTGGTTTTTGTGATGGATTCTATTGGTGGGATGTTAAATGGTGTCTCTGGTTTTTGATGGATTCTATTGGGAATGCCCAAAACACAATACAAAAATGAATTTTGTAATGTTTTACTGGAAAAAGCTTATGATTTATAATGGTATTTTAATGGAAACCATTGGGATTAATGTGATGGTTTCTATTGCAGGTTGGCCTAGTTATGAAGACAGTCGTACACTGATGCAAATAGCATAGTTACTAATTAAGCATCAGTTGAACTGTAGATTTCTGCACTAACAGAAAGACCGGTTAAAGAGTGCTGAAGCTGTGATGATAGGGTGGTTTTCACTATGCTGATGGCTGCTAGGGCTACTGTATGTGTTGCTGCTGATTCAAGTCAAAAGAGTTGCTTCGGCTAAAATCACATACAGTCAGAGTAGGTGCTGCGTTTGATGCCATCCTTAAAGTGTATGCATGTGAGAAGTTTGCAATGTAGCGGGACAGACCTAAGCTTGTTCCCACCACAGGATAACTAAATACAAAGGTACTTGTGGGTTGGGGGGGGGTTGTGTCAGAATTGTAAAAAAAAACAAAAAAAAAGAAGAAGAATTCAGACTTTGTCTTTTCTCCCTCCGAATTAAAGAGAAATAAGTCCAAATTGTGAGATAAAGATTTAAGTATTTAGCTTTTTTTCACATGCACGGTGGAAACAGACAGAAGCAGAAGCATACAGGTATTTGTCACGTACTGTTTCATGACTGCTGCATATTTGGACAAAACACTCATTTGATGTGCTGCTTGCCCTCCTCAATAAGACACATGAACAGAGAAATCATTCCTGTCTGAAGCATGCTGGGATCGAGGACTAAAGTTGAATATAGTCAAGCATCATTTAGGCCAGAAGTTGGCATCTTGGGCAACTCAAACACAGAGCAATGTTTTGGTAAAGCCCCAGATTTAAACAGAAGGAAAGACATGTGATTCTGCCCTCTAGTGTTCAGACGCCAGTCTTCAGCCTCTCTCTGTGTTTGACCATGTGACTTCACACAAAGAACAAACCCCTCATCGTGAGTTTACAGCCAGCTTCACCTACTTCTGTGTGTTATTCAGCAATACGACCATCAGTCAGATGCCACATCGTGGTCAGTTTTAGAGAGCAACACTATAATGACGGGTTGAGTCTATCATTCTTAACATATAGTGACGCAGATGAGCGCAGACATGAGGTCTGAAGCACGTTCAGATTTAGAGGAGATACTGTAGCATCAGTATTATCAGCACAGAAACCTCAGCTCTTGAGAAACCATAGCGTCACTACTTTAGCCCGGTTAGACGACATACTGACTTTAATGTGGATGAAAACAAGGCTGTGATGACTTACAACGGCACACACTGCATGAGGAGGTCACCGTGTCCAAAAACAGACCTAACCCGGCTATCCCTACCAATAACTTACAGCTGAATAACACAATAACCCTTGTTGTAAGCGTAATACACATAAACGTATCCCTCAATTCTGATTGGTTGATTGGGATGTTGATCCAGGAACATTTTGTACTCAAGATGCTATAGATTCACAATTCAAAACTAATGTTTTACAGAGTCTCTGTCTAAAGGTTTTTGTCGTCGGTATTTCAACAATAAAACTGCGTTACCCTGACTGAGGTCTATAGCGGCTTTCCAAAACGAGGGTGCTGGGAACTCTTCTGAAATAGATCCAGGATTGTCTTTTAATTAACATCTCCTTGATTTGTCAAATACAAGTATAAATACAAATCACTCTAACCCTAAATTAGTTTGATTTGACTGTTTTCAAGTAAAACCTTCTAAATGTATTAATCTACAATAAAGTGTCATCAGTTAACGATAGCATTTATTAGACTTGGTTCATCGTTATTTACTAATACATTTCATAAAAGTTGTATTCAAGTAAGTGACCTTGTCTTTGTTTACATGTATGAATGAACATTCCGAATGATGTCACTTCCTGTGTGTCACAATTCCACGGAACACTCCATTTCTTTAATGGGGGGGGGGGTCTTTATGTTGTGACAGGGTTGCATGATCAGTTTGGCACTCGGCTAGATAACACATTTCTGGTAAATGCACTGAGTTAATGTCTATATTTTTCTATAATGTATTAGATAGCAATCAGACGATTCCATCATTATTGCACCGGTGTGGAAAAACAAGCCTTCTTGTGGCAGCTGGTCCAGTGTTTCTCTGATACAGACACAACATCACATGCACCAGATCCAGCACGTCTCATACGAGTCTGTGTTTAAACTCCGCAGGCAGACGGGTGAAGACCAAACAACTAACATGCATGCAAAGAGATGAAACCGATACAGGCCAGACGAAGAATAGACTGAAATATGATCTGTTCATAACTTCTGCCCTATGATCGAGTGTTTTCAGTGAGCACTTTACCGGCTGCTGTTGTGTTTCTTCTTCATATGTGTGACACTTTTGAGTAGGGGACACGTTCTTTTGCCTTAATAAACTCATAATTAGCTGTTTAATAGTTGTAAGTGCATTAAGGGATATAAATATTGTCGTGCAGAATAAGGCAGTGATATGTGCTTTATAATAAACACTAGTACTAATAAACAGCCAATCGTAACAGGCTAATAAGCAACTAGTTCCAGTGAGAATAATTGGTCCCTGAAGTGCTGCATCTACAAAAATACCATCAAATACATTAACGTTTGTAATTATTTCAACAATTTTAGGCAGAGAAGCAGCTATTTTTAAAACTGTACGACCACTGCTGTAACAAAAAAGAAGGATTCAGTCATATTTAGATGACTTGAGCCACATTTAAATGGGTTTGAATGTTGCATCAAAATACCAAAACAAGTGTCTCTGATTCAGGGAAAGAAAGATGCACATACACACTTTACAACAACAGATGTTAAAGACAGTCAGTATTGTCCCTTTCGAAAATTAACCATTCAAACTAAACCAAAAACCATGGTTACTATAGTTTAACTACTACTTAAGGGGTGGTTTGTAATCAGATGTTAATGCATTCTCTATGAACATGCATCCATTAAACACACTCCGACTTCAGACATAATGAAGACAAGAGTAAAGTAGGAACATCTGATGATCTAGAGGACCTCGGAGAGAGGAGAGAAGAGCCGGAGCACTTACCAGAGCTGCAGGTAACACACGAGTTTGGTCATCATGACCTCAGGCACTGAGCGCTCCTCTCCTGCGGTGCAGATACTCATTAAATCATTGATGAAGCTTTGACACCTGACACAGACCGCTCTTATTGTCATGTTTGTGTTGAGTTAGTCCAGTGTTGCAACTTATTTTTAACTTACTGATTGGAGTGTTTTTGAGGCTGCAGCTACTGATTTGGATGAACTCACTGACACCGTGACATCCTACATTAGTTTCTGTGAGGACATGTGTGTACCTACCAGGACTTATTTAACATTTAACAATGACAAACCTTGGTTCAGTACAAAACTCAAACAGCTTCGCCTGGCCAAAGAGGACGCCTACAGGAGTGGGGGAAAAGCCTTGTACAAACAGGCCAAATACACACTAAATAGGGAGATAAGAGTGGCAAAGAAGAACTACGCGGGAAAGCTTAAAAAACAGCTTTCAAGCAACGACCCTACATCAGTGTGGAAAGGCCTGAAAGCCATCACCAGCTACAAGACCCCTCCCCCCAGCACTGAGGCCAATCAACAACTGACTGAAGACCTGAACAGTTTTTACTGTCGGTTTCAAAAACAAAAGCCTGGTCTGACACCCCACACCCACTCTGACCATCCAACAACACAGCCATCAACACCCTCACCCGCCCTCCCCCCTACTGTTTCTCAGCCTGTAATCAAGATCTGCGAAGAAGATGTAAGCAAAGTCTTCAGGAGACAGAAGATAAGGAAAGCCAAAGGCCCAGACGGTGTCTCTCCAGCCTGCCTCAAAGCCTGTGCTGTTCAGCTATCATCCATTTTCACATTGATCTTCAATAGATCACTAGAGCTGTGTGAAGTCCCCTCCTGCTTCAAACGCTCCACCATCATTCCTGTACCCAAGAAACCAAAAATCACAGGACTTAATGACTACAGACCTGTTGCTTTAACGTCTGTGGTGATGAAGTCATTTGAGAGGCTCGTGTTGGCTCACCTGAAGGACATTACTGGACCCTTCCTGGACCCCCTGCAGTTTGCTTACCGAGCAAACAGGTCTGTGGATGATGCAGTCAACATGGGATTGCACTACATCCTCCAACATCTAGACAAACCAGGGACTTATGCAAGGATCCTGTTTGTGGACTTCAGCTCCGCTTTCAACACCATTATCCCGGACACCCTTCAGAATAAACTGACACAGCTCTCCGTTCCCACCTCCATCTGTCAGTGGATCACCAGCTTCCTGACAGACAGGCAGCAGCTAGTGAGGCTGGGAAAATTCTCATCCAACACCTGCACCATCAGCACTGGAGCTCCTCAGGGTTGTGTTCTCTCCCCACTGCTCTTCTCCCTCTACACCAACGACTGCACCTCTAAAGACCCCTCTGTCAAACTCCTGAAGTTTGCAGACGATACCACACTCATCGGCCTCATCCAGGACGGTGACGAGTCTGCTTACAGACAGGAGGTTAAGGAGCTGGCTGTCTGGTGCAGTCTAAACAACCTGGAGCTCAACACGCTTAAAACCATGGAGATGATCGTGGACTTCAGGAGAAACCCCCCAGCTCACCCCCCACTCACTATCATGAACAACTCTGTGAATGCAGTGGAGTCATTCAGGTTCCTGGGAACCACCATCTCTCAGGACCTGAAGTGGGACACTCACATCGACTCCATCGTGAAAAAGGCCCAGCAGAGAATGTACTTTCTTCGTCAACTGAAAAAGTTCAACCTGCCACAGGCGCACATGACACAGTTTTACTCTGCTGTTATTGAGTCGGTTCTGTGCTCTTCTATAACTGTATGGTTTGGGTCAGCCAGCAAATCAGATATAAGAAGACTGCAGCGGACTGTTAGGACAGCAGAAAGGAGCATTGGTGTGCACCTGCCCAGCCTTCAGGATTTGTACTACTCCAGAGTGAAGAAACGGGCAGGTAACATCATCACAGACCCCTCTCACCCTGGACACGAACTGTTTGCGCTTCTCCCTTCAGGCAGACGCTACAGATCTCTGTGCACTAGAACATCTAGGCATAAAAACAGTTTTTTCCCCTATGCCATCTCCAGCCTAAACAACTAACACAGGAATTATTACCTGTGTTCTGTAATTCTGTAACCCTAATTCTTGCCTGTAATTCATCCCCCATCTCTAATTATTTACTCTCTCTAGTACTATGTAAATATGTATGCATAATCTTATACAGCTGTATATATAGAGTAAATAAGGCACAAATCTGTACATACATCTTCTGTTCCAGATTCAGACACATTATTATTATTATTATTATTATTGTTAAGGCTTATTTAAATGTTCTGTTCTCATGTCAGATATGTATGTTTATATGTTTATATGTATGTATGTATGCATGTATGTACCAAGAGCTTCTTAAAAACCACAACAAATTCCTCGTGTGTTTGCACACACTTGGCGAATAAAGCTGATTCTGATTCTGATTCTGATTCTGATTTTCAGGTAAAGTTGCCGTTTTGTTGCTAAATGACGCTGTGACGTCATCGGATGGTGATGTCATTATGCAACCATGACGCATCATTGCGTAGAATACACATCCAATTACTGAAATTACTCCAAAAGAATAGAATTTGAAATTTGTTCATTTTGATTATAAAATAACAATAATATATGACCCTGGAGCACAAAACCAGTCATAAGGGTCAATTTTTTTTTTTAATTGAGATTTATGCATCATCTGAAAGCTGAATAAATAATATTTATATTGATGCATGTTTGTTATGATCGGACAATATTTGAAAATCTGGAATCTGAGCGTGCAAAAAAATCTAAATATTGAGAAAATCATCTTTAAAGTTGTTCAAATTAATTCTTAGCAATGCATATTAATAATCAAAAATTATGTTTTGATATATTTATGGTACTAAATATCTTCATGGAACATGATCTTAATATCTAATGATTTTTGGCATAAAATAAAAAAGTATAATGTATTTTTGTGCTGCTTAAGACTGCTTTTGTGCTCCATGATCACATATATGCATTTAATATAAACTATTTGTAAAATTAAAATAGACCTATAATAAACACATTTCTATTACATATTTGAATGTTTTATTAAAACATTGCAATTCTGAAAAGTGACTTATTTTTGAACAATTACACATTATCATCAATTATAGTATAAAGCAGTGTGTTGGTAGTCATTTAAATGCTACACTCTCAAGTAACGTCCGGAAACTTAGGACACAGTGTTAACATGATTTTTTTAATTACACATTGCATTGTGTTTTGTGTTGTTAAATGAAAATATGCATGCGTTAGTTTTTAAATTTAGTCACTTTTCAAACGTTTCTAAAAGTGACCAAATTCATACAGTTTTTAAAAATAGCTACATTTGTTGCTGGTGCATAAAAAATAATAAGTTGCCAAACCTAGCAACAAAACCGCTGAGTTTGGCAACACTGACTCATATCAGAAAGAGCTGATCATGTGCTGGATCGGTTTATTAATGCGCACACACTAATAATGGACACACTTTCAGTTGCAATGCTTTCGGTCGATCTAGCGTGTTCCTGAGGAATCGTAATACTTCATGCACTTAATCCAAACCCATTAGAGGACAGCAGCTGTTCAGGATTACATCACATCCATAGTTCCTCTCCTGAAACACGTGCACTAAATCAAGACCGTGGCCTGTGGATCTGCACTGTGACCGTGTTTGATACTGTATGTCTACTGTATGTCTTTCAATTCAAATCAGCCGTCACATGTCAATATATGATTATTCTCTCATATTCTTGTCTCGTGAAAATCATTTTCAAATGAAATATGTCTTTGAGATTTACCCTAAATAAAGAATTACAGGTCCAATAAAATAAAACATTAATAATGCTTGCAACTAATGCAGATTTCATTTAATCACACAAATGTTTGTTTGTATCTATTGATCAACTTATATTTGCCATAAATTATTTATTTGATTTTTTTTCTCCGACTGAGGAACAATTTTTATGATTTTGAAAATAATAATAATTAATTTGAGAAAATAGATGTGCTTCCTGTTTTTAAATATAAAAGAATTCAAGCTATTTTAATATTCTCTGGCTATATGGTTTATATTAGTCCTTGATGATAAAGCCAGCTGTAATCCGTGTCACTGTACTCAGCTGTCAGACTAGTTTATGATCATAAAGCCGCATTCATACACTGAAGTGCAAAAGCTATGCATTGATTTTGATAATGGCTTGTATTAAAGGAGGCTTGTAATCGCTCTAATTGCATCCTCAGGTTCTCGCTGTAAATGAAGCCACACTAGGACTGCGCCTCAAACTTCATCGAATTCAATAACAATGATCATTAATCAGTTTAAACGAACATGTCAAACTAGCAATCGAAGACTACACAGATCTTGACTTATATATGATCTTTTAGGATCCACAAAATAATACAGAGTGCATCAGATTTAAACAATTCAAATAATGTACCATATATAAGACATTGCTGTGTACAGTAAGTGAAGCAAACGTGACCCAGGAGCACAAAACCAGCATAACGGTCAAGCTTTCGAAATTGAGATGTATGCATCATCTGAAAGCTGAATAAATCATATTTCCATTGATGCATGGTTTGGACAATATTTGTAAATCTGGAATCTGAGGGTGCAAAAAAATCTAAATATTGAGAAAATCATCTTTAAAGTTGTTCAAATGAATTCTTAGCTATACATATTACTAATCAATAATTACGTTTTGATATATTTATGGTATGAAATTTACTAAATATCTTCATGGAACATGATCTTAATATCCTAATGATTTTTGGCATAAAATAAAAATCAATAATTTTGACTCATACAATGTATTGTTGGCTATTGCTACAAATATACCTGTGCTGCTTATGACTGCTTTTGTGCTCCAGGGTCACAGATATGAATTTGCATGTAAGCACTGACAATCATATTTGTCCAAATCCATTGAGATTTCACCATAGGTGTCACAAAAGGCCACTAAAATCACACGGTTTACTGTAATTATTATGTATCAGCATGAGCAGACAGTTTCACAGCAACACACTGTGTAGCAATAACAACACTATTTCAAACTACACCCATGATGTAAAAGAAGAAATACAAAACTGAGAAAAGTCATGCGTGTCAGAAATCCTGAAGATCTGCCGGATGCACAAAATGACTTCTGAAGAGTGTGTACGCCAGGATCTGCCCCCCACTGATCATCATCAGTAACCCCGAGCCTGCAAGAGACCGGCAGCATTGCATTATTACCAGCATGCGTTTCATACAAGACCAGATTTCTCCTCAATGCAAAACGATCAGGGAAAAAGCCTGCCCTTTGACCTTTAACGGGGGTGTCCAATCCTGCTCAAGTTAGGATATCCTCAGACTGAGTGATTTAGTGGATTTATTGAGTTCATAACACTAGCTGAATTTACTAACACTGTGGACTTCAGTTCAGCAGCAAGTCTAGAAAACGAGTCTTGAATGCTCAGATCTGGAGTCAGGCTCTTTGCATGTAACTATGTTTCTGTGGCTCAGTGGTTAGAGCATTGCGTTAGCAGCGCAAAGGTTGTGGGTTCGATTCCCAGGGAACACATGTAGTGACAAAAAAAAGTATAACCTGAATTAGTTAGTCGCTTTAGATAGGACAGATGTAGTTAAATGTAACTACTCATGAAGAAAACCGTGTGTGTGCTTCTTATGATTATTACAGTAATCTGCAGGCGGCGCAGAACGATAGCCTTGAAGTATTTTACATTGCATTTATTCAATCAGATAAACAATATAGAACATATACGAGAATTGCACATGTTGTCAAACTTCTTGGAAGTGGTCTAAATGTATTCCTTGACGTGTCTAAACTCTGCAGGACAGGTCTGGACACCGAGCTACACAACTCCACAACAGATGACGGAGCGGCACTAGTGCTGCGTTCACATACGGTCAGAATAGAGACGTACATGAACGTCCCTTCTGTACATTTGAGGAATCATTTTGATTCCCGAGTTACCAGATTTAATAACCCATAACCTTTTAGAGAAAAGAGGACCGACTCAGCAGTGAATTCTCCTGGTTATATATTCTGTATGTGACCCTGGAGCACAAAACTTTATGCATCATCGGAATAAGCTAAATACATAATATTTCCATTGATGTATGGTTTGGACAATATTTGTAAATCTGAAATCTGAGGGTGCAAAAAAATCTAAATATTGAGAAAATCATCTTTAAAGTTGTTCAAATGAAGTTCTTAGCAATGCATATTACTAATCAAAAATTACGTTTTGATATATTTACGGTACAAAATATCTTCATGGAACATGATCTTAATATCCTAATAATTTTTGGAATCTATTATTTTGACCCATACAATGTATTGTTATCTATTGCTACAAATACACCCCAGCGACTTGTGTTTGTGCTCCAGAGTCACGTATGTTTAATTGGTTTTATGTGATGCTAAACTGCATGACAGAGTAAGACTAAACTAAAATGACAAATGTTTCAGTGACAAAGAGAGAACCTACCGAGAGCAATCCACCAGTGCTCTGTCGAGGGAAAACCAGCCGTAACTGAAACCAGAATCAGTGGAAACAGGTTCAGAAACAGCCCTTGTGTTCTTTCAAATACACTATTTTACAAAACATTCATCACAAACACATGCATATCGTCAGTACAGATACATGTAAGTGCATGCAATGAACATATCCAGGACTGTCAATACATACAGTTTTGTAAACACATTAATTAGATATTAAAATTTAGATCAAATTAATTGTAATAAATCACATCTATCAATCACCAGCCAATCATCTATCGACCATTCAGACATTTACCTATTATTTCATTTACATTTAGTCATTTAGCTTTTATCCAAAGATACTTACAAAAGAGCAATAAAATACAAGTGCTATAACAAGTCATATATATATATACTGTATACACACACACACACAGGACACACACACACACACACACACACACACACACACACACACACACACACACACACACACACACACACACACACACACACACACACACACACACACACACACTACACACACACACACACACACACACACACACACAGGCAGGCAGGCAGGCAGAGTGTGTGTGTGTGTGTGTGTGTGTGTGCGTGTGCGTCTGCGAGTGCGAGTGCGAGTGTGTGTGTGTGTGTATGCGTCTGTGTGTGTGTGTGTGTGCGTCTGTGTGTGTGTGTGTGTGTGTGTGTGTGTGTGTGTGTGTGTGTGTGTGTGCGTGTGTGTGTCTGTGTGTGTGTGTGTGCGCGTCTGTGTGTGTGTGTGTGTGTGCATCTGTGTGTGTGAGTGGATGCGTCTATATCACACTTTTAATGTTTTAGAGTGTCATCCCTTTTTTCAGCATTGTGGCCGATTTTTAGATTGAACACAAATTCTCTGATTTTTTTGTCCATTTCTCATTCTTTTCCTATGGTCGGTCATTTTTGAGACCACTTAGCCTGCTTGAATCAAGCCCTCAATGTTTTGGTGTGTTCACATTCTAAATGCCATAAAAGTCACCAAGTTTCCAGTGTGTTGCATCCGATGAAGCTGTGATATAAAAAAAATCAAAAAGTGACAGAAGAGCACCAGAGGGTTTTAATTGATCAAACTGATTTGACCAAATATGTGACCCAGGAGCACAAACCCAGTCATAAGGGTCAATTTTTTCGAAATTGAAATGTATGCATCATCTGAAAGCTGAATGAATAATATTTTCATTGATGTATGGTTTGGACAATATTTGTAAATCTGGAATCTGAGGGTGCAAAAAAAATCTAAATATTGAGAAAATCATCTTTAAAGTTGTTCAAATGAATTCTTAGCTGTGCATATTAATAATCCAAAATGAAGTTTTGATATATTTACAAACAAAATATCTTCATGGAACATGATCTTAATATCTAATGATTTTTGGCATAAAATAAAAATGTATAATTTTGACACATACAATGTATTTTTGGCTATTGCTCCAAATATACCCGTGCTGCTTATGACTGGTTTGTGCTCCAGAGTCACACACGTTTAACCTCATGTCTTCACCGTGTATGTGGATGTTCTCACCTGCTCCGGTCAGAGCGACGTGCAGCAGTGTGACCGTGATGGCGTAGTCCCAAACCCACTCCTCCACGATCCACGCGAATATCAGACCGCTCAACACATACGTCACCTCCGTGGAGATCACGATCACTGCACAACATACACTAACACGTCTAACTATGCACATGATTAGTAACATCAAATTTATTAAACTGGACATCCGTATAACTAGACCCAGAATTTGCCATTGATTGGTTGTTATTGAGTGTATCCCTCTTTTACCAACAGCCATTTTCTGTCTTAAACAACTTCCAGTTTCAATACTTGCCAATGTACAGTATGTATGCTTTAGCATCATTGAATTGTGTCACATTGTAAACATAAATCTGCATTATATCATCTGTCTGCCATCAACAATCAGCATGGGCCTATAATCAGCACACAATGGTGAAATAAGAAGACATAATGCAAAGCCTGTTTGACTCTAAGTGACAGTCTTGAGTCAGTATTTAGATGGCTAAAGCTGTACACAACACAAAGTATACGTATACTTTATATTTGAAGCGTACCTAAATATTTGGGACTCTGCCATGACGGTTGAGTTGTGTAGTCAAACGGCGCTAACAAGCTGTCCACCTCTTCCACCCTGATAACAACAAATAAACAAATGCCTCAAATCAATAATGTGATGCTGCTATAATAGTTTTATGACTGCAATAAAGTTTATTATAAATAAAGCAATAACAGCAATTCCTAACTCTTTAACATTTTAGTGAACTTGTGGCTAATTTGCATTCATTCATATAATCTCATTTGTATGTTTTCATATGATTTGCTTAAGCCTCACTGAGAGTTAGGTTTAGGGGTGGAGCTTCATGCATACTTAAAAAAAAAATCATGTTTTAATACAAATTACATGATATGAATTCATACAAAATTACACCAATAAAGCAGTTATATTTTCTCATGAGATCAGGTTGAAGACCACATGGCTTATGAAAGTCAACACAAACTGATCCTGCTCTACTACAGTGAATATCATGCTTATGATTTATGCTTATGGTCATTTTGTGTTGATTGCAAAATTTAGGATCCAGATTTTACATTTTACATCAACTAGTAACCCAACCAGGGTTATTATAGTTAACTAAAATTGACTATATATATTAGTGCTGTCAAATGATTAATCACGATTAATCGCATCCAAAATAAAAGTTTTAGTTTGCATACTATATGTCACGAATCCGGTTCGTGGTCTTCTGTTCACTCACCACCAGAGGTCCATCCGCATGGACTCTTACACTACATACTGTTGCACGTCACCTCGGACTACAATTCCCATCATCCATTGCACTGACGACACACACACAGCTGAATACACTGATCACACAGCTGTCACCAATCACACGCTCACTTAAGAGCTATTACACACACTACATAAGACCCACTCAGATCCTGTTCAGAGTATTGTTCTGTGTTTATCACTCACCTAGTGATAGCTGCTTTACTGAGTCTAGTTTCGTGTTGCTTTGTTTCCTGATTCCTGTGTATCTTGGATTAACCCTTGTCTCGCCGTTAACCCTGCTTGTACCTCGTTTGGATTATTGCTCATGTTATTGGACTACCCCTCTTCTCAAGCCCTCTGGATATTATTAGCCGATCAAAGACCCCCGCTTGCCCTAGTATTGCTCTTTGTCTTGCCTGTGTTATACCTGTTTGCTGATGTTTTGACCCTGCCTGTGTTTTTGACCAAGTCTTGGAATAAAGCTTGCAAATTGATCTGCACGTCTCACGTCTCGTTCACCCTGTGACAATACTCGGCCACACAAGGATCCAGCAGCTTTTCTGATGAACATTGGCCAGGTATGAATATTGCAAGACTGTTATTAGCTCTTTAAGGAGGGTGCGCAATCGCTCAAGGACTATATTCAAGAGTATTTGTCCATTGCCTATTACTCTGATTTACCGGAGTGTTTACTGATGGAGTGTTTTTGCAAAGGCATTAATCAACCTCTGATGTCTAGGTTTAGAGGCGAGGGTCCACGTTCATCGCTCTGTCCGTTTATGGACTATGCTTTGTTGTGTGTTAGCTCTCCATTCACTGTAGGTGTCGCGGAGGAGGAACGCGACATCGCGTCTGTGACTGAAATCACAGCCACAACAACACACCGTCATATCTCAGCTGATCATCATGAGTCCAGTCACGTCACACCTGATCTTCGTGAGTCCAGTCACGTCACACCTGATCGTCGTGAGTCCAGTCACGTCACACCTGATCGTCGTGAGTCCAGTCACGTCACACTGATCGTCGTGAGTCAGTCACGTCACACCTGATCTTCGTGAGTCCAGTCACGTCACTCCTGATCTTCGTGAGTCCAGTCCACGTCACACCTGATCGATCTTCGTGAGTCCAGTCACGTCAGTCATCGTCGTGAGTCCAGTCACGTCACAGCTGATCGTCGTGAGTCCAGTCACGTCACAGCTGATCGTCGTGAGTCCAGTCACGTCACACCTGATCTTCGTGAGTCCAGTCACGTCACACCTGATCTTCGTGAGTCCAGTCACGTCACACCTGATCTTCGTGAGTCCAGTCACGTCACACCTGATCTTCGTGAGTCCAGTCACGTCACTCCTGATCGTCGTGAGTCCAGTCACGTCACTCCTGATCGTCGTGAGTCCAGTCACGTCACTCTGATCGTCGTGAGTCCAGTCACGTCACACCTGATCTTCGTGAGTCCAGTCACGTCACTCCTGATCTTCGTGAGTCCAGTCACGTCACACCTGATCTTCGTGAGTCCAGTCACGTCACACCTGATCGTCGTGAGTCCAGTCACGTCACAGCTGATCTTCGTGAGTCCAGTCACGTCACACCTGATCTTCGTGAGTCCAGTCACGTCAGAGCTGATCGTCATGAGTCCAGTCACGTCACAACTGATCGTCGTGAGTCCAGTCACGTCACAGCTGATCTTCGTGAGTCCAGTCACGTCACAGCTGATCGTCGTGAGTCCAGTCACGTCACAGCTGATCGTCGTGAGTCCAGTCACGTCACAGCTGATCGTCGTGAGTCCAGTCACGTCACAGCTGATCTTCGTGAGTCCAGTCACGTCACTCCTGATCTTCGTGAGTCCAGTCACGTCACACCTGATCTTCGTGAGTCCAGTCACGTCACACCTGATCTTCGTGAGTCCAGTCACGTCACTCCTGATCTTCGTGAGTCCAGTCACGTCACTCCTGATCTTCGTGAGTCCAGTCAGTCACAGATCTTCACGTCACTCACACCTGATCTTCGTGAGTCCAGTCACGTCACACCTGATCTTCGTGAGTCCAGTCACGTCACTCCTGATCTTCGTGAGTCCAGTCACGTCACACCTGATCTTCGTGAGTCCAGTCACGTCACACCTGATCTTCGTGAGTCCAGTCACGTCACACCTGATCGTCGTGAGTCCAGTCACGTCACACCTGATCTTCGTGAGTCCAGATCTTCACGTCACGTCACCTGATCTTCGTGAGTCCAGTCGTGACGTCACAGCTGATCTTCGTGAGTCCAGTCACGTCACTCCTGATCTTCGTGAGTCCAGTCACGTCACACCTGATCTTCGTGAGTCCAGTCACGTCACACCTGATCTTCGTGAGTCCAGTCACGTCACACCTGATCTTCGTGAGTCCAGTCACGTCACACCTGATCTTCGTGAGTCCAGTCACGTCACATTGATCTTCGTGAGTCCAGTCACGTCACTCCTGATCTTCGTGAGTCCAGTCACGTCACTCCTGATCTTCGTGAGTCCAGTCACGTCACACCTGATCTTCGTGAGTCCAGTCACGTCACACCTGATCTTCGTGAGTCCAGTCACGTCACACCTGATCTTCGTGAGTCCAGTCACGTCACACCTGATCTTCGTGAGTCCAGTCACGTCACTCCTGATCTTCGTGAGTCCAGTCACGTCACACCTGATCTTCGTGAGTCCAGTCACGTCACAGTTGATCTTCGTGAGTCCAGTCACGTCACTCCTGATCTTCGTGAGTCCAGTCACGTCACTCCTGATCTTCGTGAGTCCAGTCACGTCACTCCTGATCTTCGTGAGTCCAGTCACGTCACTCCTGATCTTCGTGAGTCCAGTCACGTCACTCCTGATCTTCGTGAGTCCAGTCACGTCACTCCTGATCTTCGTGAGTCCAGTCAGTCCGTCACTCCTGATCTTCGTGAGTCCAGTCACGTCACACCTGATCTTCGTGAGTCCAGTCACGTCAACCTGATCTTCGTGAGTCCAGTCACATCACACCTGATCTTCGTGAGTCCAGTCACGTCACACCTGATCTTCGTGAGTCCAGTCACGTCACACCTGATCTTCGTGAGTCCAGTCACGTCACAGTTGATTGTCGTGAGTCCAGTCACGTCACAGTTGATTGTCGTGAGTCCAGTCACGTCACAGCTGATCACACCTGATCTTCGTGAGTCCAGTCACGTCACACCTGATCGTCGTGAGTCCAGTCACGTCACAGCTGATCACACCTGATCGTCGTGAGTGTCACGTCCATCGTCACAGTCACGTCACACTGATCGTCGTGAGTCCAGTCACGTCACAGTTGATTGTCGTGAGTCCAGTCACGTCACAGCTGATCACACCTGATCTTCGTGAGTCCAGTCACGTCTCAGCTTTTCGTCCGGAGTCATGTCACGTCACAGCTGATTGTCCAGAGACCTGTCAAATCATGTCTGTTGCACTCAGATCTTCAAGGTCAGTTCTTCGTTATCCCAGTCTAGTATCCAGTGTGAGGGATGCACCACTGGTGTCTGCACGCAAAGCTGTTATCCCCAGACCCACCGATCCCCAGATCCAGTTCCTGAACTAATTCCCCTGTCTGAAGCTCTTCCCATGATGGGGATCGCTTTGTGTTGCGTTTGGGCTGCGTACACCACCACAGAATTGCCCAAGGTAGCGGCATCCACTGTGATGTTTCCAGAGGTGGCGGCTGATGCGGCAGAACCTCTTGGGGGGGGGTATTGTTCTAGCGTTTAGCACTCTCCCAGTGTTAGCTGCCTTGCCAAGCCATTCTGTGTTTCTGTTTAGTCTCTAGTATTGTTCTGCGTTTATCACTCACCTAGTGATAGCTGCTTTACGGAGTTAGTCTAGTCATTTAGTGTCGCCTTGTTTCCTGATTCCTGTGTATCTTGGATTGACCCTTGTCTTGCCGTTCGGACTCTGTTTGTACTGCGTTTGGATTATTGGTATTGGACTACCCCTCTTCTCAAGCCCTCTGGATATTATTAGCCGATTAAAGACCCCCGCTTGCCCTAGGATTGCTCTTTGTCTTGCCTGTGTTATACCTGTTTGCTGATGTTTTGACCCTGCCTGTGTTTTTGACCGAGACTTGGAATAAAGCTTGCATATTGATCTGCACGTCTCACGTCTCGTTCACCCTGTGACACTATATGAGTGTGTACTGTGTAAATTTATTATGTGTGTATATAAAAAAGTATATATTTTCACAAATATATGAATGTATGTATATATTGATATAATTTATATTGTATATAAATATATTTAAACAGTATTTTTCTTAAACATATATATGCATGTGTGTGCATTTATATATATATATATACCTATATACACACCTATATTATGTAAACAAAAATGTTTATTTTGGATGCGATTAATCACTTGACAGCACTAATATATATTTCAGCTACTTGCCAAGGCAGCATTTCTAGCTTTAATTTAGTTTAATTTGATGTAAAACAATAACTGAAACTGAAATAAAAATAATAAAAAGTATACAAAAACACACAAAAGTCACACACACTCTCGCACACATATATAACAGTTTCGCAGATGCAAAATTGTTGCTCGCACAAAATGTGAAAATACATTTACCGTAAAAAAATTTAAAATAACTGCCCAGACCCAACATAATAAACTGTTCATAGGTTGAACATGAAAGTGGCAGTTTTGTGAAGGCAATGCATATAAAGAACAGCAGCGGTGATTTTCATATGACAGTCCATGGGACTTATATTACAAGTGTTGAGAAATACTGACATAGACTATATAGAGGGGGGAGAAAGAGAGAGAGAGACAGAGAGAGAGAGAGAGAGAGAGAAAGAGTGTGTGTTCACTGTGAGACAGGAGAGATCGAGACCGAGACGCACTTTCTCCTTCACTGTCATAAATACATATCCATAAGAAACATCTACTTCAACAAACTCACCAACTTCATAAAGAACTTTACAGCCATTAGTGAAACAGATCAGATAAAGATACTATTAGGAGAGGGACAGACAGCAGCACTTGCTGCGAGATACGTGTGGATGTGCCACAGCCTGAGAGACAGTAGGTGAGTGTTTTTGTGTGTGTGTGTGTGTGTGCGTGCGTGACTCTGTGTCTGTCTGTGTGTGTGTGTGTGTGTGTGTGTGTGTGTCACAGTCTGAGAAACAGCAGGTGAATGTGTGTTGTGTTTGACCTGACCTGCATGTGTGTTACCCTATTGTCCACCACAGTGATCCAGTATGTATATATGTATGTTTCTATGTAAGTTAAAGACTGTGGTATCAAACGTTCACACGTTCTAATGTGTTACAGTTTAATACTTATAAGATGTTATAATATTCTATTAATGTGATGTTCATTTAATTATTATTATTTTATCTTTTTGTACATGCATACTAAGCTTTGGCCATATTGTATAATTTACAGTCATGCCAATAAAGCAATTTTGAATTGAATTGAGAGAGAGAGAGAGAGAGAGAGAGAGAGACAGAGAGAGAGAGAGAGACAGAGAGAGAGACAGAGAGAGAGACAGAGAGAGAGAGAGATTGAGAGAGAGAGAGACAGAGAGAGAGAGAGAGAGAGACGAGAGAGAGAGAGAGAGAGGGGGAGCAGTGCTGCTCAACGAGGAAAATCTGACCTGAGAATGCCGATGCAGAGACTGACCACAATATAGTAGAGAGAGTAGAAGCACAGCAAACACATCAACAGATTCTGAAGAACAGCCTGACGACAAACACAAAAACACTTCACATCAGTTTGTTCTACCCTTACGAAAAAAACGTGTGTCCAAGTGTGCTATTAGTGTACTTCTTTTAAACTAAAAATACTTAGTCTACTTTTTATCTACCTCTCAGAAATGGGCTTTATGTACCTCTCAGAAATATACTCAAAATTGCATTTAACTTGACTTATACTTCGAAAAAGACTCAATATATTTGAGCTTGTGCTCCTAGAATGCATGTGTCATTGTTATACGGTAGGAGGCGCTGGTACACATCTTACAGAATTCCCCAAAACCACAAGAGAAGAACAAACCGAAACAACAGATGCTTCCACATGCAATCTAACACGATCATCAGACATAAACCAGCATCAAAAATATAAAATATCACCAATAAAGAGGTAATAATGACTATCAAGCTTTGGGGTGCCTACATAGGGACATAGTAGTATCCTTAACGTATACTAAGAAAACTTATGAGTATACTTGCAGTATAAAACTTGTAGACTATACTTTAAAGTGTACTAAAAATGCTACTACAAGTATTTAATTAGTAAACTTTCAGTATACCTATAAGTTCACTTTTAGTATAGTTGCAGTACAAGCTAAAAACATTGATTGTGATCATCAAAGTTTACTACTGTTGTACTTTTATATACTAGAAAGTGGGCCAATTCAGTCACAATGAGCATTGAAATAGTACACTTACAAGTATACTACTAGTACTGATATTTGCAAACTTACTACATAAAGTATACTTAAAACCATACTTAATAAAATAAACTTGAGGTATACTAGTTTTTGGTAAGGGTAGTGTTGATGTTAATTTAACATGCTCTATTGTTGTAGAGGCCTGACGTATTCATGCAAATTTCACAATAGAAATGCAGAAAATTCAGATTTATTAGTCAAGGCAAGTCAAGTCAAGTCGCACATGTAAAAGAGACAGAGTTGCGCCAAAGTGCTGTATAACCAAAACACAGTCTATAAAAAGCAATACAAGGAAACATGCATCATATGAAAAATAGTAACATATTTGACATAACAGCTCTACACTAAAAGTTGTCTGAAAGTAAGGCCTATAGAAACATGGCTGGCCACAGTAGATCCCTCAGGGGCAGGTAATCAGACTTTACCCAGGTGTCCTGCAGCTTGCTGGTGATGGGCAGCTGGCCGTGGCGTTTGATCAGCGCGGTCCCACAGCACCGGCAGCAGTAGTCCAACAACATGAATGGCCAGCGATTCTCTGATCGGCGCTCTCGCAAGTAGCAGAGGACTGAATCTGTGCATCTGTCATGGCAGCTCTTAATAAGATTAGCAGCACTGTAAATCTGGGCCGGATAAAGCCCAGCTCCAGGTCTAACTAATTACCTAAAATACTCCTCGCTCAGTAAGGCCGTACCTCACTTTAGCATCCAGTTGACATTGATTTGTTTCTGTTCTACTAATCTTATGAGCACGTTTGGAGCAGGTTTCAGATTAACACTGTGCTAAAACAATTTGAGCATACTTGTTTAAAACAAAGCCTGTGTTAGGAAGCAACTTTTGCATCATTTTTTTCATCAAAAAATTAACATGCTTGTGTTGAAATTAAAACAATTATTTGTTAAAATAAAGGAAATTCGGTCACACTTTGATTTTAAGGTCCAATTTATCGCCATTAACAAACCATATGGCTTTTGACTCATAATTTGCTTTTTAATAGTTAGTAGTTGGGTAGGATTAGGGATTTATATTATGCAAAATATGTGCTTTATAAGTATTAATAAACAGCCAATATGTGACTCTGGAGCACAAACGCAGTAAGTCGCTGGGGTATATTTGTAGCAATAGACAACAATACATTGTATGTGTCAAAATTGCAGATTTTTCTTTTATGCCAAAAATCATTAGGATATTAAGATCATGTTCCATGAAGATATTTTGTAAATTTCTTACCGTAAATATATCAATGCTTAATTTTTGATTAGTAATATGCATTGCTAAGAACTTCATTTGAACAATTTTAAAGATGATTTTCTCAATATTTAGATTTTTTTGCACCCTCAGATTCCAGATTTACAAATATTGTCCGATCATAACAAACCATACATCAATGGAAATATTATGTATTAAGCTTCTCAGATGATGCATAAATCTCAATTTCGAAAAATTGTACACTTATGACTGGTTTTGTACTGTTAATAATGCTAATAAGCAACTATAGATAATAGTGAGAATTGGTCCCTGTACTAAAGTGTTGCTGGAAATTCGTCAGATCAAGTACGTGGCTGGATTTTGATGTGAGAGACAACAGATGGACTTTTTCACTGGAGGAAGCGTTATTATGGATTATAGACTCATATTTGTATTAAAAAACAACTCAATGCTGGATTAGTTTCAGCTTTTGTCTCCTCCAGATGTCACCTGATGGACTGGAGTGGATTATTGTGATGTTTTTCTCAGACTCTCATTCTGACGGCACCCATCCACTTCTGATGCATTTCTCCAAACATGATGAAGAAACAAACTCATCCTAATCTTTATGGCCTGGAAGCGAGCACTGCAGCAATTTCTATTTTTTTAGGGTGAACTATTATTTTAAAGGTAAAGGGTACGAAAAAAAGACATTTGCTTATAGATTAAAGAAATATAAAGACTAGTTGACTGGCTTCAAATTTCATAGTGATCTTCTATGACCCTACAAGTCCAGCATATTTAATATAGAGGTGCACAACATACAGACGCTAAACCTGAAACAAGTATACAGCATGACAAGGGCTGTAATTAAAACCATGGAAATCCATCTCTTTGGCCTTTAAACTCAATTTGCAACATATGCTTATGTTAGCGTGAACCTGAGCCATTGCAAGTGGCCAAATTAAAACTAAAACCAAAACCAGCTGACATTACACGACCAGCGATCACAGTCATTTTAATAAAATAGCAAATATATTTACATCTTTAGTCTAAATGCATTAAATAGTAGTCAATAGTATGATTAGATACAGTGTAAACACTAGGAGTGCACAGATAAACAGCAGTCCTGGCACAAATTACATAATATAGAAATAAAACCAGCTCTGCTTGGTTTGGTAACTATATTATTTGATCACATATGTTTGTCATTTAGTGTTTTATCCATTATTTCTGTGTTGTGAGCCTGTGTTATTGTCGGGAAATAAAAGTGAGGTATTTATACCGTGCATTCATTCACAAGCAAAGTGCATTAAACAGGTTAAAAACACTAATTTGATGACTGACTGTAGCATATAGGCTATAATTCAGTGTGTTTTAGTTTATCTAGTGTTGCTCTTAACAGCTAAATATGATTAGTTTTAGTGTAGTTTAATATATGTAATGTTGTGTACAGATCAATGCAGTGTAGCTCGATGTTGTAAATCCAAACATTAGTATAGTTTGGGGTGGTTTTGTAGCTCTACAGCACAGTTTAGTGTTGTGAGGATCAGTACAGTGTCGTTTAGTTCAGTATTAGCGTCGCGTTTCTCCATCTCTGGCCAATAAAAGCACAAGAGTTGTGTTTACTGAGACGTTTCTGTGCATTTTGGGAAGGCTTGCTCGCACACAGGGTTGTATTTTTAGCATCAAAACAGCAATGGCGATGTTTTAACGCCACCGGACCCCGTCGCCGCTCGTTAACAGAGCCGCTGGCCGGTTTCTACCGGGTCGGTGCGACCGTCGGAACTGTTTCAGCGCAAAAACTTTCGGTATTGTCATGATGGGCGAGTGTGAAGCGCGACGGCAGCACTGCGCATGCGCACTGGAGTCCGCCTGGCCAATTTCTCAGTACTCGTGGGAGAATTTGGGTAAGAAACAGACAAATTAAAACAATCGCACGCTAGAATAAACTGCTCGCCTTGCATTTTATACTCTGTAATACACCTTTACGCGCCGTCTCAGACTGTCGCGGGAGGTTTAATGCGATGCAATACGAATGAAAGTTAGATTTAAAGTAGAAAACGCCTGGACGTGTCATCAATAATACGAGCAGCAGGAAGAGAGTATGAAATAAAGAATAACGCGAATGAATGACTCTCCAAACAGACGCAGTCGATAGAAAGGATCAAAGTGTACATGTGCGGCTGATGCCAGGAATAAAGCATGTATTTATGAGTCTGTGTAGAATAATGCAAAGCAGTGCATGTGTGCTGGAAACGACAGGAACTGCTCGTGCCGAACAAAACACGTCTCGTGCGTTCGATCAGCGCGGCGCGAGCATGCACTTTAAATGTCATTGATCAGCAATAATGTCGCGATTCGCCAGGCCCGTGTCTTTCAATTATATAGTGAATATAATTCCTGCTCCGCCATTTTGAGAAACTGCCTTTTAAAACACATTAAAGAAAAGTGTTTTAATATGTCGTCTGAAATATGTCGTCGATATTTAGGGGAGAATAACACCGCACTGTCTGTCGCCGTCGAGCTGAATCATTTCACCTCATTCAGTGCAAACTAGTGAATACAATAGAGCTCGCGAACCTGGAAACAAACGCGTTTAACTGAACAACTCAAGCTGGGAAATTAACATGCATTTCATTTTATTAGCATCATCGTCGTCTTTAAATTTCATCTAAATAATAATTATATATATATATTATATATATATAAACGATATTCAAATATATGCACTTCACGTAGAAAACTAAAGCATTTGCACGGAGATTTCAAATATTTGTTGCAAAAAATGAACTTTGTTTAATTATATAACATAATAAATATCTATAAATACTATAGCTGCGAAAATCGCTTTATGTTCTTATATGCGGCCGTTGTTACACTCTGACTCGGGTGTTTCCTGCGAAACCGTGTTGAAATGAATCAAAACACGCGATGCGCTGATAAAATGTTGCAATATGTGACAATATTGCGTGCATTTCTTTTTGATTTCATTGTTGGACAGGGGCTTGAAAGTTTCCAGCGCCGCGGATGAACGGCAGCAGCAGCGCGCTCTGCTGGCGGATCCGGAAACGACACGCATGCGCTAGGCCTCATGCGGCACACACACACAGACACACAACACACACACACCACACCACACCACTTAATACAATACAATACAATACAACACAACACAACACACACAAGTTACAACACACACACAACACACACCACACCACACGCCCCCCCCCCCACTTAATACAATACAATACAATACAACACCGCAACACACACCCCAAGTTACAAACACACACACACACACACACACACACACACTCACACACACAGACACACACACACACACACACCACACACACACACACACACACACACACACACACACACACACACAGATAGACTCACACAACACACATGCGCACGCACGCACGCACGCACGCGTGTGCACACTCTCACTCATTCACTCACTCACTCACACACACACACACAACACCACCACACACACATACCACACACACACACACACACACACCACACACACACACACCCACACACACACACAGACAGACAGACAGACAGACAGACAGACAGACACACACACACACACGCACACTCTCTCTCACACAAACACACACACACAGATAGACTCACACAACACACATGCTCACGCACGCACGCACGCAAGCACGCCTGTGCACACTCACTCATTCCTCACTCACTCACACACACACACACACACACACACACACACACACACACACACACACACACACACACACACACACACACACACAAATGCGTACGGTCTTAATGCATAAAACTGTAGTATTTGAGTGCCATCATTCAAAAATGATCTAATATGTTTAGGTTCAGTAATTTCACTTTAATAAGTTATTTTCATCGCCATTAAAGAGAAATTACTGAACATAAACATGCTAAAAATGCTAATATTAGAAGAAAGGCGTTTGCATCTGAACTCTTCCTTTGTTTAGATAAAGCTTTCTAATAGTCCTTTGTTGTTTGAAATAACTTGTTTTAAATGATTTTACATTAGTATATGGATGAGTCTGATCTGTCAAGAATATGTTTGGGTCACATTTACCCCAAGACTAAATAAAAATACAATTTATGCTAATTTATTTGTCTTTAAAATGACATGTTACAATGCAGATATCTCCAAAAAGGCTTAAATTTGTATGCAAATGTGTAATTTGTTTGGTGTGAAACGTGACCAATGAATTATGAGATTCAGTTGTTATGGATTCTGATTCAGATGTGAAGTTGCATGCACATACAGACTGTGTTTCTCTATAGTAAAATCACACAGAGAGTGCGTTTAGATGAGTCTCAGTGGCAGATTGCGAGTAAGGCTCATATATCTGACGGCTGTGTGTGTTTCAGATTAGCTGTGATGGAGTCAGCCGCTCCAGAGTTTGACGTGTACGAGGCGATGGACTGGAAGGACGGAGTGGGAACACTGCCCGGCAGCGAGCTCAAGGTTAGCAGATGCACTATATTGCCAAAAATATTGGCACCCTCTTCTAGTGAAAGTTTTGACTACTTTAGTAATTTCCATGAGTACAGATCTTAATGTTTAAGCATATAATGATATTCTAGGGAATTGTGTGCTTCTATTTTTATACCAACAGTTTGGACACGACCCTTTTCTATTCTAACATGACAGTGTCTCTGTGTATAAGACAAGGATCAAAGAGAAATTATGATTCAGTCAGTGTGGAAGAACTTGACTGGTCTGCAGAAAGCAGCTGAACACCTCTGGTGTGACTTTAAATGAGCCAAAAACTCATCACCAAACACCAATGACTTGTACACATGGGTACTGTCATTTCATCCACTTCAAAACTGTTGCAACAGAGGTGGAAATACAATTTTTAAGTACATTAATTATGTTTCCACGGTTTGGAAGTGCCCTTTTCTCTTCTAAAGAAGGGGGGTGCCAATACTTTTGGCAATATAGTGTACATATAGGCTTTTATTACACTGCAAAAAAATGGGTTTCTTACTTCGTATTTGTGTCTTGTTTTCTAGTGCAAATATCTAAACATTCTTGAATCAAGATGCATTTACTAGACAGGTAAAATTACCTAAGATTTTAAGTGATAAAAATAATGTTAGTTTTTGCTTAAAATGAGCTAAAATATCTGCCATCGGGGAAAGAAAAGTAATCTTAATTCAAAGGCTAAACAAGATACCTTTTTTTTCCCCGATGGCAGATATTTGTGCTTGTTTCAATCTGAAGTAATTTTACCTGTCAAGCTAATAATGCATCTAAAGGCAACATTTGTGCTGAAAAAAAGACACATACTAGGTAAGAAAACTAGTGTATATATAATCTAGTGCTGTCAAACGATTAATCACATCCAAAATAAAAGCTTTTATATGTGTACTGTGTATATTTATCATGCATGTATAAATACAAACACATACTGTATATATTGAAAATATTTATATATTTAAATTATTAGCTTTTTATTTTATAATATATAAACATAACCTATTTTTCTTAAAAATATACATGCATGTGTTTGTATTTATACACCCATGATAAGTATACACAGTACACATATACAAACTTTTATTTTGGATGCGATTAATCGTTTAACAGCACTCAAGACAAAAATACTAATATTTTAGACACTGCATTATTATTTTTTGCAGCGTATATATAAACACAAGCCTGAAAATGAACCTAAACGTGACCGGTTCACTGCATTACATATGTATGATTTTTTTAATGACGGTGTGTGAGCATCTCCGTTATGTGTGTTTTAGTTCCAGGTCAATGAGTTTGGGGTCCTGGAGGTCGTAACGGACGAGATGGAGGAGGAGAGGGGTAAGAAAGCTCACGCCACCACCACGTGGAGCGTCCCCACCGCTCAAGAGGGTAAATACACCATCATACGCTCCTGTTTGGCCCCTTTCCCTGCTCACCGTTTCTAGCTTGTTCTACACAGCATCCTATAGAAGTAAACTGGAGATTTCATTGTGCTCATAAAGTGATACAATTATTCTAACTCCGACTGCTTCGGAAACCATTGGTTGTGATCCTCCCTCCATTGATGAGATCGATGTCTCACGTTTGCAGAAAAAAGGTCTAACGATCCCGAAAGATCCCTTACGCCTCTTCCTTCAGGCAGACGCTTTAGAGCAGTGGTTCTCAACCCGTGGCCCGTCACCAATCCAAATGTGGTCCACCATGCTGAAACATAATTAAAAATTAATTTCAGTTTTACAATTCATTTTATTTTTTACATTAATTAAAAAATGTACTTAACAAAAAAATGATAGCTTATATTTGTTATGTAAAATATATTTTGTTTTTCATATATTATTTTCAGACATGAGCAGACTCACGTGATTTAATGTTACGCATTTAACGAACACCACTCACTCACTCACTCACTCACTCACTCACTCACTCACTCACTCACTCACTCACTCACTCACTCACTCACTCACTCACTCACTCACATCACTCACTCACTCACTCACACACACACACACACACACACACACACACACACACACCACACACACACACACACACACACACACACACACACACACACACACACTCACTCTCTCACACAGACACCAATTCAATTCAAGCATCAGCAGTCATTAGTTGTGTAGAATTGAGCATCAGAATGGACACATGTGTTAAGGGAGAAAACGAAATGTGGAAAATGGCAGCGAAGGAACGTATTCAAACAAGAATAGTCGCCGCATCAGCCGTGAAGAGAGTGCTGGACTTACTTTCGATTTGCCCCTCCCACCCTCACTCAAATATGTTCAGCTAAACATAAACACCCATAGGCTACTACGCAGCAATCATCCTTAATTACAGAAATGTGAGAGAACCTCAGATTATTAAATAAAAAAATGCTTTCCGTATTTGGATCAACATCAGCTACATTTGTGAACGCACACTTTCTGTAATGCCGCATGTCATGTCACGCTTCCGTGCGCGTCTGTAACTTACAATCACAACTTCACTGTGCCGTTACTCTTTCCAGCAGAGTTTCACTAAATTATTCAGCTCCCGACAGCATCAGGTGTTTTATTAATAGTTATTTATTTATTTCAATAAATGTAATCGTTTAGATATCATAATATTTAAGCTATAAATAATATAATAAATCTGGTTGGTTTGTATGATGACATAATATGTGACCCTGGAGCACAGAAGCAGTCATAAGCAGCACAGGTATATTTGTAGCAATAGCCAAAAATACATTGTATGGGTCAAAATTATAATTTTTATTTTATGCCAAAAACATTAGGATATTAAGATCATGTTCCATGAAGATATTTAGTAAATGTCCTACCATAAATATATCAAAACTTAATTTTTGATTAGTAATATGCATTGCTAAGAACTTAATTTGAACAACTTTAAAGATGATTTTCTCAATATTGCGCTTTTTTGATTTTCATTATATTAGATTTTCAAATATTCCCGATCAATAACAAACCATACATCAATGTACATATTATTTATTCAGCTTTCAGATGATGCATAAATCTAAATTTTGTGCTCCAGGGTCACATATGTAAATGACATGCGTGCGGTCTGTGAGACTTGCACTTGGACCATAGTGCGGCCCGATGGAAAAAAAGGTTGAGAACCACTGCCTTAGAGCAATTAAAACTCTTCATTAGAAGAATCTCAATTAGAAATCTGCATTTCATTCTTTGTAATTGATATCACATAATGCATGTTATTGAATGTTGCTGAGTTCACAGAGCAACTAGGTTAATAAATAAAATAAATAAGTGGGCTGAAATTAATCGTGAGATTGCACAGATTTACCATCCGCCATTTGATTCTTAATTACACAGTGACATAATTTAACGAGTCAAATGAAGAGACAGCGATTACAGCTGATCATATGAGTGCAAGTGAACAGATGCAACCATTCATTACGATACGGTCACCTGAAATAATGTTCAGATAAAGTAAAAATACACAAATTATGTTACTGATGTCACTACTTCTGCCTGGTCTGAGCCATATAAATGAGGTTTGTGGTTAGAAATTAATGTATTTTGCTAGATTCAATGACCTTAAGTAATATTTTCGACTTGAATTATACTATTTTTTTCAGTGTATAACTGTGATGCATGTAAAATAAGTATAAAAACTTGCATTATAAAAACGATTAAACTAGTAGTTTACTGCGAGAGCACACAAAGTGTTCTTTCATAAACAAGTACAACATACACTGTAAAAAAAACACTGTGAACAACACAATAAACCACATACACTGTAAACAACACAATAAACAACATGCACTGTAAAAAAGACACTGTAAACGACACAATAAACTCCATACACTGTAAACAACATGAAAAACAACATACACTGTAAAAAATACACTGTAAACAACACAATAAACAACATACACTGTAAAAAATACACTGTAAACAACACAATAAACAACATACACTGTAAAAAATACACTGTAAACAACACAATAAACAACATACACTGTAAAAAATACACTGTAAACAACACAATAAACAACATACACTGTACAAAATACACTGTAAACAACACAATAAACAACATACACTGTAAACAACACAATAAACAACATACACTGTAAAAAATACACTGTAAACAACACAATAAACAACATACTCTGTAAACAACACAATAAACAATGTACACTGTAAAAAATACACTGTAAAACAACACATAAACAACATACTCTGTAAACAACACAAAAACAATGTACACTGTAAAAAATACACTGTAAACAACACAATAAATAACATACACTGTACAAAATACACGTGAACAACACAATAAACCACATACACTGTAAACAACACAATAAACAACATGCACTGTAAAAAATACACTGTAAACAACACAATAAACAACATACTCTGTAAACAACACAATAAACAATGTACACTGTAAAAATACACTGTAAACAACACAATAAACAACATACACTGTAAACAACACAATAAACAACATACACTGTAAACAACACAATAAACAACATACACTGTAAAAAATACACTGTAAACAACACAATAAACAACATACACTGTAAAAATACACTGTAAACAACACAATAAACAACATACACTGTAAACAACACAATAAACAATATACACTGTAAAAATAAACTGTAAACAACACAATAAACAACATACACTGTAAAAAATATATTTATAATATAAATATATAATATATATTTATAACAAAAAATGTTAAGTTAGCGGGGTAACAAAAACAACTTTTTTGTATGACAGTAATACTTACAGTGTATGTCAAGTAAAATAACAGTATACGTACAAGTTCATCTATAAGTTGTTAATAAAAAAGGGTTAAGCAAATGTTACGTGCTGTTTTTGTAATTCTTTGTCAAATTTAATAGCAAGATACAAAAGAAAAATGTCGATGTAAATGAACTTACATGTAAAATTACACTTTAATAAACTAATAAACAAGTATTGAAATAGCACCCTTGCAAGTATCCAATGCTATTTCTCATCCATCTGAATTTAACCCTCTAACTCTAGCACTCTATTCTAATTCTATTCTTTATCAAAATAAATTAATTAAAAACTCGGCCGTTTTAGACTTGCACTCTATGCATTTACTAGCTAGCTTCTCTATTCTTTCATTTATTTCATTATATTCATTGATTATACAATTAAAACAGCAAAAAAGGCCTATAACACTAGCTTGCTCTATTCTATCTGTTTTCTTTTTATTATATATGCATATATATTTGATATGCTACGTGTGCTGTGTTAAGCTAACCGAGACTTGTGTATTATTGCTCTTTTGTTGATTTTGATTGCCTCTAATGTCCTCATTTGTAAGTCGCTTTGTATAAAAGCCTCTGCTAAATGACTAAATATATACTACTAGTATGCTAATTTTAAAATAATAAAGGTAATTGCAATGCTTGAACTTTTAAGTTTGTGAAACAAAATTAACGATTGATCTTCTTTTTAGTGAGAGTAGTGACACCGACTGACAGTGGAGCAGGCGTAGGTGATATTACTGATGTCCTGCGAAGCTCGAGTCACTTTTATAAGAGCCAGGCGACTAGGTTTAGTGTATAACGGAATTTGAAAGTCGATCCAGAGACTCACATTTGAAAAGTGCACAGCCTTGTCTGATATTGCAGGTTATTGATCTGTGTTGATTTCCCTCAGCTCGCTCTGAAGGGCCGGTCTCACAGGAGGAGACGCCGTGGGCCCAGCGGGGTCTGGTGTGTGTCCGCTGTAACAGGAAGGGCTCCGTGGTGGACTTCCTGTCTAACGGGCTGCACTGCAGCGATCGCTGTCTGCAGCAGGAGCAGCAAGAGTAAGTCCTGCACTGCCCTGCCACCGAGGCTGCCACTGTTACTGATGAGCTAGTGTTGAATGTGTCCTGCAGCGTTTGAACCATTCCTCACGCGTTGGGCGTAAGTTACGCAATCAGATTACTTTTCCAAGTAACTGATCCGAATATAAGACAAGGTTTTTTTTCTTGGAACTACATGTGAAAAAATGCGGTCGTCTTATATTCAGGGTCTAGACCTGGGGTCGGCAACCTTTTCGGCATGACTTTTAAAATTGCTGTTTTAAATTTTACTTAAATTTTAAGTAACTAAACTCAGCTTCATTGTTTGTAGAGAGCTTACAATTCTCACATCTCTCTTCCTCTCTCACATCGCTCTCTTCTCTCAATTCAATTCAAATGAGCTTTATTGGCATGACTGTGTAACATATCACAATGTTGCAAAGCAATAAGTATATTATACAAACATACATATTAATAAAAAAGGGGAAAAATAAACACATACATGTCCAACTTATCACAATTTTTTTTTATAAATAAATAAAATAAAAAAAATAATACAGAGAATCACCAAACACCAATGACTTGTACATTCATTATATTCTTTAGAAGAGAAAAAGGCACTTCCAAACTGTGGCAACAGAGATGGAAACATAATTAATTTATTTAAAAATGGTATTTCCACCTCTGTTGCGACAGTTTTGAAGTGTATGAAAGGACACTATTAGGACAATATTATGAAAGTACCCATATGTACAAGTCATTGGTGTTTGGTGATGAGTTTTTGGCTCATTTAAAGTCACACCAGAGGTGTTCAGCTGCTTTCTGCAGACCAGTCAAGTTCTTCCACACTGACTGAATCATCATTTCTCTTTGATCCTTGTCTTATACACAGAGACACTGTCATGTTAGAATAGAAAAGGGTCCTGTCCAAACTGTTGCTATAAAATTAGAAGCACACAATTCCCTAGAATATCATTATATGCTTAAACATTAAGATTTGTACTCATGGAAATTACTAAAGTAGTCAAACCTTTCATTAGAAGGGGGTGCCAATACTTTTGGCAATATAGTGTATTAATGCAGATCTATCAAAGATTATTTCATGCAAAAGCTTGTATTCAACTCTTCCTTGCTATTATTATTATTTTACTTGCTTCCGAAGGAGACTGAGGCTGGTGTTAAAATTTATAAACGTGGTGCGTGTCACCCCATGAGAGCGTTTCATATTCACCGTCCCTCTCACGGTGTGTGCAGACTTCAGTTCAGGGTTCCTGAGGGTCTTAAAAAGTCTCAAATGAAGGCCCTTAAAAAGGTCTTGAATCAGAGCTGAAAGTCTTAAATGCATAAACAATAAATGCATTGCGTGCATTGCTAAAAAATTATATATTTTTCAGTGTTTTTTTTATATTGTTTCCCCATACAAATATCTACACGTCCTTAATTCAAGATGCATTTACTTAAGATGCAAAATGAAGATATGAAGTCTTGTTTTCTGAGAAATTGAACAAAATGAAGTGAATTTATGGCCAAAACAAGAACAAATATCTGTCAGTGGAGAGTGAAAACTTGTTTTTTTCTGAGCCCACTGGCAGATATTTGTTTTTTTTCTATTTTCCCTCTTTATTTTGGTCAGTTTCTCAGAAAACAAGAATTCTGTTGTGTTGCTTCTCAAGTAAATGTATATTGGTTTAATTTTTATTGCGAACGTTTGTTTGAACTATGGTGTCGGGAAACACAGAATCGTTGAACTGTGCTGGTAACGACAGAACTTGCGACCATAGTTGGCTAATGATGCTTTTGGGAAACGCACCCCTGGGCAGCAGTTGTTGTGTTTTTGTTTGTGTGCACTGGGAAACACACTTGCATTGACTGACGTGTCACAATGATTTAAAATAGAAAGGACATTTGGTGTGTGTTTAGAATGGAATGCAGGTGCGCTGCATATGGACCGATATCATAAAAATAGCATGTTAAACAATATGCAGAATGCAATGATAAACATTTCAAATAGTAGTATGCTCAGTTATTATCACATGAGCTTAGTTAACATCTTGGAATTGAAACAGTTGTCTATTTTTGTGTGAAATCATCCTGACCTTTTTCTTTCTGATCAAATGAGGAAATCGCAGGCAGTATGGCTTCCGGAGAATGTGTTCATAGAAAAGGAAGGTCAGCTTGAGTGCAATGTATTGTAGTAAACACAAGGTTCTCACAGTCATGGAAAATTAGAAACTGTGACATCCAAGCATGGAAAAGACAAGAAAATATTCCTTGTGAATTAGAAATGTCCTGCTTATGTTCTGCTCTAAAATATATTAATATTGGCAACACATTGCTGATAATAACATCTGTTTGTTCCTTACTCAGTCTGACCAATTGAATCGTCTCCATAATTAAGTTTCAGTAATTAGAGGCCAATCACTGAAGGTGCGTAGGGATCTATTGTATGTGTTATTGTTCTTCTACGTTTTCTTCCGCTCTGAAGTCTATGGCATCCCACAGACCTGTATGGAAAAAAGTTATGAAATTTGGCACACAAATAAAGGACAGTCTGAACATAAACCACACCAAATTTTGAGTCTCTATCTCAAACTCTCTAGCGCCACCACTTGTCCAAATTTGCACTTACATTTGTGATAATAACTTTTTAACTGTAAGGCTAGATGTCCTCTAATTACTTGGCTCAAGGCGATCTGAATACACCCTATGACATCTTTTTCGGACATAAAAATTGTTCTGCCATTTAGATAAAAAAAAAAAAAATAAAATTCAAACTCCTTGTAGAATGTATGTTTAATTTTCACTGTATGTTTAACTTCAGACCATGTTGACTAAAAACCATGGAAGTTGATTAGTCAAACTGTATCTGAATAACACACAAATTAATTTGTCAAAAATCTCATCTCTGCACTGCTTTAATCTATTCTGTCCAGCACAGTTTCAGCATAGTGCCACCTAGTGGTCATGCGATATGAAAAATGGCTCTTATAACTTCTGAACGTTTGGCCAAAAATCATAATGCTGGTCTCTTTACATTTGGAGCAGCAAGCCTAGTCGAATGCTACCCAATATTCCCATGCCGGCCATTTTGAATTTCGAAAGAAAAAATTGCTATGTTTAATGCATGCATTGGCGTATCATTTCGAAACTTTCTATGTGTCTTTGCACCTGAAGAACTTAAAAGTTAAGTTGCCGCACCACCTTGTGGCCAAAAATGATAATGAAATTAAAAAAGCAAATAACTTTTGATTAGTTTTGTCTATTGCCATGATACTGGTCTTGATGGATTCTGTGGATTCAGTGGATGCTGAGAATATTGATACCATTTATGGCATAATCGGATGGACTTCCTGTCTGCCATTTTGATTTATATTGAAAATCTACTTTTGCAAACTTTTCCTAGATCGTTGGTCTGATTTTCACCAAATTTGACCCAAATCATCTTCAGACCATGCCTGATTCATGATGCCAAACTGCATCTAAGTCTGTATTTTTGACATACTGACACCAAACATTGTGTTATTATCACCTGACACTGACACACCACATCCTTTTGACTATAGCACCACCTATTGGTCATATTAATAGTGAATGAACTTACCCATAGGAAAAATGTACTGCTCAGTGGTTGCTCTTCCTAAGCTCAGGAGACTTAGATGCGATTCTCATATATCTCTCATTTTACAACCCGAATTTACAAACCCGGAAATGTTGGGACGTTTTTAAAAATGGAATAAAATGAAAACTAGAAGACTTTCAAATCACATGAGCCAATATTTTATTCACAATAGAACATAGAGAACATAAAAAAATCACAAAATGAGCTCAATTCAAATTTGATGCCTGCTACAGGTCTCAAAAGAGTTGGGACGGGGGCATATTTACCATGGTGTAGCATCTCCTCTTCTTTTCAAATCAGTTTGAAGACATCTGGGCATCGAGATTATGAGTTTCTGGAGTTATGTTGTTGGGATTTGGTCCCATTCTTGCCTGATATAGGTTTCCAGCTGCTGGAGAGTTTGTGGTCATCTTTGATGTATTTTTCGTTTAATGATGCACCAAATGTTCTCTATAGGTGAAAGATCTGGACTGCAGGCAGGCCAATTCATCACCCGGACTCTTCTACTACGAAGCCATGCTGTTGTAATAGCTGCAGTATGTGGTTTTGCATTGTCCTGCTGTAATACACGTCCTATGGAGGGGTGCATATGTTGCTCTAAATCCTTTATATAACTTTCAGCATTCATAGTGCCTTCCAAAACATGCAAGCTGCCCATACCGTATGCACTTATGCACCCCCATACCATCAGAGATGCTGGCTTTTGAACTGAATGCTGATGGCACGCTGGAAGGTAGTGACCCGGAGGAAACGGCGTCCGTGCTTTCCAACAAGAATGTCAAATTTGGACTTGTCTGACCATAGAACACTTTTCCTCCTTTGAAACAGTCCATTTTAAATGAGCCTTGGCCCACAGGACACTATGGCGATTCTAGACCATGTTCACATATGGCTTTCTTTTTGCATGATAGAGCTTTAGTTGGCATCTGCAGATGGCTTGGCGGATTGTGTTGACCGACAGTGGTTTCTGGAAGTATTCCTGGGCCCATTTAGTAATGTCAGTAGTGTTGATGCAGCCGTGTCAGGGAGAAGTCAAGTCAAGTCACACCTTTATTTATATAGCGCTTTTAACAATACAAATTGTAACAAAGCACTGCACAATATCAAATAGGAAAATTGTGTCAATAATGTAACATGTCAGGTTTTAACACTCAATTTTCAGATGAATGTATTTCATTATTGAATTTAGTAATGGCATTGTCCAGCTCATTGTCCAGAAGCGCTGTGTTTCTAGGCGAAAGCAAAAACACTTTATTTGGCCTCCGAAAGTAGATGCATTTAAGAATCATTAAGATTGCTCACAACAGAACAGCAACGCAATTTTATGGATGAGCGTTTTGTGAACCTAGGAGAGGAGGTAATTCTGGCTATGCTATGACAATCTGGCGCTTCAGAATCAGCAACTGTAAGTTTTGATATTAGTTTAAGCTATTGACTGTTCAAATGCAGAGTTTAGTGAGTCGTGTGTGTGTGTGTGTGTGTGTGAGTGAGAGAGAGAGGGCCACATCACAGTGTACAGCCCGTCAGAAATCATCTTAATTGTGGCTTGTTTGCAAACACATACGAGCTTCATCACTGTGTCTGTTACGTGACTCTGTTCCCCTCTCGGGCTTGAACTGATGCTAAAACTAAAGACATTAGTAACATTACCATCCGACTGCTTGTGCCATGTTTCAACCAGACATAGAATGTCCAGGTTTTTTTTCCCACTATAATGTCAGATAAAATCACAGCTTTGTTGTTAACAGAACGAGCATTAAAAAACGCCGATTTCAACAGGCGCGGGGACTCAGAAAATGCCCGAGAGATCTCTTTTTGTATAGGCACAGACAAGTTGTTATAGTTAATCCCAGCAGGTCTGTACAGCAGCCTTTGAGGTTTACAAAAAAATGTGGGATAGGAGACAACATCAGATGACAGATGTGCAAAACTGCGCCTTGAAGAGCGATGGATGTAGCGTTTACGCCGAAGAATTCCAGCATCTCCGCAGATTGTGTAAATGTCATTTGTCAAATAATAGTTCCGCTTTAGTTTCAACAGCTGAGAAGCAGTGTACCTTAAGGCCATGCAGGAGGAATCCACACTAGCAGCAGCCTCGCAGCAGTGTAAATCCAAAGCAAGCAACAGGAAATTTGGTTCCAGTAACAGATACTCAGAAATAGGAGCAATAATCCAACGCGTGAATCGTAGTTCCACATCTCCAAAAAGCAAGACGACACAACGGTCTTCTAAGCTCCAAAACCGTTTTATCACACAAAAGCATCAGCAGTAGTAGTGAATAATAAAACAAACAAAACGGAGAAAGGAGCGGCAGCCAAACGCGCCAGCAAACCCCTTCAGCAGATGGCAGTTAACTATCTTTGCATTTATTTTGAAAGCTAAAGCTCGCAATTTTGGAAAGGGGCGTTACATTTCTGACTTATGCTTGTGGTATTCGGCCAATCACAATGCACCGTGTCAGTTGGCCAATCAGAGCAGACTGTGCTTGTCGGAAGGAGGGGCTTTGTAGAAAACGAAGTGTTTGAAAGAGGCGGGGCATAGAGGACCTACAATAATGTTTTTTGAACATTAAAGCATGTCAACATATTCTGTTACACCAAATACACCAAATAATGATCTTTAAAAAAAGCATCATATGACCCCTTTAAAAAATGTCTCAACATTTTCAGAATTCGGGTTGCAGTATCAACAGATTTTTTTAGGAGAAATAGAAGTAGACACAAATGAAACATGAGAAATATTTGAGAAAATAATAGTCAAAACTGAGAATGTGGTGGAAGAATAAACAGATTATCTCTTTATTGTCTTACTGCAGTCAAGACTCCAATATTGAAATAGTTTATTCCTCAGTGGTTGCTCTTTCTAAGCTCATGAGACTTAGTTGTGATTCTTATACATGTCTCATTCTAGTATCAATAATGTTTCAGATGTGTCTCTTAAAATTCCCTTAGGATAAATGAAAGTAGACACAACTGAGACATGAGAAAGTTCTGAAAGAAAGGAATCCAAAATGACATGAGAGAGAAACATGGGAGATGTATTTATTATCTTGCTGTAATCTCTCTTACTATAGTAGTAGAGACCAGAATCAACTGGAAAGGTGAGAATTGAACAGGTGCAGGAAAGTACCTTTAGCTGGGATTCGAGATCTCTAATATAAACTTTTGAGGAGACAAATGTGAGAGATCCAGAGTCTCTAGTTAAGGACAAAAATCTGAGCACAGTGTGTGATGTTGTTGAGATCTCTTTTAAAGCTTTAAAGGAGACCATTGTAAGAGTTTGTGTCTCAAGAGACAAGTTTGAGAAGCAGGAGACTCACAAAAATCTCCATTCGATCTTAAAGTAACCTCATTTCTGTCTATGAGACACTTTTGAGATGTTAAAAAGATCTTACTTTTGATTTTTTTTGCCAGTTTGAGTAAAATCATGCTTGCTCTTCATTCAGCCTCTGTTGTGCTTGGTCCCTTAATTGCTGCTTGCAGCTATATTTGATACGGTGACTTTTTAGTTTATCACTGTGAAGCTGCTTTGAAACAATTTGTATTGGATTAAGTGCTATAGAAGTAAAGATGACTTGATTGATTGTTATCTGACTGTAATAAGGTCCCTGGTGTGGCAAATGATAATAACGAAGAACGCTTCTTGTGGATTTGATTGACAGCTCAAGTCACCCAGTGAATGGCAGTGAAATCTTGTTTTTTTGTTTGAAAACTTGCACACAGATAATCGGATGAAGAATGAGCAGGATCCCTGTGTACTACTGTACACTCATCCCTGTTGTTCACTAAAGCAGTAAGCCACGATAGGTCGAGCAGAACAGTGATTTAGTGTCAGGCATGATGCATGCTAAAGCTATCTCCTTAACCATAGTACATCAGAATGGAGATCCTGTGGCCTCTTGCTTCTGTAAAACAGCAATGTGATGGAAGACACTTTTCAATAAATATATAACATAATGCTAGTTAGGTGTTGCAGGTACTCAACTGGCAAAAAGCACATTTATACAGTACATTCTGCATGCTACCCTCATACTTACTTTAAATGTGTTTCTGTAAATCTCTCACTGATTTGTTAAACACCGTAGTGTTGCTATAAAGCTTGTCGTGTTGTGGTATTTTCCAGTCAGCTGTAAACAGATTGCTTGCTTCGTGGTCAGCTACTAAAGTCTATGAAGTTTAACATGGAGCGCAGGGTGTGAGCTCGATGGGAGGGCGGCTAGGCATTTGTTGCCTATGCTGCACGATCCCGCGTCTTGTTCCTAAACATAGACCAAGACATGTTTTCAGACAATCTACACTGATCATACACACAGTTTATTCAATAATTTGTGTCGAGTGGTACGAATGATTTGCAACCAAAGGATATGTAACACCACTGTTAAAGGGGACAGTTCACCCCCCCCCAAATGAAAAATATCTGTCATCAGATTTAATCACCCTCTAAGTATTTCCAAACCTGTCTAAGCAATGTTTTTGTTCTGCCAGGAATACACCAATAGGATAGATATTCCCAGACAATTATGTCAAAAACAGAGCAGTTCGGAGAAACAGATTGTATTTATTTTCTGTACTATGGAAGTCTCCAATGGCATGCCCCAAAGACAACGGTCTGATTACAACTTCTTCAGAATATCTTCCTTTGTGTTCAGAACAAACACATTCATACTGGTTTGGAAAATACTTGAAGGTTGAGTAGAATGATGAAAAGTGATCAAGCCGATATTTATTTATTTTATAACCCGATACAAATTATGTTGCATGTTTATGTACCTCAAATAACAGATATGCAGAATCGATATTTATTTTACCTGTTATAAGAAGGTGAAGTGAAAGGTAAAGTCCATTAATCGCTTTGGTTTTTCTTCCCTTTGATAGCTCACGTCTTGACAACAACAAAATTAACAAGTGACAAATTAACATGTTTCTTGTTAAATTTAATCTTCAAATTACAAGACAATTAAAACATTTTATTTATAAAAGAGCCCAGATCATCAGCAAACACTGATATTAACAATAAGCATAAATAATGTTATGTTTCAATTAGAGAATGTAAGGGAAAGGAGTCATATCAACTTTCATTTTAAACTACAGTTTTAGGTATATAAGGCTGTTTAATAGACTAAAAGAGTGGAGAATAATTCACCTGAATAATCATGGAATATTGAAATAATGCATTTAACAAACAATAAACATCGTTATTGTTATTGGCATTTCTTTCTGGGGGGCACAGGTGTATTTTTTAGATGCAGATAATTCTTAAAATGGGTATTGTTTGTTTGTGTTCATTCGTTAAAATTAATTAAAGACATGCTCGACAATATCTGTGGTTATCTATGCAATTGTCGCACAGAACCTCCAATATACTACAAAAACTGCCTGCACTTATGTCTTTGCTGAGATAAAATAAGTTAATTAATATCGTTAGTGTAGAGATGTCATATTTATTTAGATGTTTTCAGTTCAGCTGTACAGAACATTTAATGGGCGTATTAATTATGATAGTAGAATATGTTATATATAAGCTGGTTTTGTATGTGTATTTTCGCAAACAAGTGCCAATATCATCTTGGCTATCTAAGAGAGGTTACTCGCAGATTCATGGTCTATTCGAACCTTTTAGTGCCTGCTCTGCCTAGGAGCTTGATCAGGTGAATTACACTCACCTGATTCTCAAGTTTAACTTGTGTGCACTTTGATGGGGTTAAATACAGACCGACAAAACAACATTTCCAACATTGCGTACTGGAAGTGATACTATCTGCTCTTGTTATACAAACCGTTAATATTAATTGTGCTATGATGGAGAGACTTAGATTTACCAAAAAACAAAACAAACGGATCATACTATTTCGTTTATGGGGTGTGAATGTGTGCAAAGTGCTTATAAATATTCTGGGGATAAATATCGGATAACTGCACTTACCCACCGATATATCGGTTATCGATCTCTCTAATGTCATCCGACAATTTATAATGTGCTTGTCTTTCGAATTTTTTGGTGGAAGAACTGTGAACCCTTATTTTTAAGTCATGAACATAGACTGTTGTTCAGCTTCGTTAGCCAACTATTATTATTAAGATAAAACAAATAAGTTAATATTATAATTTGTGGGGATTCTGGAAAAATCTATTCTTGAATTCAGGGGGTGATGTTGGGGTTTATTTGTATATGCAGATTTACTGAATGAATTGAGTGAAATTCCTACAAATCAAGTAAAGCACAAGCGCAAAATGAATGTTTGCACGGCACACAACTACACTACACGGTGTGTTAAAATACTGAAAGTGCACCACATCTGAACATATACCCAATCATAATGCTCCTTTCTGTCTTATAACTAGGCAGGGATGCATGCAGATGTGCATGTACAACAAAAATAAAAAATGCATTGTGTAAATAAGTTCAGACCGCTCGTGTGCGTACCGACATGTTTGACAGCTGTTAATGCACATTACCATTTCAACAAAGTGTAATACTGTATGAGATTTCTATTTGAACTGAAAGCATAAGTCTAGGCCATGTTTTCAAAGCACAATGCAAAACTGTAACATTTAATTCGCTCTTCAGTCAGCAGCGCATAAACTTGCCGGCAACCCGCCAAAATAAATTTTGGCTGATTTTAAGTTTGAAAATTATGAAAAATCATATTTAAAAAAAATGAATATTAGCATTTTATTTTTAAGGTTACTATAAAATAATATATATAATATATTTTATTTTAAAGTGCGCCAATTATGGATTTTTGACTATGATCTTTCATGCAGTGTGTAAGTGAATGAAAACAATGTTTTAAATCTGAAAGTGCTCCGTGTATAACTTGTAACTTAACTATTATTATCATCTCTCAAAAGAAAGAGTCGACTCTGAATCATTGAAACGAGTGGTTTTTAAAACCAATCCCTGTTTGACGTCATCATGAAACATTAGCATAATCCCGCCCACTTGTTGGTCTTTTCGCATTGGTCTGAATGAAAATGCAAATTCATTCTTTGCCACTAGGTGGCGCTTTTGGAGCGTTAAAAGCTCACAAACCCTGCATTAAATGAAATCGACCAATCACCGCAGATTAGCATCACGTAAAGGAGGGCTTAAATTCTTAAGCAAAATCTATAAAATTAATATAGAATGCAAGAGTGCTTTATGCATCAGTTTTGGCTGACTGGTTCATATAATTTGTCTTATTTATTTCATAAAATAATAAATAATCAAAAGAATAAAATAAATGAAATAAGACAAAAAATGATATGAACCAGTCAGCCAAAACTGATGCATAAAGCACTGTTGCATTCTACATTCATTTTATATTATTTATTATATATAAAAAATTATTTAATAAAATGAATGGTTAAGCGAATCGTTCGGCAGTCGTTGAGCAGATAAGGTAAAAATAAATGCATATTATAAGACAATGAAAGTGTTTTTTATCTTGCATGCATGTCAACCTGTTGTTGTGGATTCCCAAAACCAAAATATGAACCTTTCATAACCCATAATAGGGGCACTTTTAAATATAATATTATCACAATTCATCTTTTTTTTTTTTACTGAATAAATAAAGTGCTATCATCACTATTATTAATTTATCTTTTATATATTTAATGGGTCACAGTGTGAGGACCAAACCAAATCTCCAGCTGCTCTCATGAGATTGTGCACCATGAATATAACATCTATCTCAAACTAAATTAGCTTTACCACTAGTCGTCAACATTTCAGATCCAGGATTTGTGCATTTTTAGAGTCTTGATTTAATTATTGTTGCAAATCTGTGGCTTCATCATTAAAAATTGATCTAAAATGATGCACACATCAGTAATGTAGCAAAAGTGTGTTTATGAATGAATAGCTGTCACAGATTTATATTATACAGAACATTTATTAAACAGTGTAATTTTTTTTTGCTAACACAAAAATGACTAAACATACATATTAATCACATTTGTGGTGAGGCTGGCAAAAAATATGCTGTTAAGAAAGAGGCCACAGGATGTTGTGAAAGGGGACTTCCTGTCGCACACAGACGTAACCTGTGCAATGCTAACCCAGAACGAGAGTGACTTTATTAAAACATGTGTGACATAAACACATTGTTTTCTTATAATTGATAACTACAGGACATGATCATATATTGTTTTTCATACTATAGTTGCTGTATACAGTCAAATATGATATGCGAATCTTTAAAATGGCATTTCTATACCAGGCTGATGTTGTAACAGAATCTCATTGTCAAAGCATGTACATAAGAGTATAATGTCTTGTTATGGTGCAGGGAGCTGAAGAGAACAAACGGAGAGGCGCTTGGGAAGAAGAGATCCCGTCTGACCGAGAGACTCACCGAAGACATGGACAGCTCGATGGAGATCGCCGAGGAGGACGATGAAGACTACGTCAGTCTACTTACTTTACTCTTCATCTTTTGTTTTGGCCAGGAAAGACAGAATGAGGTCATTGTGGCATGATCAAATATTAACAGCCCCTAAAATGTAACCTCATTATTTTCTGGTTGCAGCCTCAAAAGACTTTGCTGTAAACATTTACCTTTTCAAACACTGTTTGTGGTGCCTGTACACTAAACTCAAAATGGCATTTGGTCAGTGTTGATGAAGTAGACTAAACAGGGATTTTTTTTTTTACAATTTCAAACAGTGAAACATTGTTTTATCAGGTTTCAAAAGGATTTAAAAAATCCCTTTCTACAGCATAATTAGGTTTCGCCTTGTTTTCCCATAAAGCAATATCCAAACAGCCTTAAAACGAGATTTGCCCTTGAAGCTAAAGATGCTGCATAAGATATTGACTTGCTTTCAGAGAATATATTATCAAGTCTCCCCTGTTTAAAACCAGATTACACTACAGTATTTTGCATATTTATACTCATTCAAAATGTGAAAAGTTGTATTTGTGACACCTTTGTATTGCATATATACCCTTTATATACCCTTATAGCATTTATTTAGTTTGCAAATTTTTTTAAAGGATAGCATTGGGTCTGAATATCATGTTAATAATAATAATCAGACGAGCAGTTATCAAATCGTTTCTAGTTTCAGCTCTAATACAGTCAGTGTGATGTTTATTATGTCGGAGACTCTCGGAGCTGATTACACGAGAGCACGTGTTTGCTTCCTGACAAATGAGATCACACACACAAACTGATCTCAGCGTAGATCTCGTATGAAAAAGATGTCAGGATAAACTGTATGTTTGGGTTCTGGAAGCCACTGCAGATTTACATTAGATTCCTGTTTTGATGTGTGTGTGTGTGTGCACGTGTGTGTGTGTGCGTGCGTGCGTTGTGCGTGCGTGTGTGTGTGTGTGTGCGTGCGTGTGGTGTGCATGTGTGTGTGTGTGTAAAGCAGGAAGAGAAAGAAAGCAGGCGACCAGCACGTGGGGCGACGAGAGGCCGCAGGAAACGCAGAGGAGATGCAGCACTGCTCAGATACAGTGAGACACACACACACACACACACACACACACACACACACACACACACACACACACACACACCACACACACACACACACTCATTCACTTATGGGCAACAGATGGCTGTGACACCTCTCTGATACTCTATGACACCTGTGACTGTTCCCATGATGCAGCGGTTCCATACGGAGGCAAGAAGAAGGCGTGGTGTTGGGCCTCGTATCTGGAGCAGGAGAGAGCTGTCGCTGCCCCCAGTAAAGTCTTCAAAGAGGTGAGACAACACACGCTAGCATTCAGTGACACTGTTATGAACGAACACAACCTTTGATTCCACTATACATGAATATCTAGTGATGCACCAGCATAGAGTTTTTGTTTATTATATTTTTTAGTTGTTGTTGAACTGTTGTTTGTAAAAAATCACTGTCACCTTTGCACTCGTGCTATTCCGAACACATTGCACTCATTGCTAGTATTGCATTGTTTAACTATATTGTATGCTATAAATATGAGACAAAAACTCATACAGGGGTGTTTTTCCCCAGTCTCTTGAATTTTAGAGACATATAACTTCATTATATTGGCTACATCACACAGTGAGCTGTTGACCTTCATAATTTTCATCATGAAATGTAATAAGAAATGTAATACTTAGGTCTGGGTGTAGGGCCATTGGCTACATCACACAGTGAGCTGCTTCCCCTCAACACACACGGTTCCATGGATTGCTGACAGCAATTCCACAAGTTTGAGTGCTGATAACGCAGAAATGTAATACTTAGGTCTGGGTGTAGGGCCAGTTCGGGCCAGTTCAGCTTCCCCTCAACACACACGGTTCCATGGATTGCTGACAGCAATTCCACAAGTTTGAGCCCCTGCTGATACAAAGCCACCAAAAGATCCCCTGTCACATCTCAGGCTCTGACGATTCAGAGGGCACAGGGAGACAAGTTCCCAATTGCATATAATAATGATCAAAGAAAAGCAGTCAGCAATCTCTGGGTTCACAGATGCTGGACGTTTTTTTTCTCTGTCCACTAGAAAGCGCCAGCAAATCTATGGAATCCCCTGTCACATAACCCTAGTGTAAACAAAACCGCATCAGAGGGCCATTCAGGGAGACAAACATATACAAGGCTAACAAAGAACCAATCCAGATTCATCAGTTTAAACCGTCTTCATCTCTGGGCCACACTGTCCGCGTTTCCACATGCTGGAAACGTTTGACCCTAGAAATGTACTAGAAACAGCAGAACAGTTGGGTTATGCCCATTGTGTGTTGTGTTATAAAGATCGGGTAGGGGTGACATCATGTCACGAGGCTTTCTCTCTCTCTCTCTCGCGCTCTCTTTTTTGTAAACAAAACCGCGTCTCGAAATGCACCGAAATTGGGTACCGAATTATTTAATGTGAATCTGTACTTGGTAGTACCGAAGCAAATTGGTCGTTACCTTTAAAAGTACCGAGTTCGGTACCGAACCCTACTCAGTATTTTTGTCTTGTTTTTGCTAATGCAAATATGATCAGCTAAGTTATGTTCCACTGAAACGCATATGACCCTAGAAATGTAATGCACAAAAACAGTTGGGTTTGCATCTGTGTGTTGTGCCCGTTTTAAAGAGCATGTGTAGGGGGTGGTAGATCATGTCCACACTCCCGCGGCACTTTTATAGGATTCTCTCTTCTCTTTCTCTTTTTTGCCGAAATGCACCGAAATTGGGTACCGAATTATTAAATCTGGCCCATGAATCTGTACTTGGTAGTACCGAAGCAAATTTCTACCTTTAAAATGAAGAAAAGTTCGGTACCGAACCCTACTCAGTATTTTTGTCTTGTTTTTGCTAATGCAAATATGATGAACAGCTAATATGCCATGGGGAATGAAATGCGCCATTATTCTTTGAATTGAAGCAAAAAAATTTTTTCTGTCTTAGCCCGTTTTGTGCATGTGTTGTTGGTAGATCACTTCCCACTCCCGCCGGCACTTTTATAGGATTAAACACACTTTGTTTTGATCATTTTCACAGAAAGCAAGACTGCTTATCTAATTTTTTTTCTCCAGTAAATGAATCTTTAGACACTTGACACGAATACTGCCCATGAATAGCACTTGTTTTGCAGTGTAAAAAAAATGAAGAAATTGTGAGTCGGAGAGAAGAGTATGATTTAAAACTGAACAAATATTCATGGGGGAATGACCACTAGTTTCTCTGTTTGAGCCATACGTTTAAGCTTTTTTTCTAAAATGCCAACTGGCAGATATCTGTTCTTGTTTTATTCATAAACACACTTTGTTTTGATAATTTTCACAGAAAGCAAGACTGCTTATAGACATCTACATTTAGAGAGCATAGTGACTTATTTTGTTTCCAGTAAATAAAATTTCCTTCTTTAGACACTTGACACGAATTGAGGATCTTCAAGTCTTAAATTTACCTTCATAAACATACAGAAACCCTGTAATAAATGTGTTGTTCGGAAGTTATAGAGTAAACAAATCTTGTTTTTCTTTTGATTTCATGGAGTATGTATTCTAGTGATTTTTTTTTATTAGCAAAATGTTGCAGAGCTGTTTAAGCCATACGTTTCTTTTGATCTCTAAAATGAATGAATATCGATTGAGAGTTCTGAATATTTTCTGAATACACTGTAACACAATTACTAGTCACCTGTATTTGCAATCTACATGGTGCATCTTGAGTCTGTCTGCTCAAGGAGTGTATAGAAATCTACATGGTTTGCACACGCATGTGTGCGTGTGTGTGTCTGAATGTGTGTGTACATGTTTATGCTACATAGGATAGTAAAACCTGAAATTACATTTTCTTACATTTTCTTCAAGGCCCCCACGAAATTTACCTTCATAAACATACAGAAACCCTGTAATAAATGTGCAAAGTTATCACAAATCTTGTTTTTCTTTTGTTATCATGGAGTATGAAGTGATTTTTTTTTATTAGCAATGCAAGACATGTTTTCTGTAAGGAGTAGGTTTAGGGTTAAAATGGTTAAAAAATTTAAGAGTTTGGAATATTTTCTCAGTTACACAGTAATACAATTGAAGTCACCTGTATTATGAACATCTGTATGGTGTCCCCATCTTGAATTGTGTAAGGAGTGTATAACTGGTTTGCAAACGCAATGTGTGCGTGTGTGTGTGTGTGTGTGTGTGTTTATGTGTGTCTGTGACATTTTGAGGCCCCCACGAGGGGAAAAAAATAATAAAATATGAGTGATGTGTGTTGCAAACATGTCTGTGTTGTGAATAAAAATTTGTGTGTGTGTATTTGTCTATTGTCCCCACAATTCACAGAAACAAGTGTGTGTGTGTGTGTGTGTGTGTGTGTGTGTGTGTGTGTGTGTGTGTGTGTGTGTGTGTGTGTGTGTGTGTGTGTGTGTGTGTGTGTGTGTGTGTGTGTGTGTGTGTGTGTGTGTGTGTGTGTGTGTGTGTGTGTGTGTGTGTGTGTGTGTGTGTGTGTGTGTGTGTGTGTGTGTGTGTGTGTGTGTGTTGTGTGTGTTTGTGTGTGTGTGTGTGTGTTGTGTGTGTGTGTGTGTGTGTGTGTGTGTGTGTGTGTGTCTGTGTTGTGTGCGTGCAGTATCAGTCATTTCCGCAGTGTAAGAATGGCTTTAGGGTTGGCATGAGACTGGAGGGTATCGACCCTGAACACCCGTCCATGTACTGCGTCCTCACCATCGCTGAGGTAACAACCAAAACACCAATGTTGTCTAAATATGATATTTTACTGGTATTCTACTTTACATTGTCTATCTTGTGGCATATTTGCAGGTGGTAGGACATCGAATCAGACTGCATTTTGATAAGTATTCAGACTGCTATGACTTCTGGGTAAATTCCAACTCTCCTGACATTCACCCAGTGGGATGGTGTGAGAAAACCGGACACAAATTGCATCCACCAAAAGGCAAGAGACACTAGCCATTCACAGAACACCCAGAATTCAACTCAAGCAGACAAAATCTAGTTTTTATTTTACTTAGTTTTTTCACTTTCATGAGAGTATGTATGTGGCCTGTTTTTGTGTTTCTGTAGGGATGAAGGATGAAGAGTTTAGCTGGCCCTCCTACATCAAACTAAATAAAATCCAGACAGCACCCAAAGCCCTGTTTCAGAACCAGAACATGGTGAGAGAGAGCATCACATGACCCCAGATGAAGCCATAAGAAATGTGTCCCATACACCCCTAGATGGCACTGTTTCACTTCAAGTAATGAAGCACTTAAACTAGACCAAGCACGTCCATAGCAGATTTAACCTATGTTTAAACACAGTAGTAGGACATAGATACAAGTGCAACAGAAAATGTATTTAAAACTTGACTTGATTTGGATCATCTAAGATATCATTTTTATTCAATGCGAGTTATTCAGGACATGCTGTGTTTTTCAGACCGTGACGCCGTCAGGGTTTAGGGTCGGTATGAAGCTGGAGGCCATCGATAAGAAGAATCCCTCGTTCATCTGCGTGGCCACCATTACAGACATGGTGGATAGTCGATTCCTGGTGCACTTTGACAACTGGGATGAAAGTTATGACTTCTGGTAAATTAATTCATGTGTTTGTGCTATGCTCCTGCTGTGACAATTGTATTTATCTATGGACAGCCCATCATTTTACATTTTTTTTATCAATGCATGCAGTGACTTCGTTAACAAGCCAAATGCACAAAAACTTGTTAGAAATTGTATGAAAAGTGATTTTTACTCACTAATACTAAAGCACAACATTATTTCAACCCTGATGGTTTGAAAGTCATATCATTGAAATTATGTTAGTATCACTCAGTTTTACTCACCACATAAGCACCACAAAGTTATACAAAAATATGATTATTATTATTAAATAATTATTTTTAATATTTCTTACTTGTCTTTAAAAAACGAATCACCATAATAAAGTTCACTTTTGAACTAATATAAGGGTGAACATATACATAAACATGAACAATACAATACTCACATTTGTGAACAACATGAAATCATATATTTTTAAATTATATTTATATTTATTTAGTCAGCGCCGATATGAAATCAATATTTTAATTTGAATCAATGCATCATTTTGGTAGAGTGGCATTTTTTGTTCTGTTTAACTTCTGCAAACACACAAACTGGCCGAAATGCAGATGAAACTGAACGGGCTTGAATCTATCAGATGACTATGTTGAGTATCTTGTTAATTATATCAGTCATAAGTCATGAGGACACTAATGGGGCAGGTTCTTGATCTTACGAGTGACCCAGTTATCATTCTGTGCTGAGTGTGTGTGCGTGCGTGTGCGAGTATGTGTGTGTGTGTGTGTGTATGTGTGTGTGTGTGTGTGTGAGTGTAGAGCAGGCAGAATGCTTTTAACTGCTCATCAATTACTCAGGAGGAGGAGGATAGTAGCTCAGTGAACGGCACACACAGATCACACAATCACATCTGACAGCTCTGTGCACTGAGCCGAAGAAGAGCACATCTTCTCCGGCCGTTCCCCGATCATCTCAGCACCACATTTCTTTCAGTCTATTCAAACAAATCATTTCAGGAGGACTGGTGCCTGTTTCAGCACATCATCTTACCATCAGAAACCGCATCAGATGTTGTTGCATCTGGGGTTGAGATCACTCATTCTTAGCTAGTTTTGCTTCAGAGACCCAACACAGCACCTCAAATAGTTATGCTTCCAAAAAAAAATCTAATTTTGAAATGTATTAGCATTATCTTACAGAACAAAATACAACATTTTTGAGCATTTGGTTGAATTTTGATGCTCTCATGCTTCTGGAAGACGTTAAGGAAATTAAGGTCCAGATTTACTAACAGCTTGCGCCAGTCTTTTGGCGTTCAAATATGCTGTAAGCATTTACTAAAGAACAATTACCTTATTGAATATTCATTTGTAGGAGTTTCCCTCTCAAACATTTTTGGGAGGAGAGAATTAAAATGAATCACGCAATGCAATTTACTAATGTTTGCACTAGTCAAATCACTCGTATTTGCAGCATTATTCAAGTCTTAAAGCAGGTGGTTATTTGCTGGTCATTAATGAAATGAGATGTTGAGTCTGTGTTCTTTAATGTTTAAAATCACACGCAGAAGTTTCCCCTCCCATCTGCGCTTTTATGGCATTGTGCTCTAACGCTAATTTGCCCTGTTTAGTACATCTGTCCCTAAGTAATTACGATGCCTACAATTAATGTAGATAGTAAAATGACAAAAAGTTAATGTGTTTGTTTGTATCTTAACTGTACAATTGTTTGGTTGTGATTTATCAGAATTGTTTTCCTTTCTGTCTTTGACAGTCAAAATAGATGTGTGCACCATTTTGTTTAGTTGTGACCCACTAGCAAAACCCACTAGCAAAAGTTTTCAAAACTGAAAACTGTGTTCATTTCTTTGTGTTTTAATGCATGCATTGTCTGTCCCAAACAAAGTAAGAATTTATACATTTTTAATAGGGAAAAATGGATTCAGGGTTTTGAAATTGCATTTGTGTGTTTCCTCTTTTCTGCAGGTGTGATGCAACAAGTCCTTATATCCATCCGGTTGGCTGGTGTCTAGAGAACGGCAGGACCCTCACCGCCCCTCCAGGTGATGCAACACCTCAACACATACCTCTAAGCTTTTTTTTTTTATGTACCCCCCCAAAAAAAAATACAAATTTTTTTTTTAAAAACACTTATGCAATAATCTGCTTTAAAAGTTGCCTTTTCCAGTGTTAAAAAGAGAGCTTGATGAAGGAAGGAGAAAAGTTAAGGTCTGCCTGTTGTATTTTTTAAGCTCGTTGATTGCGGATCTCTGATAAAATGCAAGACGACGTTAGGCTTTAGATCTTATACATGTGATACAGGTGTATTCAGAGGGACTTCATTATGAGGACGATGTGTGTTTATTCTGACCTGACTTCAGACTTCTGCTGGGGATACAGATGTTTTATTAGTAATTCGGCCCCAGGAAAATCACAAAAGACAGATTGTATATAGTTCTTTATTACACAGTTCTCTGCAAGTCAATTGTTGAATCAGGGTTAATTCACCCTTCACCAAATGAAGGTCTGAAAAGTCTTAAATTGAAGCAAAATGTCTTAAATCCATTGATTAATACATTAAATGTTAAATGAAGATATGAAGTCTTGTTTTTTTTTTGCGTGCGTGCGTGAGTGAGTGAGTGTGTGTGTGCATGTTTATGTGGTTTATGAGGACACAAGTTTGTATAATGACATGGGTATGACAGGTATTACAAGGAGAACGTCTCAGGTTACATATGCAACCATGGTTCCGAGGGAACGAGACACTGCGTACTCTAGGGGTCGCTATGGGGGACTCCATCAGCGTGACCCGTGTCTGAAGCATACATACAAAAACACCACATGTTGGCCGGCAGCAGCCTATGACGTGACTACCGGCGCAAGCACAGTATAAAAGGGCGCCGGGAGAATACATCATACACTTCTTCGCCTGAAGCTTGCGTCTGAAGCATGGCACAAAGCTTAGAGGACGAAGTGTCTCGTTCCCTACTCAGGGAACCATGGTTACATACGTAACCTGAGACGTTCAATTTCGAGGGAACTTCAAACTGCGTCCTCTAGGGGTCGCTATGGGGAACGGAATACACACGCCACCATGCTGAGGGGAGTGCAAGCCAAGCACAAAGGCGAGCACTAAGTACCAACTCTACCAGGCTAAGGGAGTTGCCCCTGGGACGGTTAGACAGCTTATCAGTGATATTATCCCCTAGGGCCAAAGACCTGAGCTGCATACCCTAAAAAAACTTACCTGTTAAGGACCGGGGCTCCCGGACCCAGGGTAGAGCTCGAAGGCTTAGAATCATAAGAAAAGATTCCTTTAAGGAGATACGGCCAAGCAGCTAGGATAGTAACTAGGTCTTGGCCTGTCATCCAGGGGCTACCGCTTGCTCTGCACAAGCTCGCTGAGGGAACTGTCTCAACAGACCCTTGGTTATAACTCACTGTTCAAGCCCAGAGACTTTGGGAGAAAAGGTAGAGTGGGGCCTAAGGCGAAACCGGGGCCATACCAACCCAAAGAAAGGGCATTAAGCCGCAGCGCGTAACCCATACCGTACAGGATATTAGAAAGAACGAAAAACACTTGATGTGCGATATTACCACAACGTGGCTTTGAGAAAGTGCACAGAGACTTAGTGTGCGCACTTACCATAACATGGATTTGAAAACACCGTTCTAGGGAGCCGCAAAGTGAGCAACTTAACAGGGAGGCAGAGAGAGGCCTAACAACCTGAAGTTGCTGACTCACAGAGCTCTGGGGAGCGGAGAAATCTACTCTCAGAATAAGAGGGAAACTTCAATGCTCAGGGGAGGGCAGCTTGCTTGTAAGAGACCCTCTGAGTGAGGGGAGCACTGCCAAACTCACCATGAGATCAGCCTTAGGGGGAGGGTGGAGAAAGGGCTTGACCCCCTGGCATGGCGAATCCCACAGAGCAGAGAATTCAACTCTCAGGATGGGAGAGAAACTCAAACGCTCGGAAGGGAGCAGCATGCTCATAGGTGACCCTCTATGGTGAGGGGAGCAATGCTAGCTCTACCAACAAGGTGAGCAACCTAACAGGGAGGCAGAGAGAGGCCTAGCAACCTGAGACCGCTGAATCACAGAGCTCTGGGGAGCGGAGAACTCAGAAGGGAGCGGCATGCTCATAGGTGACCCTCTATGGTGAGGGGAGTAATGCTAGCTCTACCAACAAGGTGAGCAACCTAACAGGGAGGCAGAGAGAGGCCTAGCAACCTGAGACCGCTGAATCACAGAGCTCTAGGGAGCGGAGAACTCAGAAGGGAGCGGCATGCTCATAGGTGACCCTCTATGGTGAGTGGAGCAATACTAGCTCGATAAACAAAGAGACTCTGACCTGAAAAACCCTGGTAAGCCCTCCAGAGAGGCTGCCACAAGGGCCAGCTATTTACTTACACCCTAGCAGGGGAGAAGCACACTCTAGGCAAGGGCTCAGGGAGATTGCTACTTAACCCCAGGAAGGGAAGAAGTCCCTGAGCTAACTCATAGATATCCTCAGATAGCCATGTACCTAGGAAGGCTACCAGAGAGGGACCGACTGAGACTACCCAGACCACAAAGAGTGGGCTATCTACTTAAACCATAGCAGGGGAGACAGCACTAAGTAGGTAGGGCTCAAGAAGAAATGGGATCCAGCCCAAAGGAGGGATCAGACATTCTCTAACAACAGTGGCAGGCGTCCCAATCATAGAAACTGATAGTACAAAGACCCGCTGGCCCTGGAATTGCAGTGCTGGGGACCTGATGACCACAGAAACCTACAACTTGGCCACATGATTCAGGGGTATGAGGCCAGGAACAGGGCTCTCATCCTAGCCTGGATCTAGTATTGACGAGTGAGGTTATCACTGCACTGAGTCAATAGCAAGAGGTGGCCGTCCGAGGGCCTACCCCAACAAGGTGAAAAACACACAAAACAATAGGTCCCAGAAAAACTGCAAAGAATAGCTAGCAGTAAGAAACACAACGTACTAGCGAACCGTATTAGAAATGGATCGTACACATCCATCCATGGTTCCTGCGCATGAGATCAGTCCCGGAGTGCGAAGTCCGATGAGTCGGGTCCGGACCATCAGTAAGGTAGTTTCTATGAAACATAGAACATAACCAAAACATCATAAGTCCAGCATAGAGACTGCATGCTGGACTTATGTGGGAACCTCGGTCAGGACTCCACCTGACCAAGGTTCCCACCTAACCTCGGTCAGGTGGAGTTAACGGTGGTTGCAGGGGAATTAGAGAGGGGAAGATAAGGGCAGATGACAGGCCCCCTGAGGGAAGGGAGTAGATGTTCAAGTCTTACTCTGGTCCGGACGAGAGTGTTGAGAACGCCTCTTCTGGATCACCTCCCTCAGTTCTTGCCTACCTCTCTTTGACCCGCGCCTCCCTCTAGCCCTACCCGCAGGCGGGCGAGGGGCATGAGTCGTGACACTAGCCTTCTGTGCCTGTCTCTGATCCCCAGACCGAGATGGGCTAGGACCCCTGCGTTGTCCAGGCTCAGACCTGGACCTTCTTGGAATGAAGGTTTTGAAGGCCGCTAAGCCTGCCTTGGCCTCCCTAAACTTCTCGACCACCGTCTCGACAGAGGTACTGAAAAGCTCCGAAGGCGAGACTGGAGCATCGAGAAGAAAGCCTTCTCTTTCTTCCCAATATCTGCCAGATTTACCCACAGATTTGGCTCTCCGTGCTACTAAGCAGGCAACCACTATGGCAGGTCTATGGCAGCCATGGTGGTAACGGAATGACATCGAGACATCTGAAAACCTTCATTCCAAGAAGGTCCAGGTCTGAGCCTGGACAATGCAGGGGTCCTAGCCCATCTCGGTCTGGGGATCAGAGACGGGTACAGAAGGCTACTGTCACGACTCATGTCCCTCGCCCGCCTGCGGGTAGGGCTAGAGGGAGGCGCGGGTCAAAGAGAGGTAGGCAAGAACTGAGGGAGGTGATCCAAGGAAGGTTCAGGGCTTATCCAGGTCTTTCAGCAGATCAGCCTGGTACACCTGAAGCACTGCCTTTGCGACAGTCTGACCTGCTGCTGCGTATGCCCTGCCATTTAAGCAAGATGTTTCCTGAAGGGGCTTAGATGGCAAGGAGGGAGACTTGAGAGAGAATGTCTCACCCGCAGAGAGATAGCTGGCTAGCGTCTCTTCTACAGGGGGCATCACCTCATAGCCATCTCAATGTTAGCATAACTGGAATGCTGAAACCTATGAATGCGAAAGGAAAATGGCTTTTTCCATTCCCTCTCAACCTCCACATGGAGATCAGGAAGAAATGGGAGGCTCATTCGAGCTGGGGGGCTATGGCCAGAAAGATAACGCTCATCGAGACGACCCCGCAGCGCCACCATCTTGGCCCGCTTCCATAACCTCCAACAACTTGTCATAAGCAGGGCAGGAGGATGGAAAGGGCTCAGTCTCAAATTCTTCGCCCTCAGACTTCTCCTGCTCTTCCTGGGCAAAACACAGCAGAGCACTAGCTGCTGGATCAGATGATGTCAGCGAGATCGCATCATCATCATCCAGCGGCTCGCAGCGCGAGAAGGAAAGCCCCCTCTCTAACTCATCAGCCAGATCTGCCTACGAGCCCCACGAGCTCATTCTCCTCCGTGCCTCTGCAGCAGACGGCTGCCCCTCCTTCCTCGAAAAGAGACAGGAGAGAGCGGAGCTTTCTCATAGAAAAAAGCTAACAGTGCACGCAGATTGCCCCCTCGAGGACATCGCGTGCATGCTCCTCACCCAAACAAAAGACGCAAAGATCATGTGTCATCAGGTGTCAAATAACGAGGACACGGATCCACACATCTCTTAAACGCCTTGCTAGTGCTCGCCATGGTAACAGTAGAAAATCGTTCTTAACAGTAGAATACACGCTTCAAACAAAACAGTCACTGAAGACGAAGAAGAGGATGACGTATTTTCCCAGCGCCCCTTTTATACTGTGGTCGCACCGGTAGTGACGTCATAGGCTGTCGACGGCCAACATGTGGTGTTTTTGTCTGTATGCTTCAGACATGGGTCACGCTGACGGCGTCCCCCATAGTGACCCCTAGAGGACGCAGTTCGAAGTTCCCTCGAAAGGGAAGGTGATTTATGAGGACATTTTCAGTGTCCCCATAATTCAAAATGCTTATAAATCATACAGAGTGAGTATTTTGGGGGGAAAGTATAAATGCACAGTCTCCTGTGAGGGTTAAGTTTAGGTGTAGGGTAAGTGTAGGGCAATAGCACATACAGTTTTTACAGTATAAAAACCATTATGCCTATGGAGAGTCCCCGTAAACCATAAAAACCAACATGTGTGTGTATGTGTGTGTGTGTGCGTGCGTGTAAAATGAATTAAAAGTAATGTAGATTGCCTGCAAGTTGTATTTTTAAGCTTTGAAGTCTTGCTAAAAATCATTGTGCGCTGCTTAGACATCTACATTTAGAGACCATGGTGACGGATTGTGTTCCCTTTAATTTATTCCCTATATTTTCTGTAATTGTTCTTAAAAGGGGCTTTAAAATGTCTTAAATTTACATTAATAAAACTTGGATTAACCCTGTTGTATTTAACATTATTTCTGATTTATCTCATTCCTAATGTGTCATGGGACTGGTCAAGTTGTTAATTCTCTCATAAAAGATGTCGTTTCTTTCTTTCGTTAGATGTTTCATGTTGTGTCTCTCTCAACTTAGTTAACCCTAACCAGCCACAAAGTCCACCCAAAATGATCTCATAATACAGCATAAAAACCAGTGAGCTCTGGGAAATACCATGTTTTCATCAGTCCCTCAAACCTCACTCTCCGTGTGCTGTAGGATACCCTGATGTGAAGACCTTCTCCTGGGAGAAATACTTGGCAGAGACCAACACATTACCAGCTCCTGCTCGAGCCTTCAAAGCGGTGAGTGCATGTGCTTATTGCCAAGCATCTCCAGCCCCTGTGAGAGACCCGAGGCGCTGAGGACATCTGCTCTCTCTCTCTCTCTCTCTCTCTGCAGAAACCTCCTCACAGTTTCCAGCCCAATATGAAGTTGGAGGTGGTCGACAAAAGGAACCCTGCTCTGATCCGAGTGGCCACAGTGGTTGATACGGATGACCATCGACTGGGGGTGAGAGCTATATTTTGCACACATAATGCTGGCTCAGTGTGAATTTCCATGTTGGTCCAGCTGGCTGACCTTGTTTTACATTTTAAAGCCTCACATGTGAAATAATAGTCTGAAAAATCTAATCTCAGAGTTTATTGAACATATAGGCAAAATATAAAGAAAAAGTGTGCTTTGTTTTGGTATATCTAGAGTAACCACTCGGTTATTTCTCTTTCAGAATAATAATTTGTGCTGGGCAATGCAGGGCATGTGTGAGAGAGATACATTTATTAGACTATAGAAATAATGATTAATGAAATAATAATAATGCGTGTGTGTGTGTGTGTGTGTGTGCGTGCGTGCATCAATGAAAGCAGCTCATTAATATAGAATGGTGATTAAACTGACTTGGATCTACCTGTGCATCACGGTTTTAATGCACACCTTTCAGCCGTCAGAATCCAGTATTCAGACAGGACCACGGTGTAACGTTTTAATCTGTCAATAAGCTCTGTTGCTGGCACTCAATTTGCCCAGGTTCGAGTGATACTATGTAATTTACTCTACAGCAGTGGTCGGCCACAGTGAAAAGCTGGCCCGCCTGCAATAATGTCTGGCCCGCGCCCTCAGCCAGATTATTTTGATAACGGCTGGTTTTGAAATAAATCTGTGATGTCAGCAACAGTTACTCACTTCAGAGTATGTGAGCGGAGAGCGGAGTGATTTTTTAAAAGTCGGAGCGTCGTGGTTTTCACTCGCTCCACCACCACTTATACAATTCATGCAATGACCGTAATATAACTGCGTATTTAGCAAGAATTCATGTTAAATATATTTAGCTAGCTTGATAGAGAAGGATCACTCAAATCAGAAGAATGTGAAAGCTATATGATGACGGCAATGGACATGAGAGGTAAGTTATAGTTCCCAGGGAATTTGTTTGTTATTTCTAGATACTGAATATTTTCAGCTGAAAGCATAATTGAAACAAGTACTACAACACTTGTTCACACGCTCTCTCAATAATGCAGTCAATCAAATGTAATCTTAACAGAGCTACTTCATCTGTATCCGATTTCAAATGAGCAGAAATCTGTAAGAAATGCATCGATCCGTAGGTTAAATAACCGACGAAAACATACTAGGGCTGTGCGATATGACGATATATATCGGATGGACGAAATAAAAAGTCTATCGTTTCATATTATGTTCTATCGTTTATATCGTGGTGTCGCAAAATACATTGTTTCCAGTAATACTTTTTCATCATTTGAGTTACTGCGGTCTTTACACACTGCCCACCATGGAACGACCAGCCAGGACAAAACCAGGAGCTCGTTAGTAAACGAGGGACTACATCTGTAGCATGCTCACGTGTTTTTAAGCACTGCAGTTTTAAAACAACCGATTTTAAGCCGTTGAAAATCAAACAACAGAGCTATATGCGTGTGCCGTCTCTTTCTGTGTGAGAGGAGCGCACCTTTTCTTTTTTGCCGACTTTGAACAATTACATAAACACACTTATATGTGTCCGAATCCCCGTCTTTGCAAGTATCCTCAAACACAGTGATTTAGGTCTTAAGAGCGAGTAAACGGCAGAAAGAGAAAACGCAATGTAACAGTGTATTAGATCTGGACTTCGGTCTTAAAGGGGAAGCATTCCAATATTCGTTCTGTCTGCCATTCATGTTAATCATAGCACACTGCTAGAAAATCTCTCACTGCTCTTGACTAAATCACTTTTGTAACTTTAATGAGAATAAATAACAATTATAATGATATATTTATAATATGTATAGAATCTATACATAATACATGTTAATTATATCTATCATAGATAGATATAATTAACACAGTGAAGATTAATTTACACAATGTATGTAGTGTTTCTTATTTATTGTAGTTTTTTGTCCTATTGCTTGCAATTAGTTTCTTATCCTTATTTCATCACTGGCTGTTTATTTATCTTCAGTGAGGTTGAGTTTTTCTCTCTTTAGGCTTGTATTAGTTTGATATTGACATTGGTGAAAAGGATTATGAAAATGATATGGTATTAAAGATTTTAATATAATAAAAACCTTTTTAAAAGAAAAAAAATCACTATATCGTGATATATATTGTTATCGTGATATAAAATGTGTCATATCGTGATATAAGATTTTGGTCATATCGCCCACCCCTAAAACATACTGATATTTTCATCACAAACTAAATTTGCACCAAAAGCAGCAATTATAGCTTCTAATGCTGAAAACCATGTTATTAGCTTGTCAAGTGGTAGAGAAAAAATTGCACACTGTGAAACACTCCTGTTGTTTTATTTATTTTATTTTTTAATATATGTTATGAACACAGAACTGTGATATTTCAAACATACTGAAATACTTTAGACGAGGAGCGGTGTTTCTGGTATCAGTGAACCCGGAGCGGAGTGATTATTAAACGCTCGGAGCACGAGGGAAATTAATGCTCCACTCCGCTCACATACTCTGATCGGACACCGCCACACAAATGTGGCTTTTTGTTAATGACTGTCCTCCTACAGGATTAAGCACAGAGTAACAGCTCACTACCAGTTACAAAAGACAATGTAACTGTCTGTCACCTGTCTGTCACAGGCAATTATAGTTGCATTTTTCTTTAAATAAGATCTTAAAATATCCTTTGACTATGTTTTGGCTCGCCATCTAGTGGCAACGTTTTGTTTTTGGTCCGATGCCAAACTTACTTGCGACCCCTTCTCTACAGGATCAGTCTACTAAATATAATCAACTGGATAACAGGCTAGTAGTTCAAATCTCATTTTATAAGTAATGACTAGTTTATGTTCCTTCATTAGACTATGCCAACATCAATTGCAACCCTGGAGCACAAAAGCAGTGTTAAGTTACTGGGGGTATATTTGTAGCAATAGCCAAAAATACATTGTATGGGTCAAAATTATCAAATTTTCTTTTATGCAAAAAATCATTAGGATATTAATATCATGTTCCATGAAGATATTTAGTAAATTTCCTACCATAAATATATAAAAACGTAATTTTTGATTAGTAATATGCATTGCTAAGAACTTCATTTGAACAACTTTAACGATGATTTTCTCAATATTTCGATTTTTTTTTGCACCCTCAGATTCCAGATTTTCAAATATTGTCCTATCATAACAATAACACTTAAGACTGGTTTTGTGCTCCAGTGTCACATATGTGTTTTACCGGATTCGGCGCATCTTGAACTGGTATTTTTAGTTGGATCTGGCAGCTTTGATCAGGATGATCTTATCCAGTATGTGTCATTATGAAGTTCTGACTGGTGTAGCTTAAAGACGTTTGAAGTCCGAACTGGTTCCTTTGCTCCATCCAGTCGCCATCAGTGGAATAAAGTCCTCTCTATGAATGTGCTGGTTGGTTATTTTCCCGGTCTAGTTAGGACAAATGGATTTTAAAATGGCAATCGTATTTTTATTATCATATTTCTCATTGTCGTATTGTAATTTCAAGGAATAAAAAAATAATCCGTAATGCAGGACTCTGCTTACTCTGCAGGATGCGAGACAAAGCTCCCAATTTTGGGACCATCCTGCATTTATACATCAGACTTTTATGGCTTATATATTATGGTATGTTGATAATAATATGGAGCTAATTTCGAAACACATTAGCTTTTTACAGAGTGTGTCCTACATAGGGGCTGAATATGATCTGCTTCTTGCTCACGTATCCCTGAAATCCACTCTGGATCAAAGCATCACTGATTTCTTACTCATTGTGTTTAGTTACTGTAATTGTCAGTGAAGATGCAGTGATGCAGCTGCCGGTGGTCCCATGACTGCATCTGATCTCTCAGCCGTCTGTTTGGGAGTTTAGAAGCGATCAGGATGAGTCATCTGTGCTTTTCCCTTCGTGTGGGCTGCAGGGAAGCTCTGCTCCATATAGAAATCTTCTTTTGAACATGATCTGTCAGTCCTCCGGATGAAAAACCTCTGCTCTTCACACAAATGAGCCGTTCTAATGCAGATTCTTGCAGTTGTAAGTTTCAGTTCAACACATTGCGATTCATGCCAGCATTGCTTTGGATTCAAAGCACTGAAAAATGCATAAGTGCTGAGGAGCATTTCCTGGAAAACAACTCGGATAAGTCAGATTTTATTGCATTCAGAAATAATTTCAAATGCTGGTAAATAAAACTTTTACAAAACACTGTAGGCAGGTATTTAGTTCCAAAACAAATCCTTCCAAATGTCAAAACAGGAATGAAAAATAGACTAAAACAAACAAATTATAGCAGCTTTCAATATAAACAACATTTATTATAAACCCCAAGCCTAATAAAAATGTATTTAAGCTGAAACTGACACTACTGCTCTACAACTACATATTACTGTACCTCTCTCAAATCCAAATGTGTGCATATTTTGCACGCTAGAAGTTAATTCCCAAACGATCAGAGCAAGACATGGTTTATACTTGAGATTGACAAGGTCAAGCATTCACAGCTGTTCACACGGAGTGAGCAACTAAACAACTTGTAGACATACATTTTTAATGAGAGTAGGTTGTTTGAGGCAACTGTAATGCATCAGAGTTGAGTCATGACCGATATGTAGCTGATTAGAAACACCTGCTATCAACCAACAGGCCTCATTTCTAGGTGTTGCACGAAGCAAAGAGAAAGGCGATTTTCAGTCAGGTCTCACCATTTTTGAGTCCGCGTAACGGCTGTAATTGCACATGTGGGATCCAAGAGGGCAGCATAATCCACACACATCATTCACACGGAGCGAGAGAAATAACAGATGTCACTGTGTGTCTCACACTCAGGTGCAGAGCTGCCAGATCTGCCTCCTCTCCCGCTCACAGTGTCTGTCTGCTCAGCCATCATTCGTCATCCTCCACAGAGAGGGCGAGCAGAGGTCCTTCAGTCTCTCTCTTAAACACCCAATCAATGCTCGGCTTACACGTGTCGGTCTAGAACCGAACAGTGCACCACCTCCACCTCTCTCTCATCACCTCTGTTCACTGACATTCAGATTCGGATTTGTTGGATCCCACATCAATATTTCCTGAAGCAGCTGTAATTGACTTGGAGGAAAAAGACCTTTATGTCCAGGTCTTTGATGGTCCTCTGAAACGCCCTCGACTCTCCCACAGGACAGAGACAAAAGGGCTTGATTTATTTGGCATGTCTGAATCAAACCTGTTTGCAGGGTGTCTTTGATAGTATTTTAAAAAGTCTTAAAGGAAAACACAGTTTTTCCATATTCCAATATGTTCTTCCCTCAACTTCGACGAGTGGATATGTACGTATCAAAAAACGGTTGTATCAACTCATCTAAGTTGAGGGAAGAACATATTGGAATATGGAAAAACTGTGTTTTCCTTTAAATACATGGCTTTATGAAAATTAGTTGTTCAAAAAAACTTGCGTAGAACAAAGCCTAATATAAATTATTCTTAATTTAAAAAATACAGCAGAATCAGACCTTCAGCAACAAAATGTAAAAAAAAAATAAGTGCAGTGTGATTCAGATATATTATCGTTTACTAAAACCAGTAAAAAAATGTAATTAAGAAAAAATATATATTTATATATATTTCAGTTAGTTGACAAAGCAGCGTTTCTCAGTTTAGTTTAAAATGAAGTACTCAATTATTACAACTTAAAATACAACTTAAAAACTATATGAAGACCTGATTTTTGTTATTTGTATTCAGAGGTGGAAAGTAACGAATTACATTTACTCGCGTTACTGTAATTGAGTAGCTTTTTTGTGTACTTGTACTTTTTTAAGTAATTTTTTTAATCTGTAATTTTACTTTTACTTAAGTATATTTTGTGTGAAGTATTGTACTTCGCTACATTTTAAAACACATTAATTACTGAGTAAAAGAAATCGCTCCGTGGAAACAACTGCAGTAAATAATGGGCAGAAGAAGAAACTGGCGCTAAAAATCACAAGAAAGATGCAGACGGACTAGACAGGTGTTAATGGTGCAGACCCAGCTGAAAACCAAACCCCGTCGTACTCTGCTGAAGTTGAACTTGAAGGAAATGAAGTGAACCCCTGGCCATGTTTATGCTCTATTATGCAGTGTAAGCTGTGTTTGCCTCGGGAGACCGAACTAGCAGCTTATAAAATCTCGACATCAACCCTTCGCAAGCATGTAGAGGTAACGTAAAGTAAATACTTGCATCGATGCATTGGTGGTTAAAATGAAGCTTTAACAGTTTAACAAAAGGTTTTGCACAAATGAGCCAAAAAGACAGTGGTGCAGGTTGTGCAATATTGTCTGCGATAATATAGTAATTGTTGTTTTAACGATGTGCGATGTGACATTATCAGTATTTTGCCAAAAACCAAACAAATCACTCTAAACAGTGTGCCGTGAAATCTAGTAGATTAGACTAGTGTGTGTGCGAGCATTTAGAGTGCGTTCTTTCACTGCATGATTCAGTCTGTTAAAATGCATTTCGAATGATCACAAAATTGAAGATATAGAAGCAGAACATTTATATATTTATATAATTTAATATAGTAAGTCAACATCACATGAAGAATGCCGTTTTTCTCAAAAAATCACCATGATTGCATAGGCCTGTAGATTTTATTTTTACAACAGTTCAAAAAAACAAGAAGTTAATTAAGAGACTTACGTTTTAGACACCATATTGCCTGTTTTTGCTCTATTTCGACAACAAAAATAATTCCAAACATAGCCACCATACACAGTTTTGCGTCTCTGACTCTGAGCAATGACGGTGTTTTATCCTTGAATTAACCGTTTAACCCTTTACGATTCCTGTAAAATTTGCCTAAAACGCCTAAAAAAGGCATACCCAAAGTAAATTGCATGCTGTTCTTGAGCCATTTGGATGATATGCATGGTGTTGGTCTCCTTTGAAAGGTGACACTCTGAGGTTTGTTTCTCAACAGTCAGAACCACTGTAAGTCTTACTGATATTGAGTAATAGCACTTTGAATACACTAAAAAAAGAAAAAAATTCCGCCTGCATTTTTTTTGTAAATAGAAGCCTGCAGATGACTATAGCTGGGAGGTATGAACTGGAAAATACATTTGGATCACAGAATGAAGCCTTACCAAGCCAAATTTACCATTTTATAAACAATATATTAGAAAATTAGTGTTTTACACATGTTTATCTAATTTTATGTCTAGACGCTTCCAAAAAATTTACACTTGGGAGACTCCAAACGACCCTTTGTAACCAACGACACATACAATGCTGTAATTCTTGAATGCTTTAATGTACAGTCATCATTTTGGGCTCTAATGAAAGGTTACACTTAGAGCTATTCAATTTCTCATCCAGATTCACTGTCAATAATTGCTGACACATAGTAACTGAAGCATAAACACATTATAGTGACATTTATTTATAGAATCCAAAATGTGTACACTTTTAAAACTACATATATATTTATAATCTAAATAATTTTTTTCCTATATTTCTATTTCTGTACACAGTACATTATTTAATTTGTGTTTTTTTTCTTATATTGGTGTTATATTGCATCCCTACTGTGTTATTCCTATGTATGTCTATACTATCATGCATGTCTTCATTATGTCAACAAAAAGTGGTCTGATAAAGACACAGATTGTACATGCTGTGTTTATTGTATCTTAAAATGGTTTACATAGTTGAAATCACAAGAATCTGAGCTTTCCGTGGATATATGACATGGAAATGTATTTATTTTTGTTGGTTTTTTTTGACGACTTTACCCTGTTACTACTAGGCGTCCCGCCGGCGGTACGCTGGATTCTTAAAGGGTTAAATGATTCTGTTCAATCGCAATGACTCACTTATCAGTGACTTGCTAACACCTACTGGTGGTTCTGATTTAACATTTAAAATATCTTTTGATTTATTTATTTTTTAATTTCAAATGACTATTTAACATTTGTGACCCTGGCATGGAGCACAAAACCAGTCTTAAGTCGCTGGGGTATATTTGTAGCAATAGCCAACAATACATTGTATGGGTCAAAATTATCAATTTTTCTTTTATGCCAAAAATCATTAGCATATTAAGTAAAGATCATGTTCCATTAATATATTTTGTAAATTTCCTACTGTAAATATATCAAAACTAAGAGCTTAATTTGAACAACTTTAAAGGAGATTTTCTCAATATTTGGATTTTTTGCACCCTCAGATTCCAGATTTTCAAATATTGTCCTATCATAACAAACCATACATCAATGGAAATATGATTTATTCAGCTTTCAGATGATGTATAAATCGCAATTTAGGAAAATTGACCCTTATGGTTTTGTGGTCCTGGGTCACATTTTATGTCTTATTTATCAAAACATTATTTCTGCATTTGTAACTGCAGGCTAAATGCATTCATGTCAGTGTGTAAATACATCTATGCCACTTCAGATGAAGCTTCTGCGTTTCCTCTGCATTGCAAAGATGAATTTTGTTGATACTGATTTAATTTACCTGGTAACAGCCCAAATGTCTTATTATTCTAATTAACCGATTCCTTTAATTAAAAACACCTAGTTTGAGATGTATAGGCCCATATCCCAGGGGTGTAAAACTCAGTTCCTGGAGGGCCACAGCCCTAAAGAGTTTAGTTCCAACCCTGCTCCAACACACATTCCATGTAGTTTTCAAATAAGCCTAAATGATTAGTTTAGCTGTATCAGATGTGTTTAATTAGGGTAATATCTACACTGTGTAGGGCTGTGGCCCTCCAGGTACTGAGTTTGACACCTTTGGCCTATTTAATTTTTACGTCCCTCCCACTGTTAAATTGTAACTAAGTAATTTTTACTCTGAGTAAATTTTAAATGAGCTACTTTTTACTTTTACTTGAGTATATTTTTAGACTGGTACTTTTACTTGTACTTAAGTAAAATTTCAGTAATGTAATGGTACTTTTACTTGAGTAGAATATTTTTGTACTCTTTCCACCTCTGTTGGTATTGTATCACGTGACTCTGGTTACATGCATAACAATGTGAAGGAAAAGAAGGAAGAAGAAGTGTTTTTTGCTGTTAACATTCAGGTTTTTGAACTTAAGTGTCAAATAGTTCAATTTCTTTTATGACAAAGAAGACGTTAACTTTTACACTACAAGTTATGTATTCCCGTGTCAAATCCTTTATGCAATAGCCTTGTGGAAATAGCGAAGAATGGGAAAAGAATCAGTGTCATTATATCAGTGATACTAATATTACACTGATTGTGAACAAAGCAAAAGGCAAACAAGATAGAGAGATCGATAAATGGATGTAGTCATCATAGACTGTAAAACAATGGATGTAGTGTCCGTGATGTCACCCGTTGGTTTTTGAAGAGGATTTTTGAAGCTCAAAATGGGCGGAGCCGGCCGTCACCATCTTGGCTGCGCGTCACTCCCGGATAATAGAAAATGGGCAAAAAAGCGTGATATGGGTGGAGCTGGTTGCTGAAACCACGCCCACCGAGCGCGACAGTGGTGACAGCAGCGGCAATCAACCTGTCACTCAAGTGGCCACGCCCTTAATTATGCAGAACTTTAAGGCTTAATATAATTTAAATGGATGAGTTATAAAACAATTCACCCCCTCACAGTTGTCATGAAGGGCAAAATTAGCTATATAGACCAAAACCACTTTTCATACCAGGCTGTAAACATGTTTTTTTCTGCTGTAAAGTTGGGCATTTTAACATGGGGGTCTGTGGGACTGACTCCCTTTTGGAGCAGCCTCTAGCGGCCAGTCGAGGAATTGCAGTTTTAGTCACATCTGTGTTGGTTTCACGAGAGAGAGCATGAGGTTGCCGCTTGGTAGTCATGCATGGACACATGCAAACTGGAAGAAGATAAAAAGAGAGCGTGACTGATGAGAAGAATGCAAATAAAAGATTTCCTTATCTCAAACTGTGACGCAGTGAATCACAAAAGCCAGTCTGGTGTGGATGGGCGGCACAAAGCCAGTCCACTCAGCCTCCACATAATGACTGTCAGCTGTGCTGTGAACGCCACTAAAAACACAGCTCGCCTTTTTAGCCTGTCCCTGTTCCTGCTGTCCGGCTAATTTCCCAGGAACCCATTTTATCGAAGTCTTGGAGACAGGCTGTCATTTAAGGGTTGTTGCTCTTTTCTTCTCATTGTTGTGATTGCAGCAGCTCTTTTCAAAGGGTCCTGAGAGTCTGAAACACAATATGACCGAGTCACCCTGCCAGCCGTCTGATCGCTGCCAATGCTTCTTTAACATTCCTGTTAAAACGTCTCTAGAGATGCACATTGCAATATGAAGATAATCGTCTCGGGGGACCTTGAAATGCTAGTAGCCAAGCTGTTCATCTGTTTTGTACCTTATGCAAAAATAAAATCTCTATTTATCACCACACAACCATGACCCTACAGGAACAATTGAGATATCGGTAAGCCCTGCCCCCTTAATTACTGTTGCTCCCTCAGACAAACAAACGGAGTTGCTCACTGTCTTACAATGAGAGCGGTCAGTGTGAAAACCTTGTCCCACAATGTTTTTGCACACTTTTGGACACAGAAGGCCACCAAATGGGAATCAAATATTCCATGGAGGGGTTTATAAGATATTAAAAGATAAATACGGTGGGTAACTCGAGTGTTTACAGATCACAATGCAAGCGGGAGAAGTCTCATATTACAGTCGCGGATGACAACATGCAGATCAACACTGTTCACATATCGCAGGGGACGATTAAATTAATGCACATTTAACCAGTTTAATACTGAAATGTAGACCTTCGTTTATGTGTTTTTGACCTACACCGTACAAGACGCGATCAGTCCGTTATTTAGGTTTGTATGTTAGCATGAACTCACTAACTTTAATGTTAGCTGGTTTTATCCAGAGATACCTTGCTAAAGCACAAGATAACATTAACGTGCTTGAGCAGATGAAAAGTGTAACTTAATGAGTGTGTCAACCAGAAATTAACGTTGCATTGGGGTTGAATACTTATGGACATTTTACTCTGTTTTGTTTGGATTTAAGAAATGTAATAAAATAAATGATATTGCTCGCAGGATACCTGGAATCAGTGTTATTAGTACCCCAGGCACATTGTTTGAACATTTTTGACGCATAAACCCCATAAAACCGATACGAGCTTCGGATCCTTCAATGTTTCTCTATGACGCTGAAACCTAAAGATGTCCGAGTTCCTCCCCGTGCAACTGATACTCGACTGCCATTGGCTAGTCTGCGTTCGAGGGGAGGGGCTTACCGATAGCTCAATTCCTCCTGACCTTAGGCGTCTCGATTAGGGGCAGTCTGCCTTGAGCAATGGGCTTTAAATAATGGCACAAATACCAGTATATTTACTACCACAAACCTTAGTAAATCACATTGTATTCATTTAAATCAAACATACGGCCCACAAAGGTGTCCAATCTGGCCCATGAGATGATTTGAGCAATGATATAAAATAATAAATAAAACATTATCAATTGTATTCGCAACAATAGTTTATTTTTAACTTAAAGCAGGACTAATGGCTCATTATTTGCATTGATTTTACGCCTCGGGACACAAACGCACAGCTCGATATGGATCAAGTGACACATAACTGGTGATAGCTGTGTTGTAATGATGCTTGTGTGGGAAGTGGTGATTTTAAAGATGTCTAAAATAAGAAATTTGACCTGGAATGGCAGATATTTCAGGAGAAAGGGAAATAAGTGTATTTGTTCTGTGAGCTGAACCAGAAATGGACAGTTTATGATGGAAAAGTAGGTAAGATAAGGGTGTGCGTCCACTATAATAATTGAATAATGTTTGAGCTGACATTATATAACTGACTTGGCAAAAACACGTCTTGAGAGTCTTTCACTAAAGGATGTTCGAATGCAGTTATAATATAGTTTAAGACATGGAGGCAAAAATACAACGTTAGAGTTCTTGTTTGTATATTTGTATCACGGTATTTAAATATCATGACACGAGTGACAGTGTTGTTTTCCTGACTATCAGCGCGATCACAGGTGAATGCAACAGTTTCACGCAAACACGATGTTCGTGAGTTTTGGTTTAGTCACAGTGTTGTGTGTTTGCTCTGTAGTAGACCATGTATGTGTCTCTAGCAACGCGGTGTGTTTCTGTGTTTTTGAACGAATCTTTTGAGTCAATGATTCATTGGCTCCATTCGTAAAGACAGCCGTCTCTAGCTTCGTTTCTAAATGAATCAGCCGTTTTAAACGAATCTTTTGAGTCAGTGATTCATTGGCTCCATTCGTAAAGACAGCCGTCACTAGCTTCGTTTCTAAATGAATCAGCCGTTTTGAAGGAATCTTTTGAGTCAGTGATTCATTGGCTCCATTCGTAAAGACAGCCGTCACTAGCTTCGTTTCTAAAGGAATCAGCCGTTTTGAACGAATCTTTTGAGTCAGTGATTCGTTGGCTCCATTCGTAAAGACAGCTGTCTCTAGCTTCGTTTCTAAATGAATCAGCCATTTTGAACGAATCTTTTGAGTCAGTAATTCGTTGGCTCCATTCGTAAAGACAGCCGTCTCTAGCTTCGTTTCTAAATGAATCAGCCGTTTTGAACGAATCTTTTGAGTCAGTGATTCATCGGCTCCATTCGTAAAGACAGCCGTCTCTAGCTTCGTTTCTAAATGAATCAGCCATTTTGAACGAATCTTTTGAGTCAGTGATTCATTGACTCCATTCGTAAAGACAGCCGTCTCTAGCTTCGTTTCTAAACGAATCAGCCGTTTTGAACGAATCTTTAGAATGAACGAGTTAATGAAACACTCGTTAAGATGGGGACTTTCACACGCCTACTGTTGGTTTAGCTTTATATTTACGCATACATTGCATTCTTAACCCAATTAAGGTACTATCTCAAAAGTAAACATGGCAAAATATGGTGCAATTATAAAAATAACAAAATTCAATATTGCACACCTTTAAAATATCTAAGCATAGTCTTTGGAAAAATAAAGTTTTCCTAGTTTCCTTTTCTGTTTGTTTGGTTTATTATTATTGTAATTGTAACAAAAGGTGTGCACAAGTGGACAATTTTCTCCGATCCGGCCTTCAACCTAAAATGAGTTTGACACCTCTGATTCAAATACTCTCCCCCAAAAATATTGCGTCTGAAAGGGAGACATATGCAGTAATATCAGCTGCAGAAATGACTGTGTTCACGCCTATTCATTACTAATGTGTCTGTAGTAAACTGTGTGACTATAGTCAATCCTGCCAGTCGTTTTTTACCACCAAAAGCGGTTTCTGGTCCAAGCTGTTAACGTTAATTAATTCATTACATTCATTGAAGTTTATGTTTAAAACAAGAATGAATAATAAACTTTACCGTGAACTTTAAATGTCAAAGATTTTAAGAAATATTTGCATGGTGCAATACAGTAATGTGCATAGTGCATCATCACAGCTTTGTTTTTTAGCATTGTAAAAGAGTGATCTGCATTGCTCTCTTTTAGATCCATTTTGATGGCTGGACAGATGAATATGATTACTGGATCGATGCAGACAGCCCAGATATTCATCCTGCCGGGTGGTGCGCCAAAACCGGACATCCACTGCAGCCGCCCATCAGTGAGTACAGACAGCTTTCACTCAAGCTTTAGCTGAGAGACCCACTCATGATGGAGCGGCATGCAGCAACACTTGAGACCTTCGAAGACACTTGGCTTTGATTTTAAAGGTGTCATAGAATGCATTGATACAATATTTTAAATTGTTCTCTGATATCTAAATAAAAGGTATGTGGCTTATGTAAGGGCAAAAATTCTCCAGAAACCGTTTCACATGTCTATCTACAACCCTAGGATTTCTCTCTAGAATGAAACGGTCTGTTATTGGCTTATTTGGAAGGGTCATGAATAAAAAAGTTGAGCTCTGCTCTGATTGGCTGTTTTACAGTTGAGCTCTACTCTGATTGGCTGTTTCACAGTTGAGCTCTACTCTGATTGGCTGTTTCACAGTTGAGCTCTGCTCTGATTGGCTGTTTCACAGTTGAGCTCTGCTCTGATTGGCTGTTTCACAGAGCAGCTAATTTCAGTAACTCATGGGAAGGAAACAGGGAAAATATATATTTCAATGCTTTCTGGCACAGTTATATCATTGGGTGATTATACTGTAAATAAAATGCGGGCATCAGGGAGCCGCTATTAATACGATGGGCATTGAAACTGCTTTCAAATGCACAATCTCGTTTTACCTTCACTTTCGAGATCGCACAAACTCTCTTTATACTATGGAGCGGCAGAACTTACCACACATTTGACAAGATCAGATGCTTGTGTGACATTGTGACATAGTATCAAAGAAATATTTGCATCTACTCAAAATTGAATATTGTGCAACATGCTAACATCTGACGCTATTGGAATTCATTGTTCCTCTCTTTCACTTTGTGTGATGCATGGAGATGATCCTATTTAATATGTTCCAAATATTTTCCTGTAAAACAAAACAAGAAACTTGCTAAGATTAGATTAGAAGTTTTTGCACTAGGGTTTTTGTTTTGTTTTGAGAGAGAGAGAGAGTACTGGCAGTTGTTTCAGTGATTCAGACGAACCGTACATGTTGAGTTAATGGCCAGTCAAACAGCGTTCTCTATCATCTGTAAATGGACTGCCTCAGACTCTCTAAATGACTGACATTTTCCTCGTCATTTCATGGAAAGTTGTTGAGAGAGTGGTTTGAAAGAGGACTGGAGCGTCTGTCTAACAGTCGTCTCTCTTCCTCTCATGTCAACATCTTCTATTAGCTCCAGAGGATGCTGGGAAAAAAACTGGGGAATAATGAGCTTTACTCCAGTCTGTCTTGCTGATAATCTTCTTCTCGTTCTCGTTCCCTTCCACTGTGTCCATGGAAACGGATCGGAGCGATGCTTAGAAATCAGTGACGTACTGAGAGAGAGAGAGAGAGAGAGAGAGAGAGAGAGGGGGAGAGAGAGAGAGAGACAGAGAGAGGAGAGAGAGGGAGAGAGAGACAGAGAGCGGAAGGGAGAGAGGGAGGGAGAGGGAGAAAGACAGAGAGAGAGAGGAAGGGAGAGAGAGAGAGAGAGAGGAAGAGGGAGAGAGAGACCGGGAGAGCAGACCCAAACAATTACAGAGGCATCTGTGTGAGCAGTAATCTGGGGAAGCTGTTCTGCAGCATCATCAACACCAGACTTGTACACTTCCTTACAGAGCACAATGTCCTCAGCAAAAGTCAAATTGGATTCTTACCAAATTATAGAACAACAGACCACATCTTCACCCTACACACCCTGATCGACAAATATATTAACCAAAACAAAACCAAAATATTCGCTTGCTTTGTAGATTTCCAGAAGGCCTTTGATTCAATTTGGCATGAAGGTCTGCTGTCAAAACTTCTAGAATCAGGTATTGGGGGTAAAACATACAATATTATAAAAACAATGTATTCAAACAATCAGTGCGCAATTAAAATTGGAAATAAACGAACAGAATTCTTCACTCAAGGGCGGGGTGTGAGGCAGGGCTGTCCACTATCACCGACCCTCTTCAATATCTACATGAATGAATTGGCAAAAGTCCTGGAACAATCATCAGCACCTGGCCTCACGCTACATGACTCCAACATTAAGTTCTTGCTGTTTGCAGATGATCTGGTTCTGCTGTCTCCAACAGAAGAGGGTCTACAGCAGAACCTAGACATCTTACACAAGTTCTGTCAGACCTGGGCCCTGACTATTAATACTAACAAAACTAAAATACTAACATTTCAGAAAAGACCCAGACTTCAGGGAAAGAGACACAATTTCACCCTTGGTACGACCAAAATCGAACATGCCACAAACTACACATACCTCGGACTAAAGATAAATGCAACTGGTAAACTAAATTTGGCTGTGAATGAACTGAAAGAGAAAGCAAGAAGGGCCTTTTACGCCATCAAAAAATCTATCCAAATTGAAATACCAATTAGAATCTGGCTCAAAATATTCCAATCCGTCATTGAACCTATTGCATTATATGGCAGTGAAGTGTGGGGTCCTCTCCTAAATCATGAATTTGAAAAATGGGACAAAAATCCGATAGAAGCCCTGCATGCTGAGTTCTGTAAGAGCATCCTCAGGGTACAGAGGAACACACCGAACAACGCATGCAGGGCAGAATTAGGCCAATACCCTCTAATAATGCGCATTGAGAAACGAGCCATCAAATTTTGGAAACACCTAAAAATGAGCGACCCCAACTCTTACCATTTTAAAGCCCTAAAAAACCATGAAGTGAACCCTGAACAAAGTCCCCTGATTCAGATGGTCCTGAAGCTGCAAACACAAACTAACACCACTAACAACATCCAGCATCAGGACACTGAAACACCCATCCACAAAATTCAGCCCAACCAAATTATAAAAGCACAACAAGAAAAGTATCTAACCTATTGGAAAGAAACAACAGAAAAACAAAGTAAACTTGAATGTTATTTGGCCCTAAACAGAGATTACACAACTGCAGACTATCTGAGTACAGTGAAAGACTGTAAACTAAGACGACAGATGACGAGGTACAGACTGAGCAACCATACTCTGAGTATAGAGACGGGCAGATATCACCAGCACTGGCTGCCCAAAGAGAGCCGTATCTGCCCGTACTGTACCCATGGAGAAGTGGAGACCGAGCAACACTTCCTCACCAGCTGCACCAACTATCAACATATTAGAGACACTTTTTATCCCAAATTTGAAACACTTTGCCCTGACTTCAAATTATTAAACAAGAAAACACAAATTCAATATTTATTAGGTGAAAAACAAGATTGCATCTTATTAGCAGCAAGATACATTGACGCATGTCACAAAAAGAGGGAGGAGTCGACAAATCAGTGATGCGCCCACAAACACACACACACACACACACACACACACACACACACACACACACACACACCAAATGTAATTTTAAATTGTTCATGCAATCCTAAAATGTTGGTTTGCATTTTCTTTTTTCCTTTTCTTTTTTCTTTTCTTTTTTATGTATGCATGCATGTTTTTGTTGCATGTTAATATGTTCTGTATTTACTGTAAACACTATGCTTTGGCAATACATTGTAAAAATTGTCATGCCAATAAAGCACACATTGAATTGAATTGAATTGACAGGGAGAGAGGGAGAGGGAGATAGAGAGAGGAAGGGAGAGAGGGAGAGAGATAGAGTGAGTGAGGGGGAGAGAGAGAGAGAGAGAGAGAGAGAGAGAGAGAGAGGGAGAGAGGAGGGGAGGAGAGGAGAGAGAGAGAGAGAGAGAGGGAGAGAGAGCGAGAGGGGGGGACAAAACGAATGTGAGAAAAGAGAGAAAAACCAGGCAAAGAGAATATATTCATCAGAGTCTTTTCTATTTTCTTTATGACCACAAAACCAGTCATAACTGTACATTTTTCGAAATTGAAAGCTGAATAAATAATATTTCCATTGATGTATGGTTTGTTATGATCGGACAATCTGGAATCTGAGGGTGCAAAAAAATCTAAATATTGAGAAAATCATCTTTAAAGTTGTTCAAATGAAGTTCTTAGCAATGCATATTACTAATCAACAATTAAGTTTTTATATATTTACGGTAGGAAATTTACAAAACATCTTCATGGAACATATTCTTAATATCTAATGATTTTTGGCATGAAAGAAAAATTTATAATTTTGACCCATACAATGTATTTTTGGCTATTGCTACAAATTAGGGCTGGGTGATATGAGCAAAATTAATATCTCTGTATTTTTTGTCTGATTTGCGGTATGAGGTACATATCTCGGTATTTTGTATTTCGATTAAACAAATAAAGTGAATGTAACCATGTAGGCATGATAAATGTGCAAAAAAGGTTAACATCATATTACATTATAACATTGTAACATTGCGATCTAAAACAAAAACAATGCTTTTAAAGCAAAGTTAAATTCACTAAACTACAAATGAAAATAATAAAAAAGCACACACTAATTGAGGCTGTTTTGATTACCCCATTACAGTCACTTCACAGTTAGTGCTATCATACAAATACACTTACTTGCAGGTTTAAAATTCCACATGTCACATTTATATTTTCCAACTACAAATATTTCAGCAAAATGTATATTTTAGTCAGAGTTATTGTGCACTGTCTGTTGTGCACGCATGCGTTCAGAACCAAGTCTGTGAGTTTAGCGGAGAATCTCAAAGCAAAAGCTTGTGCACTTCTGACAGCAAGATGGAAATATTTCCATGGCTTTCTAACATTACAGAAGGAGAATATACCTGTGAAATATAAGTTATGCATTTAGGAAAAGAGCACATAGCACAAAACAGCGCGTCTCTGTCAGCGGCACACACAGCCTTTCTGTCAGAGCCGCTTTAAACTCAAACTATAAACTATAGGCTACTATATCTTACGAGTTTTAAAGCCTCTCATATAAAGCGTGTCACGTGTTTAAAACAGTGTATTATACACTTTCTCCACAGCAGTTCAGTCTGTGTCCTCCTCCCTAGAGATATTATTCAGATGTGCTCGTATCAAACTCTATATTAACGGTATTGCTTCATACCGTATCGCTTATAAAAATATATCAATATATCGTACAAACTCGATATACCGCCCAGCCCTACTACAAACATACCCGTGCTGCTTAAGACTGCTTTTGTGCTCCAGGGAGTCCATATACACTCTCAATATAACTCTATTAATAACTTTAATTACTCTGTCTTGGTTGTCTCCTTGGTAAACAAGTACACTAGCTTCGGATTAAATCCTATTAAAAATGACTGAAGACGCAACCATAATTTCTATAAAAAAGTAATTTGACAAAAAAAGGTTTGTATTTTGATCTCTGCATGGATTGTTATTGTTTTTTATAACGGATTTTCATATTTTACTTCTAAGGCTGTTACTTTATGGGTTCTTTCATTGCCATTACAGTAAAATAACTGTATATTACATTTGATTTTGTTATATTTAGTCTCCTTGAAGCTCATGTGTTAATCATTAACAGTCATTGATAACTCTGATACTGTGGTTCCCTGAGTGAGGGTGATGTATAATGTGTGTGTTCTTCACAGCTCCTCGGGACATGTTTGATGCGTCCGAGCAGGGCGGCTGTCCCACACCAGGCTGTAAGGGAGTGGGTCACATCAAAGGAGCCCGCTACTCTGGACACCACAGGTCAGTTGGTGTATCTAGATAATGTGAACACTGTTTAAGATCACTGCTTCATGATACCGTTCATGCAAACTTCAGTATAGCTTGTTTAACTTAATCGTACTAAATTAACCCATATTGCATGACTTGGTGCATATCTAAACTCGCTGTCAGTTTATATCTCACTTCCCGTTGCTTTCCGCAGAAATTAACATATTGCATTACATCTGTACATGTTGCACACAAATAAGTGATGCAAGAAAGCTACGGTATCCATGCATTTCTCCGTCTTCTGCATAGATGATACCAAGTAACAGAGATGTTCATCAAATATAGCAAACAAGCTCAAATGTGCTTCTCGTGTGTCAAGTAAGCATGTGATGCTAACTCTGCATGATCTGTGTGTCTGATACACAAACTCAACCTCACTGTGATTTCAGCGTCTGTATCTCAATATACGAGAGATGAACCTCATATACTTCACAAAGCTTTTTAACATTTACTTTGAGAAAACTACCATTAAGACACATCTTCATGGCAGCCTGTCTGAAAGTCTGGTTTAACTTGAACAGATTATGACAACAATGTATTATGATTGTATATTAACATGTAATTCTCAAATAATAATGTAAAAATAAATATACATATTAATTGTTATACAGTTGTGCAGCAGCATATTATTTGACACAAAAATAAAAAATGTTAAAATTGTATTAATTATGTTTTCATTTCATTACATTTTAAAAGACTGAATAATTTGTATTGAATCATAAAACACAGAACTAAATAAAACAGATTTCATTGGGCCCTAAATTAAAAGGTAGCTCTGTGGAGTACAACTTATCTTTACATTCATTCTCAAGGTATATCAAACATGTGTTCCCCATTAATGATGAATAAATATTGATATGATGTGGGAAAAATACTGTGATAATGTTGTTGGCCATATCGCCCGGCCTACCCTGAACATGATCTTCAGCTCGGTCTGACTAATGATCACTGATCGTTCTGCGGCTCGGATCAGCTCTCAGCCTGAGCGAATGTGTTGCATGTCCGTTCTCTGATGTTTACATCTTTACAGTCAGTCTGAGAGAAATTGCCCAGAGGACAAGAAACTAGGGCTGGTCCGAATACCATTTTTTGAGCTTCGGTAGAAATCAACACTGATCTTATTCTTCTCTCTAATGAAGGCAGGAGTCTCTGTGCGTCTGTCTGTCTGCTTTTTTATTATGTCCAGAGCCATTCATCCAATCGATTTCATGCGTGGCGGGGGTGTTGCTGCGGACCCAAGGGAGTACAGAGTTGGATTTTGGTGCAATATGGACACGACATGTTCAAAATTAATGAGCTACAGAACAGCGCGAGCCGGAAGCGGCATGCCTCACGTGGGCAGGGCTTATATCTGACCCTGGAGCACAAACACAGTCTTAAGTCGCTGGGGTATATTTGTAGCAATAGCCCAAAATATATTGTATGGGTCAAAATTATACATTTTTATGTTATGCCAAATATCATTAGGATATTAAGATCATGTTCCATGAAGATCTTTAGTAAATTTCTTACCGTAAATATATCAAAACTTAATTTTTGATTAGTAATATGCATTACTAAGAACTTCATTTGAACATCTTTAAAGATGATTTTCTCAATATTTAGATTTTTTTGCACCCTCAGATTCCAGATTTTCAGATATTGTCCGATCATAACAAACCATACATCAATGGAAACATTATTTATTCAGCTTTCAGATGATGCATAAATCTCAATTTTGAAAAATTGACACTTAAGACTGGTTTTGTGCTCCAGGGTCACATATATGCTCCGAGGTCGGACACTGTGCTAGTGATACAAGGTCTTATAAAGAGCAATGCTTTTAATAAGGTACCCTAAACAAATCACTCCCAAATCAGAAATTAGCAGCACTGTAATTACTGACACTGTAAAGGGTAGGCTATTTTTATTTTATTTAAATAAAAGAAGAATGAAAAATAAATGAACAAAGACTGTAATACATAAAGAACACGGTAGCGTACTTTCAATAACAGCATCATGTATTTTAATTAACGAACAGTTTAAATACAATTAAATGAATTCCCTTATATAGAATAAAACAAACTAGGCTTAATAGAACAAGGTAACGTTAGACTAGATAGACAGCTCATATTTCAATAAACAACAATTTCTTTACAAAACAATCTTTTAAATAAATCACAATCAGGCTGTAAGCTAGTGCATTTACAGTCTACCTTCACTCTGGCTGATAGCTGGGGATGCACCTGTATCGTACCTTTTCATGACTGCCGTAATCGCAAGTATTTCCCAAGCTAATTAAGTGCACGTTTGTATCATGTGTGAAATACTGATAAAAGCAGTTTGTTTTTTTACACCAACAATATAGGCTATATGCGTACTACTTACAGAACTCGGATGATTTTCATAACTTGATGTGCTGTTGTGGTAACTTAGGCCAGTTTCAAATCGCATATTTGGCACACAGCCTTTGTCTTCGCTCAATTTAAAGGGCATTTTTGTCTTCTCTTCCAGAGGATCTCAATCATGACGTTCATTCATATTCAACCGTGAACGAGAAACATTTTGTGGGGGATGCCAGGTGTTTAAAAAAAATTAAAATATTTACATCTCAAAATTGAAAATCGAATGCCAACCCACCGAACATATAATCGAATATTCTGGTCCAGCCCTACAAGAACCCACACTGATCAAAATATGGAAAATATCACTTTACCGAATCATACAGTGTCCTCCACTAATATTGGCACCCTTGGTAAATATGAGCAAAAGGCAGCTGTGAAATAAATCTGCCAATGTTTATTCACTTTTTATCTTTTACTCAAAAAATTCACAAAATTCCAACCTATCATTGAAGTAAAACATTGAAAGTGGGGGGAGAAAATTTCATTGTGAAATAAATGCTTTCACTATTTCATGTGGCCACAATTATTGGCACCCAAATTATTGCAACGTCTTTTCCCAGCACAAAAGCTCTGAGTTTTCTCCTATAATGCCTGAAGTGTTTGGAGAAACCTGATAAGAGATCAGAGACCATTTTCTTCATACAGAATCTTCCAGATCCTTCAGATTCACAGCTCCATTCACACGGTGTGCTTCTCTTTCAGTTCACTCACTCATTTTCTGTAGGGTTCAGGTCAGAGGACAGAGACAGCAATGGTGTAAAAGACTCATTTTGTGCTCAGTGACCCATTTTTGTGTTTATTTTGATGTTTTTTTGTTTTGGATTGTTGTCCTGGTGGAAGATCAAACACGGCCTATTATAAGATTTCTAAACAGAGGCAGTCAGGTTTTGATTTTTTATCTGTTGGTATTTGATAGAATCCATGATGCCATGCATCTGAAACAAGATATCCAGGACCTCTGGCAGAAAAACAGGCCCACAACATTAAAGATCCAGCAGTATATTTAACCGTGGACATGGGCTACTTTTTTATCCCTGTTTGTACTAAACTTCATTGGTGGGTTTGCTGCCAAAAAGCTCTTTTTTCAGTTTCATCTGACAATGAAGCCAGTCCCATTTGAAGTTTCAGTCGTGTCTGACAACTGAATTTGCTTGGAGTTTGTTTTTGGAAGAGTGAGGAACAATTTTTCTTGAAAACCTCCGAACAACATGTGGTGATATAGGGGATGTTTGATGGTTTTTTTTTTTTTAGGTTTCTAACCCAAGACTCAACTAATCTCTGCAATTTCCAGCTGTGATCCTTGGAGAGTCTTTGACCACGCAAACTCTCCTCCTCAGCGTGCATTAGGACGATATAGACACAGGTCTTCCTCTTTCAAGCAGATTTTTAACATCTTTAGTTGATTGGAACCTCTTAATTATTACCCTGATGGTGGAGTAATGGCAATTTTCAATGTTTTAACTCTTTTCTTACAACCGTTTCTATTTTGTGAAGCTCACATTCTTGTTCTTCACATCAGAAATATTTTTTTTGGTTTTCTCATTGTGTGATGGATGATTAAGGGAATTTGACCTTTGTGTTCCTCATATTTATAATCTGTGGAACAGAAAGTCATGGCTGGACAATTTCATGCTCCTAGTCACCCTGGTGTGCTAAAAAATTTAAATATGAATGGGAATATACTTCAGAGATATTTTACTCATAATAATTTCTAGGGGTGCCAATAATTGTGGCCAACATTCACTGGAGAAAAACAGTTATTTCACAATGAGATTTTCTCCCCACTTTCAATTGTTTTACTTCAATATTGGTTGGAATTTTGTGATTTGAATTTTTTTTTTTTTGAGTAAAGATCATAAGGATAAACAATGCAGATTTATTTTCACAGCCGCCTTTGTCATATTTATCAAGGGTGCCAATATTAGTGGGAGGGCACTGTACATGTTCATATTTGTGATTATAACTTCTAAGCGAGCGTTTCCCAAACTTGTTTTGGCATCTAAACCCCTTAGACATAAATTTTGACTTTAATTCCCAACCGAAATTTTTAATTACTATTTAAATGATTTAAAAACACCTTCACTCATGTCACTTAATGATCACGTGACATGCATATATATATATTTTTTTACTTTGTAGATGTACTTTGTGTCATTACTGGTGTTTTTAGAGCTCTATCAAACTGAATGATGAATGCAATTTACAAAATCACCAATAAATTATTATTACTATTATTATTAACTCTATAAATTGAAGACAGAATCTGTAAATGAAAATTGTACTGTAAAATAAAAAATGAAAATTGATAATAGTTTTCTTAACATTACACAGCATTGTAACATTCAGTACTAATATTGTCTTTCTAAACATTCACACAGTCAAGCTTTTATTTTGGCGAATACTAATGCAATTCTGAAACCAAGTTTATGCAGCAGCAAGTCATGTGACTGAGAAAATAAAAATAGCCTTAGTGCACGTTGCATTCCCAAATGTTACATTTGCAGCACATGCAAAATGTAATTCAACACATTTTTATAAATGTTTTGGTAAATCAAGTTGATAAAAGCACTAGATCATCACTCAGTGCTGCGCTTCACTCTAAAGGTCATTGCACACCGAGTCCGACATTTTCAGTTTTTTCATATTCTCATCTCTCCTATCAAAATGCATGCTACGGATGCAAAAACGCAGAAATCCGAACCTGATACGAATTTTATGACGGACGAACGTTTCGGAGGCAGTGTGCAAACGTGATTGACACAACGTGAGGTCGTATTTAATTTATAACGTGGGAAATGTTCGGACTCAGTGTGCGATGACCTTAAGACCGGGTGCAGAAGACTTGATTGAATCAGCTATAGTTGTGATTATCACACAGCCCCATTTAATTTAATTGACTATTGAAATAATGATTAACTTTTCATCAGGAAACACTGCCCAACTGAGCAATATTTCAGTATAAATGATGGCTAGTACAATTTAATGCCATGACTTTATGAATTCAAGACTTTCTGCTCCAGTTTAAGACTTAAGTATGAATTAAGACTTTAATGACTAGATAAAAAGCAGCTCCTGAACTGCAGTGATGGATGAAATGTTTTTAAATTGCTCGGTGTTTCTTGGTGTTTCAGTGCCGTGGGTTGCCCGTATTCTGATATCAACCTGAATAAGGACTCGGTTCTGCCGGATCGCTTGAGCGGAGAGATGCCGGGAAGCGGAGTGGGTCGGCCACGCAGAGCAGAACCAAGCGCAGAGATTTCAGCGGACGCTAATGAGTGAGTCTTCGTTTCTCTGATAGTGGGATCTGCTGAAATATATAAAATGCTCTGATGATGGGAAACCCCTTTAATAATAGTTGGATGCGCAGTACTGGGTGTTGCGTAACTCCCGCTCCAGCAAACCCAAACCGCACACTGGGAAAGATTGATGATTATCACACCACAGCCATGCCTGTGTGATGTTGAGAGCCATGTTTTCACACAGAGGGACTCGTATGCAATTATTAGAAAAGCTGCACACATTCATCGATGTTCAAGAAGGCAGTGTAATGCATAAAGAGCTAGGGCGTGTAAACTTTTGAACTGGAAGATGCATGTAAATTGATTGGCTTCTGAAGGACCGTAGTAAATAAAAAACAAACAAACTAAAGATCTTTCATATTTGTATAAATTCTCCAAGAGGTTTATAATTGGGAATACTATGCAAATGTATAGTACACTATGCAAATTTACGCAGCTAACTGTATATGATCGCCCACATTAGCACATCTTCATGTGTTCAGTAAATTGCTGGAGACAAGATTAAAGAGCAAAGCGTTTAGCCAATCATTACAGAGTTAATTTACAGTACGTACAGTAGCAGAAACAGGCTGTTTCATTATAACTCTGTGTCTACAGCAGACAAGAGTGGCATTAAAACTAAACGACTGCCGTTATTATTAACGAAGCTGTCTTTACTTGACTTTACGAGCTGCGTCTTTAGTTGACAGACTACATTTCTTAGTTATTACCTCAGAGTCAGCTCGTGATGTTTCTAGTAATTTGATTGGTTGAATGTTGATAACATGTCAGAGATGCATTCAGATGCTTCAGCCCGACTGTCACTTAAAGGACTTTCCCAATCTGAACCGATTTTAAAACACTGGGTATCATACACTTGATGACTTTGTGAATGTTACGGAGGAAAAACTGGGCATCATGCACTAAATGACTGAAGTGCACACACTACCTGGTGTCGTGTTGCCAGATGTTTGACTGAGAGCACATGGTTTGATGCACTTAGGTGAGAAGAGGTCGTCTAAATGACATGCACAGCAACCAATAACAGTTTGTTTTACTCATTGACATGTTTATACAATAACAGAGCGGTGTGCAACCATACCGTCCATCATTCAGTCAAGCTCGGCGTGAAAGTTAAAGCAAGTTATGGTGCAACCTAGGAAAATATGTCTGTAAAGTTTGTTCTCAGAATCTTAATATATCCAAAATTAATATGCATTGACTATTTCAATGGTCTGCTCTTCCAGTCAGTTATTTCCGATACACGTCTGTTTGGTGCACGTTTCTCCTGTTTTTTTTAGTGCCCAAAAGCAATTCAGGTGATCTGAATATATTACTAAACCTGTCAGTAGTGTTATCAGTGTCTGTACATTTATATTTTAATTTATCATATCTTGTAGGCAAACGTGTAAAAACACATTCAGCCAAGTGCCTCAAAGAAAACTCAATAAATGAATAACTAGAAATGTTTCTAAACCCCCTAAACCCTCATTTATATAGTATATACAGCGTATACTGTGTATATGTATTATGTATATATAAAATACAAAACATGCATGCATATAATATTATGAAAAATATGTTAATTGTTAATTTATTTAGGATATAATATAAATCTACAGAATAATAACATGTAAGAACATTTCAAATGATTAAACAAAATAATTGTGTTTTATTTATATATACATAATGACATATACACAT
>CM049794.1:25503512-25650163 GCA_027422405.1 Ptychobarbus kaznakovi
TCTGCAGAAACCCTCCTCACAGTTTCCAGCCCAATATGAAGTTGGAGGTGGTCGATAAGAGGAACCCTGCTCTGATCCGAGTGGCCACAGTGCTTGATACGGATGACCATCGACTGGGGTGAGAGCTATAATTTTCACACATAATGCTGGCTCAGTGTGAATTTCCATGTTGGTCCAGAGGGGTCAGTTGGCTGACCTTGTTTTACATTTTAAAGCCTCACACGTGAAATAATAGTCTGAAAAATCGCATTTTTTGAAATAGATGAGTTTATTGACATGTAGGCAAAATATAACGAAAAAGTGTGCTTGTTTGGTATATCTACAGTGACCACTCGTGTTATTCTCTCTTTCAGAATAATTTTGCGGGGCAATGCAGGGCGTGTGTGAGAGAGATACATTTATTAGACTATAGAAATAATGATTAATGAAATAATAATAACGTGTGTGTGTGTGTGTGTGTGTGTGTGTGTGTGTGTGTGTCTGTCTGTGTGAGAGAGAGTGTGTGTGTGTGTGTGTGTGTGTGTCTGTCTGTGTGAGAGATGTGTGTGTGTGTGTGTGTGTGTGTGTGGTTTGTGGCTGTGTGTCTGTGTGTCTGTCTGTGTGAGAGAGAGTGTGTGTGTGTGTGTCTGTGTGTGTGCGTGTGTGCGTGCGTGCGTGCGTGTGTGTGTGGTGTCTGTCTGTCTGTCTGTCTGTCTGTGTGTGAGAGAGAGTGTGTGTGTGTGTGGTGTGTGTGTGTGTGTGTTTGGTGTGTGTGTGTATCTATGTGTGTGTGCGTGAGTGCGTGTGTGTGTGTGGGTGTGTGTGTGTGTCTGTCTGTGTGAGAGAGAGTGTGTCTGTGTGTCTGTCTGGTGTGTATCTATGTGAGAGAGAGGTGTGTGCGTGCGTGTGTGTGTGTGGTGTGGTGTGTGTGTCTGTCTGTCTGTGTGTGGAGTGTGTGTGTGTGTGTGTGTGTGTGTGTGTGTGTGTGTGGTGTGTGTGTGTGTGTTGTGTGTGTGTGTGTGTCTGTCTGTGTGTATTGTGTGAGAGAGATACATTTATTAGACTATAGAAATAATGATTAATGAAATAATAATAACGTGTGCGTGCGTGTGTGTGTGTGTCTGTCTGTGTGAGAGAGAGTGTGTGTGTGTGTGTCCTGTCTGTGTCTGTCTGTGTGTATCTGTGTGCGTTGTGCGTGTGTGTGTGTGTGTGTGTGTGTGTGTGGTGTGTGTCTGTCTGTCTGTGTGAGAGAGAGTGTGTGTGTGTCTGTGTGTCTGTCTGTGTGTATCTGTGTGAGAGAGTGTGTGTCTCTGTGTGCGTGCGTGCGTGCGTGGCGTGCGTGCGGCGTGGTGTGTGTGCGTGTGTGTGTGCGTGTGTGTGTGTGTGTGTGTGTTGTGTGTGTGTGCGTTGTGTGTGTGTGTGTGTGTGTGCGTGTATCAATGAAAGCAGCTCATTAATATAGAACGGTGATTAAACGGACTTGGATCTACCTGTGCATCACGGTTTTAATGCACACCTTTCAGCCGTCAGAATCCAGTATTCAGACAGACCACTGTGTAATGTTTGAATCTGTCAATAAGCTCTGTTTCTGGCACTCAATTAGCACAGTTTCGAGTGGTACTATGTAATTACCTCTACAGCAGTGGTCGGCAACAGTGAAAAACTGTCCCGCCAGCAATAATGTCTGTCCCACTCCCGTAGCCAGATTATTTTGATAGCGGCTGGTTCTGAAATAAATCTGTCATATTTTAAGTGCGGATTTTAAGAGTCGGAGCGTCGTGGTTTTCACTCGCTCCATCACGAGTACAATTCATGCCAACGACCCGTAATATAACTGCGTATTTAACAAGAATTCACGTTAAATATATTTAGCTAGCTTGATAGAGAAGGATCACTCAAATCAGAAGAATGTGAAAGCTATATGATTAATGCAATGGACAAAAGTTATAGTTCTCAAGGAATAGTTTGTTTCTTTCTAGATACTGAATATTTTCAGCTGAAAGCATGATTTAAACAAGTACAACACTTGTTCACACGCAGTCGCTCTCTCAATAATGCATTCAATCAAATGTAATCTAACAGTGCTACTTCATCTGTATCAGATTATGAATGATCAGAAATCCTGTAAAGAAATGCATCGTTAGGTTAAATATACCGACAAAAACATACTGATATTTTCATCACAAACTAAATTTGCACCAAAAGCAGCAATTATACCTTTTAATGCTGAAAACCATGTTATTAGCTTGTCAAATGGGGAACAAGTTTAATAATAAGCCACGTTAAAAACTCTCTTGTTATTTTATTGTTTAATATTCGAACAGTAGGTATTTTCAAACATACTGAAATACTTTAGACGCGGAGCATGTTTTCTGGTATCAGTGAAGTGATTATTAAATGCTCGGAGCACGAGGGAAATTGATGCTCACATACTCTGATCGGACACCGCCACGCAAATGTGGCTTTTTGTTAGTGACTGTCCCTCCTACAGGATTAAGCACAGAGTAACAGCTCGCTACCAGTTACAAAAGACACTGTAACTGTCTGTCACTGGCAATTATAGTTGCATTTTTCTTAAATTAGATCTTAAAATCCTTTGACTATGTTTGGCTCGCCATCTAGTGGCACCATTTTGTTTTTGGCCCGATGCCAAACTTACATTTGCCGCACCTGCTCTACAGGATTCAGTCCTACTAAATTAATCATCTGAATAACTGACTAGTAGTCAAATCTCATTTTATAAGTAATGACTATTTATGTTCCTTCATTAGACTATGCAAACATCATTGCAACCCTGGAGCACAGTCTTAAATCGCTGGGGTATTATTTAAACAATAGACAAAAATACATTGTATGGGTCAAAATTATTAAATTTTATATTACCAAAAATCATTAATATTAAATGCTGTTCCATGAAAAATGTACTAAATTTCTTACCGTGTGTATATGTGAAACTTAATTCTTGATTAGTAATATGCATTGCTAAGAACTTCATTGTGAACAACCTAAAGATGATTTTCTCAATATTTCGATTTTTTTTGCACTCTCAGATTCCAGATTTTCAAATATTGACAGATCATAACAATAACACTATAAGAACTGATTTGTGCTCCAGGGTCATATATGTTATTACCGATTCTGCGCATCTTGAACTGGTATTTTTAGTTGGATCTGGCCGCTTCGATCAGGATGACTTATCCAGTACGTGTCATGATGAAGTTCTGACTGGTGTAGCCTAAAGACGTTTGATGAAGTCCGAACTGTTCCTTTGCTCCATCCAGGTCACCATCATGGAATAAAAAACCTCTCTGGAATTGCTGGTTGTTATTTCCCAGGTCTAGCTAGAACAAATGGATTTTTATTATCATATTACTAATTGTCGTATTGTAATTTCAAGGAACAAAAAAATTATACATAATCCGTAATGCAGGACTCTGCTTACTATGCAGGATGCGAGACGAAGCTTCCAATTTTGGGACCATCCTGCATTTATACATAAGGCTTTTATGGCTTATATATTATGGTATGTTGATAATATGGAGCTAATTTTAAAACACATTAGCTTTTTACAAAGTGTGTCCTACATAGGGGCTGAATATGATCTGCTTCTTGCTCACAAATCCATGAAATCCACTCTGGATCAAAGCATCACTGATTTCTTGCTCATTGTGTTTAGTCGCTGTAATTGTCAGTGAAGATGCAGTGATGCAGCTGCCGGTGGTCCCATGACTGCATCTGATCTCTCAGACGTCTGTTTGGGAGTTTAGAAGTGATCAGGATGAGTCATCTGTGCTTTTCCCTTCGTGTGGGCTGCAGGGAAGCTCTGCTCCATATACAAATCTTCTTTTGAACATGATCTGTCAGTCCTCCGGATGAAAAACCTCTGCTCTTCACACATATGAGCCGTTTTAATGCAGATCCTTGCAGTTGTAAGTTTCAGTTCAACACATCGCGATTCATGCCAGCATTGCTTTGGATTCAAAGCACTGAAAAATGGCATAAATGCTGAGAAGCATTTCCTGAAAAAACAACACGGATAAGTCAGATTTTATTGCGTTCAGAAATAATTTCAAATGCTGGTAAATAAAACTTTTACAAAACACTGGTATTTAATTCCAAACAAATCCTTCCAAATGACAAAACAGGAATGAAAAATAGACTAAAACAAACAAATTATAGCAGCTTTCAATATAAACAATATTTATTATAAACATAAATAAAAATGTATTTAAGCTGAAACTGAAACTACTGCTCTACAACTACATGTTACTTTACCTCTCTCAAATCCAAATGTGTGCATATTTTGCATGCTAGGTGTTAATTCCCAAACAATCAGAGCAAGACACAGTTTATACTAGAGATTGACAAGGTCAAGCATTCACAGCTGTTCACACTGAGTGAGCAACTAAACAACTACATTTTTAATGAGAGTAGGTTGTTTGAGGCAACAGTAATGCATCAGAGTTGAGTCGTGACCGATGTGCAGTTGATTAGAAACACCTGCTATCAACCAACAGGCCTCATTCCTAGGTGTTGCATGAAGCAAAGAGAAAGGCCTCGCCATTTTTGAGTCGGCGTAATGGCTGTAATTGCACATGTGGGATCTAAGAGGGCAGCAGAATCCACACACATCATTCACACGGAGCGAGAGAAATAACAGATGTCACTGTGTGTCTCACACTCAGGCGCAGAGCTGTCAGATCTGCCTCCGCTAACGCTGTCTGTCTGCTCAGCCGTCATTCGTCATCCTCCACAGAGAGAGCGAGCAGAGGTCCTTCAGTCTCTCTCTTAAACACCCAATCAATGCTGGGCTTACACGTGTCGGTCTAGAACCGTATAGTGCACCTCTCTCTCATCCCCTCTGTTCACTGACATTCACCGGATGGATTTGTTGGATCCCCATCAATATTTCCTGAAGCAGCTGTAATTGACTTGGAGGAAAAAGACCTTTACGTCCAGGTCTTTGATGGTTCTCTGCAAAGCCCTCGACTCTCCCACAGGACAGAGACAAAAGGGCTTGATTTATTTGGCATATCTGAATCAAACCTGTTTACAGGGTGTCTTTTATAGTAATTTAACAAGTCTTAAAGGAAAACACCACAGTTTTCCCATATTCCAATATGTTCTTCCCTCAACTTAGACGAGTGGATACGTACATATCAAAAACCGGTCGTATCAACTCATCTAAGTTGAGGGAAGAACATATTGGAATATGGAAAAATGGTGGCGTTTTCCTTTTAAATACGTGGCTTTATGAAAATTAGTTGTTCAAAAAAACTTGATTAGAACAAAGCCTAATATAAATTATTCTTAATTAAAAAAATACAGCTGAATCAGATCTTCAGCAACAAAATGTACAAAAAAAAATAAGTGCAGTGTGATTCAGAGATATTATCGTTTACTAAAACCAGTAAAAAAATTAAACTAAGAAAATATTATATATATATATTTCAGTTAGTTGACAAAGCAGCGTTTTCTCAGTTTAGTTTAAAATGAAGTACTCAATTATTACAACTGAAAAATAAAACTTAAAAACTATATGAAGACCTATATAGATCTGAAAAAAACATGACTAAAACTTGAAAAGTAAAACGAACAAAAAAGATAATAAACAAAGAAAATATGTAAAATCTCATAAAAATAACAAAAAACAAATAGTAAATTGATAGAGCCTCATTAAAAGCAATTAAGTAGTTTGAAAATGCTCCCTTAATATTAAAAATTTTGTTTTTGATTTATGGCATTTTTTTGTTATTTTGTATTGTATATACTCTGGTATAGTAACAATGAGGGAAAAGAAGGAAGAAGAAGTTTTGTGCTTCTCAAGGTTTTTGATAGTCCAAATAGTTTAATTTCTTTTATAATGTAACATACAAAGAAAGATGTAAACTTTACACTACAAGTTATTACCCGTTCAAATCCTTTGTGCAAGCCTTGTGTTATTCAGAAGTATCATTATTCAGTGATACTAATATTACTGATTGTTAACAAAGCACCAATGCAAACAATATAGATGATCGAAAAAGTGACTCCCATCATAGACTGTAAAACACGGAGTTTTCCGGTCACCCCCTACTTTTTCTGAAGAGGATTTTGAAGCTCAATCGCCATCTTGGTTGCGCGACGTCACTCCCGATAATTGAAAATGGGCAAAAATGCGGGAGGTGGGCGGAGCTGGTTGCTGAAACCACGCCCACCAAGCGCGACAGTGGTGACAGCAGCAGCAATCCACCTGTCACTCAAGTGGCCACGCCCTTAATTATGTAGAACTTTAAGGCTTAATATAATTTAAACGGATGAGTAATAAAAAATTCACCCCCCTTACAGTTGTCATGAAGGGCAAAATTAGCTATATAGACCAAAACCACTGTAAACATGTTTTTTTTCTGCTGTAAAGTTGGGCATTTTAACATGGAGAGTCTATGGGATTGACTCCCGCCAGCCTCCAGCGGCCAGTCGATGAACTGCAGTTTTAGTAACGTCCGTGTTGGCTTCACGAGAGAGAGCGGGAGGTTGCCGCTTGGTAGTCATGCATGGACGCATGCAAACTGGAAGGAGATAAAAAGAGAGCGAGACTGATGAGAAGAATGCAAATAAAAGATTTCCTTATCTCAAACTGTGACGCAGTGAATCACAAAAGCCAGTCTGGTGCGGATGGGCGGCACGAAGCCAGTCCACTCAGCCTCCACATAATGACTGTCAGCTGTGCTGTGAACGCCACTAAAAACACTGCTCGCCTTCTTAGCCCGTCCCTGTTCCTGCTGTCCGGCTAATTTTCCAGGAACCCGTTTTATCGAAGTCTTGGAGACAGGCTGTCATTTAAGGGCTGTTGCTCTTTTCTTCTCATTGTTATGATTGCAGCAGCTCTTTTCAAAAGGTCCTGAGAGTCTGAAACACAATATGACCGAGTCACCCTGCCAGCCGTCTGATCGCTGCCAACACTTCTTGTTAAAATGTCTCTAGAGATGCGCATTGCAATATGAAGATAATTGTCTCGGGGGACCTTGAAATGCTAGTAGCCAAGCTGTTCATCTGTTTTGTACCTTATGCAAGAATAAAATCTCTATCACCACACAACCATGACCCTACAGGAACAATTGAGCTATCGGTAAGCCCCGCCCCCCTTAGTTACTGTTGCTCCCTCGCACAAACAAATAGAGTTGCTCACTGTCTTACAATGAGAGCGGTCAGTGTGAAAACCTTGTCCCACGTAGTTTTTGCACGATTTTGGACACAGAAGGCCACCAAATAGGTATTAAATATTCAATGGAGGGGTTAATAAAATATTTAACAATATCGCTCGTAATGACGTCATTGCTAGAGCAAGCTCCTGATTGGTTAACGCGACGCGAATATCCGCCAAAGTTCAGATTTTTCAACTCGAATCGCGCGAAAAAACGCTCAATTTGCGACATTCGCGCCGCGAATAGCGCCGCAGGATTGTCTATCGCGTCTTTGCATTGACTTAACATGTAAATCATTTGCGTCATTCGCGTCTGGTGTGAACGCACCTTTAGACCTTTATGTGTTTTTGACCTACACCGTACAAGACACGATCAGTCCGTTATTTAGGTTTGTATGTTAGCATGGACTCACTAACTTAAATGTTAGCTAGTTTTATCCAGAGATACCTTGCTGAAGCACAAGATAACATTAACGTGCTTGAAAAGTGGAACTTAATGAGTGTATGACAACCAGAAAATGAAGGTTGTATTGGGGTTGAATACTTATGGACATTTTACTCTGTTTTGTTTGGATTTAAGAAATGTAATATGATAAATGATATTGCTCTCAGGATACCTGGAATCAGTGTCATAAGTACCCTAGGCACATCGCTTTAACATTTTTGACACATAAACCCCATAAAACCGATGCGAGCTTCGGATCCTCCAATGTTTCTCTATGACGCCGAAACCTAAAGATGTCCGAGTTCCTCCCCGTGCAACTGATACTCGATTGCCATTGGCTGGTCTGCGTTCGAGGGGAGGGGCTTACCGATAGCTTAATTCCTCCTGACCTTAGGCGTCTCGATTAGGGGCAGTCTACCTTGAGCAATGGGCTTTTTCTGGCTTTAAATAATGGCACAAATACCAGTATATTTACTACCACAAACCTTAGTAAATCACACTGCATTCATTTAAATCAAACATACGGCCCACAAAGGTGTCCAATCTGGCCCATGGGATGATTAGAGCAATGATATAAAATAATACATAAAACATTATCAAGTGTATTCGCAACAATAGTTTATTTTTAACTTAAAGCAGAACTAATGGCTCATTATTTGCATTGATTTTACGCCTCGGGACACAAACACACAGCTCGATATGGATCAAGCGGCGCCAAAATCTCCAGCAGCACATAACTGGTGATAGCTGTGTTGTAATGATGCTTGTGTGGGAAGTGGGGATTTTAAAGATGTCTAAAAGAAGACATTCGACATGGAATGGCAGGAGAAAGGGAAAGAAGTGTATTTGTTCTGTGAGCTGAACCAGTAATGGACACTTTAGGATGGAAAAGTAGGTAAGATAGGGTGTGCGTCCACAATAATACTTTAATAATGTTTGAGCTGACATTATGTAACTGACTTGGCAAAAACACGTCTTGAGAGTCTTTCACTAAAGGCTGTTCGAATGCAGTTATAATATAGTTTAAGATATGGAGGCAAAAATGCAATGTAAGAGTTCTTGTTTGTATATTTGTATCATGGTATTTAAATATCATGGCACGAGTGAGGGTGTAGTTTTCCTGAATATCAGCGCGATCACAGGTGAATGCAGCAGTTTCACGCAAACACGATGTTAGTATTGAGTGAGTTTTGGTTTAGTCACAGTGTTGTCTGTTTGCTCTGTACGAGAACATGTGTGTGTCTCCAGCAACACGGTGTTTTGTGAATGAATGAATCTTTGTTTTGAACAAATCATTTGAGTCAGTGATTCATTGGCTCCATTCATAAACACAGCCGTCACTAGTAGAGATCGACCGATATATCGATTTACCGATATTTTTCCCGATATTTAAGCATTTTACCATTATCGGATATCGTTTTTGTAATATCGGATTCACCGATAAATGCCGCAATCTTGTGGTTGTTTTGAGAATTGCGCGCAGGATCGCTATTGCAGCGCGTCTGAGGGGAGACGAGACAACAACAACGGCGTCCAGATACTTGATTTGCTGTAGTTAGAAAACTTTATTTAACATAACAGACATTAATGCACACATTGGATGTATTAAATAAATGCCTGATATGCAGTTTATGCAGCTTGGCTCTAAGAAATAGAGACGAACTTACGGAGTCACGTAAGATAATCCGTCAATCATTCCCAATAAAGACGTAACTGTGCATTAATTAAATAATAAAGCCATCTCTATCTAAATTAATTATTTATTATCTCCGCAAGCGATCGCAGTTTGAGTATAGTTCTGTGTAAATGCATAGATAAACCGCGCTGTCAGCAGTTTTCATAATCTAGAATGACAAAAACATTTTAATAATTCTGATAAACACATCAGTTGAGAAATGCAATAAAATACAATGTTTTGTTTGTTATAGCTTATTTCAATATTCCAGAGAATATTATTCAGTGAATTAACATTATCCAGTGAATTAATCTTCACTCTTTAGTCTATTAAACAGCGTATAAACCTAAAACTCTAGTTTAAAATTAAGTTGATATGACTCCTGCCCTTTATATTCTCCATTTAAAGACATTAAACATTCTTGTAAATAATTGGTATCGGTATCGGTTATAAAAAATCAATATGGTCGATCACTAGTCACTAGCTCCGTTTCTAAACGAATCAGCCGTTTTGAATGAATCTTTTGAATGAATGAGTCAATGAATCACTCGTTAAGATGGGGATTTTTACACACCTACTGTTGGTTTAGCTTTATTTTTACGCATACACTGCAGTCTTAACCCAATTAAGGTACTATCTCAAAAACACACTTGTCAAAATATGGTGCAATTATAAAAAAAACTAAAATGCAATATTGCACACCTTTAAAATATCTAAGCATCATCTTTGAATAATAAGTTTTCTTAGTTTCCTTTTCCGTTTGTTTTGTTTGGTTTAGTATTATTGTAATTGTAACAAAAGGTATGCACAAGGTGACAATTTTCTCCAATCCGGCCTTCAACCTAAAATGAGTTTGACACCTCTGATTCAAATACTCTCCCTCAAAAATATTGCGTCTGAAAGGGAGACATATGCAGTAATATCAGCTGCAAAAATGACTGTGTTCACGCCTATTCACTACTAATGTGTCTGTAGTAAACTGTGACTATACTCAATCCTGCCAGTCGTTTTTTACCACCAAAAGCGGTTTCTGGTGCAAGCTGTTGACGTTATTTAATTCATTACATTCATTGGGGTTTATGTTTAAAACAAGAACGAATAAGAAACTTTACCGGGAAGATTTTAAGAAATATTTGCATGGTGCATACAGTAATTGCATAGTGCATCATTTGGAACACAGCTTTGTTTTTTAGCATTGTAAAAGAGTGATCTGCATTGCTCTCTTTTAGATCCATTTTGATGGCTGGACAGATGAATATGATTACTGGATCGATGCAGACAGCCCAGATATTCATCCTGCCGGGTGGTGCGCCAAAGCCGGACATCCACTGCAGCCGCCCATCAGTGAGTACAGACAGCTTTCACACAAGCTTTAGCTGAGAGACTCACTCGTGATGGAGCGGCACGCAGCAACACTTGAGGCCTTCGAAGACACTTGGATTTGATTTTAAAGGTGTCATAGAATGCATTGATACAATATTTTAAATTGTTCTCTGATATCTAAATAGAAGGTATGTGGCTTAGGTAAGGGCAAAAATTATCCAGAAATGGTTTTACATGTCTATTTACAACCCTAGGATTTGTCCCTAGAATGAAATGGTCTGTTATTGGCTTATTCGAAAGGGTCATGAATAATAAAGTTGAGCTCTGATTGGCTGTTTCACAGTTGAGCTCTGCTCTGATTGGCTGTTTCACAGTTGAGCTCTGCTCTGATTGGCTGTTTCACAGTTGAGCTCTTCTCTGATTGGCTGTTTCACAGTTGAGCTCTGCTCTGATTGGCTGTTTCACAGTTGAGCTCTGCTCTGATTGGCTGTTTCACAGTTGAGCTCCGCTCTGATTGGCTGTTTCACAGTTGAGCTCTGCTCTGATTGGCTGTTTCACAGTTGAGCTCTGCTCTGATTGGCTGTTTCACAGTTGAGCTCTGCTCTGATTGGCTGTTTCACAGTTGAGCTCCGCTCTGATTGGCTGTTTCACAGTTGAGCTCTGCTCTGATTGGCTGTTTCACAGCGCAGCTCATTTCAGTAACTCACAGGGAAAATATATATTTCAATACTTTCTTGCGCAGTTATAACGTTGGGTGATTATACTGTAAATAAAATGCGGGCATCAGGGAGCCGCTATTAATACGCTGGGCATTGAAACTGCTTTCAAATGCACGATCGCGTTTTACCTTCACTTTCCAGATCGCACATACTCTGTTTATATTATGGAGCGGCAGAACTTACCACACATTTCACAAGATCAGATGCTTGTCAGTGGTGCTCAGGATCTGTAAATCATTCAGTCATCTCTCCTTACTCGGTTTATGTGGTAAGTGAAATCTTAATCAGCTAAGCATGTCCCTTTAGTGGCTCGCGTTATTTTATTAGAGCGTTATTTGCTTTCCGTGTCTTTCTGAATACAGACACCAACCCATCCCTGCACGTCACCCCCCCTGCACAGCCTGGGACATTACATTTATTCCATCATCTGCCATTTTCACTGTTGTCCTCTGTGTTTCTTCACATTACCTGCAGAGCTTCTGATGGTTCGGCTGGTCTAGAACATGGGCTGGTATTGGTTATGCTAATGTTGGGGGCGTAACTATTAGTGATCCCGCCTGTAACATCACAGTCGGTGTTGTGTTCTGATTCGCCTGTTTTTCAGTGCTCTTTATTATTCACGAGATTTACTTAAGGAGGAAACAATGGTGTTTGAGGCTCACAATATGATATTTCCATGTACATAACTCTTATTATTCAACTATGCTGAGGTAAATACAGTTTTCCATTCTATGGCACCTTTAAGACAGCATCACATGTATTCTTATGGATAAGATGGGCAATGCACAAAGAGAGTATATTATATTGAGTACTGCAAATATCAAAGAAATATTTGCATCTGCTCAAAATGGACAATTTGTTTTCTATTATATTAAATATTGTGCAACATGCTAACATCTGACGCTATTGGAATTCATTGTTCCTCTCATTCACTTTGTGTGATGCATGGAGATGGTCCTATTTAATATGTTCCAAATATTTTCCTGTTAAACAAAACAAGAAACTGACTAAGATTAGATTAGATGTTTTTGCACTAGGGTTTTGTTTTGTTTTGAGCGAGAGAGAGAGAGAGAGCGTACTGACAGTTGTTTCAGTGATTCAGACGAACCGTACATGTTGAATTAATGGCCAGTCAAACAGCGCTCTCTGTCATCTGTAAATGGACTGCCTCAGACTCTCTAAATGACTGACATTTTCCTCGTCATTTCATGGAAAGTTATAGAGAGAGTAGAATTATGTGGGTATGAAAGAGGACTGGAGCATGTGTCTAACAGTCGTCTCTCTTCCTCTCATGTCAATATCTTCTATTAGCTCCAGAGGATGCTGGGAAAATGCTGGGGAATAATGAGCTTTACTCCAGTCTGTCTTGCTGATAATCTTCTTCTCATTCTCGTTCCCCTCCACTGTGTCCATGGAAACGGATCGGAGCGATGCTTAGAAATCAGCGACTTACTGAGAGAGAGAGAGAGAGAGCGAGAGAGAGAGGAGAGAGAAGAGAGAGGGAGGGAGAGAGAGTGACAGAGAGAGAGAGAGAGAGAGCGAGGGAGAGCAAGGGAGGGAGAGAGAAAGAGAGGGAGGGAGAGAGAGTGACAGAGAGAGAGGGCGAGAGAGAGAGAGGAGAGCAAGGAGGGAGAGAGAAAGAGAGGGAGAGAGAGAGAGGAGAGAGAGAGACAGAGAGAGAGGAGAGAGAGAGAGAGAGAGCAAGGGAGGGAGAGAGAAAGAGAGGGAGGGAGAGAGAGTGACAGAGAGAGAGGGAGAGAGACAGAGAGAGAGAGAGAGAGAGGGAGAGCAAAGGGAGGGAGAGAGAAAAGAGAGGGAGAGAGAGAGACAGAGGAGAGAGAGAGAGAGAGGGAGAGGGAGCGAGGGAGGGAGAGAGAGTGACAGAGAGAGAGAGAGAGAGAGAGCGAGGGAGGGAGACAAAACGAATGTGAGAAAAGAGAGTCTATCTATACTCTTAGTCTTTTCTATTTTCTTTATGAGCACTAAACCAGTCATAAGTGACAATTTTTCAAAATTGAGATTTACACATTATCTGAAAGCTGAATAAATCATATTTCCATTGATGTATGGTTTGTTATGATCGGACAATATTTGTAAATCTGGAATCTGAGGGTGCAAAAAAATCTAAATATTGAGAAAATCATCTTTAAAGTTGTCCAAATGAAGTTCTTAGCAATGCATATTAATAATCAAAAATTAAGTTTTGATATATTTATAGTAGAAAATTTACTAAATATCTTCATGGAACATGATCTTAATATCCTAATGATTTTTGGCCTAAAAGAAAAATGGATAATTTTTACCAATACAATGTATTTGTGGCTATTGCTACAAAGTATGGCTGGGTGATATGAGCAAAAATTCATATTTCTGTGTGTTTTGGCTGATATGTGGTACATATCTCGCCATTTTGTATTTGGATTAAACAAATAAATAAAGTGAATGTAATCATGTAGGCATATATAATGTGCAAAAAAGAGTTAAAATCATATTAAATTCTAACATTGTAACATTGCGATCTAAAAACAAAAACAATGCTTTTAAAGCAAAGTTAAATTTACTAAACTAAACATGAAAATAATAAAAAAGCACAGACTAATTGAGGCAGTTTTACCTCATTACAGTCACTTCACAGTTAATGCTATCATACAAATACACTTACCTGCAGGGTTAAAATTCCACATGTCACATTTATATTTTCCAAATACAAATATTTCAGCAAAATTAATATTTTAGAGTTATTCGCGCTCTGTCTGTTTGGCGCGCATGCGTTCAGAACCAAGTCTGTGGAGTTTAGCGGAGAATCGTAGAAGCTTGTGCACGTCTGCAGCAAAATGGAAATATTTCCATGGCTTTCTAACATTAACAGATGGAGAATATACCTGTGAAATATAAGTTATGCATTTAGGAAAAGAGCACATAGCTCAAACAGCACGTCTCGGTCAGCGGCACACGCAGCCTTTCTGTCTTTAACTATATAAACTATAGGCTACTATATCTTACGAGTCTTAAAGCCCTTCATATTAAAGCGTGTCACATGTTTAAAACAGTGTATTATACACTTTCTCTGCAGCAGCTCAGTCTGTGTCCTCCTCCCTAGAGATATTATTCAGATGTGCTCGTATCAATCTCTATATTAACGGTATTGCTTATAAACATATATCAATATATCATACAAACTCGATATACCGCCCAGCCCTACTACAAATATACCTGTGCTGCTTAAGACTGCTTTTGTGCATACCCGAGTCTATATACACTCTCGATTTAACTATATTAATAACTTTAATTACTCTGTCTTGGTTGTCTCTTGGTAAACAAGTACACTAGCTTCGGATTAAATCCTATTTAAATTTTTCATGATTGCTTAAAAATGACTGAAGACGCAACCATAATTTCTATAAAAGTCATTTGACAAAAAAAGGTTTGTATTTTGAGCTCTGCGTGGATTGTTTTTTTTTTTTTTTATAACGGATTTTCTTCATATTTGACTTCTAAGGCTGTCACTTTAATGACAACGAACAGGTTATTTATATTGCCATTACAGTGAAATGACTTTTGTAATATTTTGTCTCTATGAAGCTCATGTGTTAATCACTAACGGTCATTGATAACTCCATGTGAGGATGATGTTTAATGTGTGTTTTCTTCACAGCTCCTCGGGACATGTTTGACGCGTCCGAGCAGGGCGGCTGTCCCACGCCAGGCTGTAAGGGGGTGGGTCACATCAAAGGAGCCCGCTACTCTGGACACCACAGGTCAGTTGGTGTATCTCGATAATGTGAACACTGTTTAAGACCACTGCTTCATGATACCGTTCATGCAAACTCCAGTATAGCTTGTTTAACTTAATCATACTAAATGAACCCTTATTGCATGACTTGTGCATATCTAAACTCGCTGTCGGTTTATATCTCACTTCAGCAGAAATTAACATTAAATGTTGCACACAAATAAGTGATGCAAGAAAGCTACGGTATCCATGCATTTCTCCATCTTCCGCATGGATGATATCAAGTAACAGAGATGTTCATCAAATATAGCAAACAAGCTCAAATGTGCTTCTCGTGTGTCAAGTAAGCATGTGATGCTAGCTCTGCATGATCTGTGTGTCTGATACACAAACTCAACCACACGCGATGCTCACTGTGAATCTGCATCTCAATATATGAGAGATGAACCTCATATACTTCACAAAGCTTTTTAACATTTACTTTGAGAAAACTACCATGAAGACACACTGAAAGATCTTCATGGCAGCCTGTCTAAAAGTCTTGTTTAACTTGATCAAATTATGACAGAAATGTATTATGATTTTATACTAACATGTAATTCTCAAATAATAATGTAAAATATAAATATACATATTAATTGTTGTGCAGTACCGTTGTGCAGCAGCATATTATTTGACAAATTTTTTTTTTTTGTTAATTATGTTTTCATTTCATTACATTTTAAAAGACTGAATAATTTGTATTGAATCGTAAAACACATAATTCAGGGCTAAATAAAACAGATTTCATTGAGTCCTAAATTAAAAGGTAGCTCTGTGGAGTACAACTTATCTTTACATTCATTCTCAAGGTCTATCAAACATGTGTTCCCCATTCATGATGAATAAATATTGATATGATGTGGGAAAAATACTGTGATAATGTTGTTGGTCATATCGCCCTGAGGACAAGAAACTAGGGCTGGTCTGGATACCATTTTTTGAGCTTCGGTAGAAATCAACACTGATCATATTCTTCTCTCTAATGAAGGCAGTCGTCTGTCTGTCTGCTTTTTTATTATGTCGAGAACCGTTCATCCAATCGATTTCATGCATGGCGGGGGTGTTGCTGCGGACCCAAGGGAGTACAGTGTTGCATTTTGGTGCAATATGGACACGACATGTTCAAAATTAATGAACTACAGAACAGGGCGAGCCGGAAGCGGCACGCCTCACGCGGGCAGGGCTTATATCTGACCCTGGAGCACAAAAGCAGTCATAAGCAGCACAGGGATATTTGTAGCAATAGCCAAAAATATATTGTATGGGTCAAAATTATACGTTATGCCGTAATTTATGTTATGCCAAAAATCATTAGATATTAAGATCATGTTCCATGAAGATATTTAGTACCATAAATATATCAAAACTTAATTTTTTATTAGTAATATGCATTGCTAAGACTTCATTTGAACAACTTTAAAGATGATTTTCTCAATATTTAGATTTTTTTGCACCCTCAGATTCCAGATTTACAAATATTGTCCAAACCGTACATCAATGAAAATATTATTTATTCAGCTTTCAGATGATGCATAAATCTCAGTTTTGAAAAATTGACACTTAAGACTGGTTTTGTGCTCCAGGGTCACGTATATGCTCCGAGGTCGGACACTGCGCTAGTGATACAAGGTCTGTTAAGAGCAATGCTTTTAATAAGGTACCCTAAACAAATCACTCCCAAATCAGTAATTAGCAGCACAGTAATTACTGACACTGTAATGGGTAGACTATTTAAATAAAAGAAGAATGAAAAATAAATGAACAAAGACTAATAAATAAAAGACACGGTAGTGTACTTTCAATAACAGCATCATGCATTTTAATTAACAAACAGTTTAAATACAATTAAATGAATTCCCTTATATAGAATAAAACAAACTAGGCTTAATAGAACAAGGTAACGTTAGGCTGGATAGACAGCTCATATTTCAATAATCAACTATTTCTTTACAAAGACAATAATTTAAATAAATCCCAATCAGGCTGTAAGTAAGATAATGTACAGTCTACCTTCACTCTGGCTCATACCTGGGGATGTACCTGTATCGTACCTTTTCATGACTGCCGTAATCGCAAGTATTTCCCAAGCAAATCAAGGGCGCGTTTGTATCATGTGTGAAATACTGATAAAAGCAGCTCATTTTTTACACCAACAATATAGGCTATATGCGTACTACTTACAGAACTCGGATGATTTTCATAACTTGATGTGCCGTTGTGGTAACTTAGGCCAGTTTCAAATCACATATTTGGCACACGGCCTTTGTCTTGTCCTCGCTCAATTTAAAGGGCATTTGTCTTCTCTTCCAGATGATCTCAGTCATGACGTTCATGACGTTCACTCATGGCCAGTGTTGGGGAAAGTTACTTTTAAAAGTAATGCGTTACGTTACTTTGCGTTACTTTCGCGTTACTTTTTAAATATGAGCAGGGCTTGATTGTTTGTGTTTAATATAATAAGTTATATTTATAGCAAATGAAAAGCCTTTCACACCAAAAAATGTAATGAATAAACCTCAGACTGAAGGACGAGTAAATCACGTCTGTACAGAAGAACACAGAAGAAGTTCAACACTCTTCAGCAATTAAAAACTAAACAATGAAGCACAATTGTTAGTTTATCTAAAGTAATTTGTATTATTAGTATGGTTGAACTGATCATTCAGCAGCAAACACATCGGTTAATAAAATGAGATTAGATATATTTGTGTGTTTAACATATTTAATTATTGCAGGTTTGCGTCATATTCTGAGTTTACATTTCACTGTTTTAATTCATTTTGATGAATACTGAATCTGTTTTTTGCGAGTGGGATGAATTAATACACATTCATATTTAGTCTAGATTAGATCTACAGTAAGATCATGTTCATATTTAGTCTAGATTAGATCTACAGTAAGATCATGTTCATATTTAGTCTAGATTAGATCTACAGTAAGATCATGTTCATATTTAGTCTAGATTAGATCTACAGTAAGATCATGTTCATATTTAGTCTAGATTAGATCTACAGTAAGATCATGTTCACATTTAGTCTAGATTAGATCTACAGTAAGATCATGTTCACATTTAGTCTAGATTAGATCTACAGTAAGATCATTTCATATTTAGTCTAGATTAGATCTACAGTAAGATCATGTTCATATTCTAGATTAGATCTACAGTAAGATCATGTTCATATTTAGTCTAGATTAGATCTACAGTAAGATCATGTTCATATTTAGATTAGATCTACAGTAAGATCATGTTCATATTTAGTCTAGATTAGATCTACAGTAAGATCATGTTCATATTTAGTCTAGATTAGATCTACAGTAAGATCATGTTCACACGGCGCACCGTCATCAATAAATGGAGAAAATAACTCAGATATTTTCTAGTAAATTAAAAAGTAATGCGTTACTTTACTAGTTACTTGAAAAAGTCATATTATTACATAACTCGCGTTATTTGTAATTCGTTACCCCCCCCCCCCGACACTGCTCATGGCCGATTCATATTCAAGCATGAGAACCATTTCGTGGGGGATGCCAGGTGTTTAAAAAAAAAATATATATATATTAAAATCTCAAAATTGAAAATCGAATGCCAAGCCACCGAACAAATAATCAAATAATCGAATATTCTGGTCCTGCCCTACAAGAACCCACACTGATCAAAGCTCATATGGAAAATATCACTTCACCGAATCAAACACGCTTCATATTTGTGATAATAACTTCTAAGCGAGCGATTTCCAAACTTGTTTTGGCAGCTAAACCCCTTAGACATAAAATATTTACTTTAATTTCCAACCGAAATTTTTAATTACTATTTAAATGATTTAAAAACACATTCACTCGTGTCACTTAATGATCACGTGACATGCAAATAGATTCAATATTTTAAATTAAATATATATATATAGATTTTTAACTTTGTAGATGTACTTTGTGTCATTAGTGGTGTTTTTATAACTCTATCAAACTGAATTATGAATGCAATTTACAATATCACCAATAACTTATTATTATTATTATTAACTCTATAAATTGAAGACAGAATCTGTAAATGAAAATGATACTGTAAAATAAACAGTGAAAATTGATAATAGTTTTCTTAACATTACACAGCATTGTAACATTCAGTACTAATATTGTCTTTCTAAACATTCACACAGTCAAGCTTTTATTTTGGCGAATACTAATGCAATTCTGAAACCAAGTTTATGCACAAGTTATGTGACTGAGAAAATAAAGTCGTTGCATTCCCAAATGTTACATTTGCAGCACATGCAAAATTTAATTCAACACATTTTTATTCATTTTTTTGTGAATTAAGTTGATAAAAGCACTAGATCATCACTCAGTGCTGCGCTTCACTCTAAAGGTCATTGCACACCGAGTCCGAAATTTTCAGTTTTTTCATATTCTCATCCCTTCCTATCAAAATGCATACTACGGATGAAAAAACACAGAAAACCGAACCTGATACTAATTGTATGACGGACGAAAACGTTTGGAGGCAGTGTGAAACGTGATTGACAAACGTGATTGGACAGAATGTTCGGACTTGCTTAACCTTTCTTGATTGAATCAGAGGCATTGAAATAATGATTAACTTTTCATGAAACACTGCCCAACTGAGCAATATTTCAGTATAAATGATAGCTAGTACAATTTAATGCCATGACTTTATGAATTTGTTTCAAGACTTTCTGGTCGTATGAATTATTAAGACTTTAATAGATAACAGCTCCTGTGTTTCCTGGTGTTTCAGTGCCGTGGGTTGCCCGTATTCTGATATCAACCTGAATAAGGACTCGGTTCTGCCGGATCGCTTGAGCGGAGAGATGCCGGGAAGCGGAGTGGGTCGGCCACGCAGAGCAGAACCAAGCGCAGAGATTTCAGCGGACGCTAATGAGTGAGTCTTCGTTTCTCTGATAGTGGGATCTGCTGAAATATCTAAAATGCTCCGATGATGGAAAACCCCTTTAATAATAGTCAGATGCACAGTACTGGGTGCCGCGCAGCTCCCGCTCCAGCAAAACCCAAACCGCAGACTGGGAAAGATTGATGAGTATCACACCACAGTCATGCCTGTGTGATGTTAAGAGCCATGTTTTCTCACCAAGGGACTCGTATGCAATTATTAGAAAAGCTGCACACATTCATCGATGTTCAAGAAGGCAGTGCAATGCACGAAGAGCTAGGGCGTGTAAACTTTTGAACTGGAAGATGCATGTAAATTGATTGGCTTCTGAAGGACCGTAGTAAATAAAAAACAAACTAAAGATCTTTCATATTTGTATAAATTCTCCAAGAGGTTTATAAACTGGGAAACCTATGCAAATTTATGGTGCCCTATGCACATTTACGCACCTAACTGTATATGATCGCCCACATTAGCACATCTACATGTGTTCAGTAAATTGCTGGAGACATGATTAAAGAGCAAAGCGTTTAGCCAATCATTACAGAGTTCGTTTACATAGTTTTACAGTACGTACGGTAGTTGTTTCATTATAACTCTGTGTCTACAGCAGACAAGAGTGGCATTAAAACTAAACGACTGCCGTTATTATTAACAAAGCTGTCTTTACTTGAAATTAGTAATTTACTTGAAATTTACTTTATTAGTGCTGCCAAATGATTAATCACATCCAAAATAAAAGTGTTTCTGTACATGTGTGTATACTGTGTTTATGTATATATAAATACAAACACATGCATGTATATATTTATGAAAAATATGTTATGTTCAATTTATTTAGATATAATATGAAATATAAGAATATAACATGTAGAGATTTCAAAAATATTTACTGTATGTGTGTGTATTTATATATACATAATAAATATACACTATGCACATACATATATGTGACCCTGGAGCACAAAACCAGTCATGAGGGTCATAAGATTCATGTATCATCTGAAAGCTGAATAAATGATATTTCCATTGATGTATGGTTTGGACAATATTTGAAAATCTGGAATCTGAGGGTGCAAAAAAATCTAAATATTGAGAAAATCATCTTTAAAGTTGTTCAAATGAAGTCTTAGCAATGCATATTAATAATCAAAAATTAAGCATTGATATATTTACGATACAAAATATCTTCCTGGAACATGATCTGAATATCTAATGATTTTTGGCATAAAAGAAAAATGTATAATTTTGACCCATACAATGTATTTTTGGCTATTGCTACAAATATACCCAGCGACTTAAGACTGTTTGTGCTCCAGGGTCATATATAATATAAACAAAAAAAATTAATTTTGGATGCAATTTATTGTCGTTTTGACATTTTGGTGCAAGAAACGTGAATAGCAAGTAGTGGACACTAATGTAAAATTTGACACAAGTGTATAACATGGCCATTCAAATTATAATCTGGAATTTAAATTGGTGTACTTGTTTGTTTTAAGGTGAGCTTGGTGAAGCAAAATGTATTGTATTGTAAATACATTAGCATAAATCAGCATATTTGCACTTGATTTGCTTATCATATGCTGTCAGGCCCTGAACAGCGCACCTGTGCTCTTTGTCACGTCTGGCCTCTTTCACACCTTCAGTGATGTGTTCATTTATCTCCGTCTCGCCTCTGTTTCTCCAGCGAACCCGTCACCTCTGCCCCATCACTCCTGGAGAAACCCAGCACGGCAAGCGCTGCCATGGAAACACCGCCAAAAAAGCCCGTCGGCACCGAGACCAAGCGCAGGTTAGGCTCAGTCACACTCTTGGTGACTCATTTGGCTTAAAAAATTTACTTTCATGTTGCTATTCTCATTAATGTAATAAAGTGAATTTTATTAACTCTCTCCCTGCCAGCTGTTTGTAAAAAAAGCAAAGTTCCCAGCCATCGTTGATGGCCCCCAGAATATTTAGTTGTATATCTGAACATGCAATATGGCAAACGAAAGAACAGAGCCTTTGCTTGTCCCTAGTGAAAAATAAATGCACTAAAATATATGTGAAATACATTTATTTCACGCTAAGCATACTCCAAATACATTTACATATTTATGTGCTGCAGTTGTACTTTTGGTATAACTAAAATTGACTAAACTGGTAAACTTAAAATCTTAACTAATTGTGTTCTTAATGCACTTTAATTGTGCTGAAGTCCAATTAAAGATATACTGAAGTGTATTTGATCTATACTTCAGGTGCACTGTAAAGATCTTGCATTTAAAGACATGTTATTCAAAGATCATACAGTCCTTATTAATGCTGATATTAAAACACATTTTAGGCATAATATTATGAAACGTGTATTGTGCACAAGTAGATCTCCAAATAAAGTTGAATTAAATTGTCAGAAAATATGTTAACAGATTTGAACTATACTTAGTAGGAAATTAATGTATTTTAAATATATAATTTTTTACTAGGGTCAATTAACTAATGCATTATTATCAGCACTTTAATGTGGGTAAGCTTAATAATAATAATAATAATAAATGCAAGATTTTGTCAAATATTTTGTCCGGATTGGATTCAGATCAATGATCAATTGTGTCCATCAACACCCCCAAAAGCTTCACTTCTTGGGTCAACAATTCATTCGGTAACGTTCGGTGGTTTTAAGAGAGTTAAGTACAACAAAACAAAACCATGATGAATTTACAATAATATAAGAAAAAGTAATTATGTATTATAGTAATGAGAATGTCGGGGGAAATGTGTTAACAAGATAATGTCACATTGCAATAAAACCTCCTAACAAAGACTTAATTGTCTGTGCAAAAAAAAACTATCAGGTCTGGACAGATGCACACTGCTGCCCTCTGACACAGACATACACACACACAGACACGCACACACACGCACACAGACACACACACACACAGACACACACAGACATACACACGCACACACACAGACATACACACGCACACACACAGACACACACACACACACACACACAGACATACACACGCACACACACAGACATACACACACACACACACACACACACACACACACACACGCACACACACACACACACACACACACACACACACAGACACACACACACACACACACACACACACACACACACACACACACACACACACACACACACACACACACACACACACACACACACACACACACACACACACACACACTCACTCACACACACACAGACACACACACACACACACACACACACACACACACACACACACACACACACACACACACACACACACACACACACACACACACACACACACACACACAGCTGTCCTTGACTCTGTCAAACAGGCTGAACTCAGAGTAAAATGATTCTTCTCAGTTGTGCTGTTGACATAATGACCTGTTAGTCAACAAGCTTCATTTTCACCCAAACATGTTGCTGCAAACTGTTGCGATTACCTTACACGCTCACTGTGTCACGGCACAGAGATGTTCCTTTAAACAGCATCTCTGAAGATACACGTTTATTTATACACGTTGTTCAGCTGTTCACAAATATCCTTGAGAAATGTATCTTTACTTTACAGAAAGGATTTGCATAATGAGCTTTATATTACACACAAAATATATGCTAAATCATACCTCGGCTATAAATACTTGTTAGGAATTTTGCGCATGCAGAATAAATGATCCTCATATGAGCTGCAACACAGCTACTAGCTTGCATAGTGCTGCTTTATACCGCCTACACAGTCTGATGTCACATGACTTTTTCAATGTTGCATGTTTAAAATGTTGAACTGCTTGGTACATATAAAAGATGCTCTGATTGGCCAGCTATGATTGGCCGCCTTGAGACATGTCACCTGATGCATAAACGAGGCATTTGCTACATCCATTTGGGACATAATTACTGATTATAATCATTTCAAGATTATTTGTATAGCGCTTTGTAAATCTTGTCCCGTCCCACTCCCACACAAAAAAAATCTTGTCTCGTCCCAATCCCACACAAAAAAATCTCGGCCCGTCCCAATCCCACACAAAAAAATCTTGTCCCGTCCCAATCCCACACAAAAAAATATTGTCCCGTCCCACTCCCACAAAAAAAATCTCGTCCCGTCCCAATCCCACACAAAAAAATCTCGTCCCGTCCCAATCCCAAGAAAAAAAATCTCGTCCCGTCTCAATCCCACGAAAAAAAATCTCATCCTGTGCCATTCCAATCCCGCAAAAAAAATATTGTCCCGTCCCACTCCCATGAAAAAAATCTCGTCCCGTCCCAATCCCACAAAAAAAAAAATCTTGTCCCGTCCCAATCCCACAAAAATAAATCTCGTCCCGTCCCAATCCCACAAAAAAAATCTTGTCCCGTCCCATTCCCACAAAAAAATCTCGTCCCGTCCCAATCCCACAAAAAAAATCTTGTCCCGTCCCAATCCCACAAAAAAAATCTCGTCCCATCCCAATCCCACAAAAAAAATATTGTCCCATCCCATTCCCACAAAAAAAATCTCGTCCCGTCCCAATCCCACGAAAAAAAATCTCATCCCGTCCCACTCCCACAAAAAAAATATTGTCCCGTCCCAATCCCACACAAAAAAATCTCGTCCCAATCCCACACAAAAAAATTGGGGGAAATCCCGTCCCGTTCCAATCCCGGAAGAATGACTCCCATTCCCTCCCACTCCCATGTTTTTTTTTTTTACAGTAAAAATACAGTACAGATCACAACGTGCCCATCAAAAAAAACTCTTTTTGTCATTATATTGAACTGAAAGCCAGCTTATGCACAGTACATTGCACACATTAAATTTCTCGTAAATCATCTATGCTAACACACGTTTTCTATTGGATTTTTTTTTTCATTTGAATGTAGACATCTCACTCTCTATAGATATATTTTTAAATTTGCGTTTTGAAGTTTCTCGCTCAAGTTCACAGAGACCTAAAGCGCATCCGGTTTGCTTTAAAGCACAATGTTTCGTTGTTATTCTGAGTGCACACAAATAAACGTCAAGTCTTTACAGATTCGAAATATGTAGTAGGCTACTTTTATCTGTATGACCAAAAATGTAGGAGAGAGCAAGTGAGCGAACCGGCGCCTGTCCTGCAGCGAGCGCGCTATTCAGCTCCACTCTCCACACACACACTTCAATAGCGCACATTTCTCAAGATCAGTGGTTCTCAAACTTTTTCCTGTGACGTACCCCCCCTTGGGGCATTTAACATTCTTCTGAGTACCCCCACTTAAACCGCAGTCACATCTTTGCCATTAAGGGACAATATTTTCCACCTTAAAATGATTTACAGGGGCATTTTTTACCTTTAAGCAATGTTTTTCTAGCCTTATTAATTGTATGTCATGTTTTATATCATATTATTACCATTCCATTAAGTGTATTATTAATACAATAAATAAATCACTAAATGATGGCAAAACGAAGTGATACTTGTAGATTTAAAACTAAAATCACCAGTAGGTGGCGGTAAGTCACCGTCTTAATGAGCGAGGCGTCACGTCATTCATTCATTCATTCAGTAAGGAAGCAAAAAGCTGTAGTTATGAATGGATTATTAATCACCGACTCTCCGAGTCGTTAAAAGCTACAGATTCCTTCACTAACGAAACAATGCTGTTGGAGACGCACTACAGTTCTGTTGCGGATTTAATAGGAACTGTAATTATTTCATTGTAAAATATAACAAGCAACTTTGACAATATTGTTTTTAAAATGTAAGTTACATTTAAAAATGTAAAATGTTCACTTAATATTACCTTTTTTGTTGAACGCGCACAGAATCATTCAGTGCGGAAATGTATCGTCAACACTATTCTATGATTTCTCGGTAAAATAGCTTAGAAACTGAGAAGTTCAAGCATATATTTCTTAATAACTAAATCCGACAGCTTCACTACTAGTAGAGAGACGCTGTCAGGTAGAATTAATTCACACGCAACCGCTCTCACTAATGCATGCATTCATATGAATGTAATCTTTACCGTACTACTTATCTGTATCTGATTTAGAACGAGCAGGTGAGAAATATAACGACCCAAAGATTAAAGAACTGATAAAAATAAGCTGTTATAGGTGCAATAGTCATGTGTGCAGCGCTGTATCATATTTCATAGCTGTGCACAAGGTGTTTGTCACTTATTTGTTCATTAATGACGTCATCAGCGACTAGTCGACTTCGACTTTCATCACATAAAAGTCAACTTTGAAAACTCAGAAGTCGTTTAACCCCTACTCTACACAGCTCAAAACTCGTGTTTGAATCATTAGTATCAGAAACATATTTACAGGCCGTGAGTCAGAAGCTTGCAAAGCTGCCCCACTTTATAGAAACAGTCTTTGTGCGAGCCAGCATTGTAGACTATTCTTCCAGGTTTCAGTAAATAATCATCCGTAAAATGTGCTGCACACACGCTAATATTTGGGTTGAGCTGTTCTGGAACAGTGTTGTCCAGTTTTCATCTCAGAAAGAAAAACAGCTGTTCTCAGATGCAGAACTGGGGTGTTGTAGTCAATTTGTAGTTTTCAAACTGCACGCACTACATACAGCATAGTAAGATTAGTATGGTAGTGCTCTATTCTGGACAGAGTTGCGGTCACATATCCCATCTACCTGTGCGTCTCGCTCTAATGATGCATGAATGTGTTCTCCCTCAGGGTTGGTCGGCCCTGTAAAGTTCGGAAGGAGCTGCCGCAGGAAGAGGAAGTGGAGAGCGAGGTGTCATCGGTCACCGAAACCAAAGGTAGGTCTACGGTAGATTATATTTGGTGGACGTCAGGATTGAGCCTTGAAGTGAAAACAAGCATCATGTTTGACTGAATCAGAATCAGATTAATCAAGTATGTTCACACACAAGAAATGCATCTTTGTGACAGAGGCTTCAACAACTGTACACAGATAGTACAAAATAAAGACAAGTGAATAAAGAGAGAAGTGAGCAGCGTCATTTAAAGTGGCTGTAATAAATGTGGTGATAGTTACTGTAATGACAAATATAATACAAGTTTTGTAAGAGAAATATGATGCTCAAAGCCTGGTGGTTTAAGTTTAAAACATGAGAAAAGTTCAATATATAACCAAAATACCCAATCTTGCTTCTGTTTTAAAGACATTTACTGTGTAATAATATTCAAGAAGGGGGCAAACCGGTTTCATATACAAGCATATGTAAAGTTTGAGGAAGTACTGCATTGAAAAAGTGGTAAACTAGAAATAAGATCTACATGAACTGGTTTTATTTAAGTCAGAAATATTATGTCACATCACTGAATCAGCCTAAATACATCCAACTGCAGATTAGCACGTTATAGAGTGTGAAGAACGCCTTCTGAAGCATGAGAAACTTAATGTTGTGATTCACAGATGAGCTGAAATCACAACTGCTCTATTTCTGTCTGTGATGACTCACTTCTTCTCTCGTTCTGCCTTCCGGTTTCTTGCTGTGTCTCTTTCCAGAAGATCTGGTGTCTCCTTCGTCCTCTATGGCTGGTTCTCTAAAGGTTTAGTGGCAGTCACTAATGAGGAATAGGGCTGGATTCAAGCCGCAGGTTCTTTGTTCCTCGGCTTTAAAGCTTTTTTAACTCGGTCCGGTCAAAGACAGTCTGAGATGAAACGATGCGAGAACCTCAGCTTCTGTGCTTGGATGCATCGTGGGCGTAGCGAGTGGTAATCTACCGGGGCTTGAGCCATGGATAATTGTAACGTAAGAAAAAATGATGAGGACATTGAAGATTATTTATTGCAGAATAGCAGTGACAAAGTAGAAAGCAGACAAGTGGAATCACTTTTTATCTTAAAAAGTTGTTTTGCATTTATTCATTTATCAGGTGCTTTTATTGCATGTGACTTGCAAATGAGGAATACAACATGAGTGTTTCGTCCTGAGGAGGCGGTAAGAGAGTAGCGCTGCAATACAAAGGTTTTTATATTCATAAAGAGACGAGAGGTGAAATGCACATTCCCTTGGGCTCATTAAAGACCAAAAGCAATGCTGCATTTTGAGTCATTAGCTGAGTTTTGGTTGAGGATTACTGTAGTAATGCAGTATAGGGATGAAACGAGTCCAGACGAGGAGTTGTGTATAAAAAGACTTGATCTTCTTGATGAATGCAAATCATCACGACTGGGCTTGTGGATGCGAGTTTGACTGGATACCCTGAAGGATCTACCTGTGAAGCAGGACTCTGTGATGTCCGGTGATAGGAGGATCTGGTGATTAATGGTGTCGTGATCCACAGAATGAAGACCGATGGTTAGGAGGCCGCTCCTGCGAGCCTCGGGATTGTGTGTAGGTTTAGAGTGGGGTTAAAGCAGTGGAGACACCTGCGCATGAGTGAGTGTTTTGGGGGGGAATGCCAGTGAGGACAGATGTGATGAAGAAGTGTGTGAGTGTTGGCCAAAAACATTTGGACTGAACTGGCCAGGAGCAGGAGACTGTGTACACGTGTGAAAATATTGATATGGGTGTATGCTTGAATATCCATACGGTTAATCCAGCCCTTCCCTGTAGTTAAATGAGACTGTGGAAGTTACCACTATGCAGTACATTCCCCTTTATACATGCCTTGATATATTACAAAAAAATGTTAAAACTCATTTGTTATATATTTTTTTTCTTTTAGCGCATAATCACAATTAAATGAGCCTTAGGGTGACCCAAAAATGAAAATTGTAATTGATAGTAATTAGTAATATTATCAATTTCACTGCACTGGCACAATCGGAAGGGAACTGAATTGAGCTAGATAACAACACTAACTTTGCAGCATCAACACTGTTAGTAAACTCAATTGAATCAACATTGAACTACAACGAGCTCCATAATGACACGATTATCTTCTGTAGAGCTGCTTTACAGCTAGATTGAATTTGTTTCATAATTGATTAATTTTACATTAACAGTTATTTTCCCGTTTTCTTAATGTGAAGATGCTTTGAAACAATCTCTATTGCATAAAGCTCTATACAAATAAATGTGATTTAATTTTGCACTGGCATCCTATAATGCACTCTGTGCTGAGAATGAAAAAGCTCAGATACTCTTCCCTCAATAATGCAATTATATGAAACAAACACACTGCAGAAACAGTACCTGACATCTACACTCTCGTTGCTGCTTCATTTGTCTTTTTGAGTTCATGCAATTTTTCACTGGAATACATTAGAGGGTGATTTAGGAGAATTTGGTCCAGGTCTAAAAGACTGCAAGAGCAAACACTGTGTTGCCACTTAGATATCTAGATGTATTCAACAGCATGTTTTTATGAATTCCCTTGAGGAAGTGCTTTTATGACAGCTAATGACATGGATTGAGCCATTATCAGAGACGATTACGGTGTTTATATAACAAGCATCAGATAGTACCCACTGGCTATGTGCTCCACTAATTAATGTCAGAAAGTGTAGCAGCCATAGCCTCTTAACTCTGCAGTGAATATTCAGCATTGACTTCTCTGGCTCACCGTAGTTTTATTTAGTGAACGCTTTCAAACTAAAGTACAGGCATGTTTTCTTGAGAAGTCATGAAAGGTTCTGTCACACTTGATTCGAACCAGAGTTTGATTGCTCCCCCTCCATAAGGGCTTTTATTAAATAACAAAACAAAAACTGCCCTCATGGGGGGAATACTCTGGAAAGGCAAGGCAGGATAAGACACAACTAGAAACCAACAGGACCTTAGCAACTTCAGTGTGAACCCTGACACTAAACTATAACTAAACTAGACAGGAGTGCTGGGATCCAAACACCACATTACACACATACAACTATTCACATATTATTGGAGGAACCAGGGAGGATCCGGTGCATCGGGAGTCCTAGTGGATGGCCAGGGCAGAGCCGGAGTGACTAACCATGGAGGCTCCTGTGGGTTGGGAACCCCAGTGGAGTGCCAAGGCTGGTGCCAGCGGGAAAGACCAGGATGGTTTCAGCAGATCAGGAACTCTCACAGATGGCTAGAGTGAAGCCAGAGGAGGGCAGAACCTGGACTCCAGGGCTGGAATGGATTCTGAGACTGCCTCTGTGGCTGTGACAGGGAGAGCGTGCTGCAAAATAAAACAATACCTACTCCGTAAGGGGAACTACTACAGCAAGGCAAGGCATGATATGGCAAGACAGGACACAGCACAACTGGGAACCAACATGATCTCGGAAACATTAGTCCAAACCCCGAGACTAAACTGAAACTAAACTAGACAGGAGTGCTGGGGTCCGAACACCACGGTTTGCACACCATATATCACACGGACCAGTGAGCACACAGCCCAAACACGCGTCTTGGTGGATGGCAAAGGTGGTGTTGATGGGAGGGACCAGGGAGGCTTTGGCGGGTCAGGAACTCCAGCAGATGGCCGGAGGGAAGCCAGAGGAGGGCAGAACCTGGACCGAATTCTGAGACTGCCTTTGTGGTCGAGACAAAACAAAAACTATGGGTAGTGGTTCCTAACTATGTTCCTGGAACCCCCCCCCCCCAACAATGCACATTTGCATGTCTTCACACTTTGCCACACCAGACTTGTAGCGGGCCTCTGTGTCTACTGGCACTCTCTGAGCTTTAGGCTGTCAATTGGCCATTTGTCTTACCTGTGTACATCAAGTCCTACCAATTTAAGAGCAATCTCAATCGTCATATAGAGAAGAGTGTGCTTCCAAGAAGACAACAATACAAGCATACAAAGCTCCTACAGACTAGAAAGACAGCATCCGGACGGGACCCAAATTATGTACTTGGAGTCTCTTGTCCAATCATGGCATTTTATAAAAGCAATATGCTACTCAAGGCCATGCACTTGAGTATTTTACCAAAGTTAGGAGGGTTCATATTGTGCTTAACCACCTTACATGTGTTAACATCACTATAATACTGCATTACCACACCTTGGCAAATTTGTAGAACCTCACAATTGACTTCTTATTTGATATATGTGCAGGCTGACCTCATCTCTGAATCGAATTGTTCTTTATTGCCATTGTATTGAGAAAAACATGTGGTCTGTTTCTTTTGTTCGCACTTCAAAGAAGGGCTCTGTCAGAGTGAATTTAGCCATGAACGGCAGACAGCGGGGAAGGGTGTTATCTCAGTGTTTGGCCTCCGGCGTGGAGCACAACAGATCGTCGACGCTGTGCATGCCACTCTAAAGTGGACCGTGAACCAGTTTTACCAGTGTCTGTTGAGAACGTGATGTGACGCTCTCTGGGTGGATTTAAATGGCTTTTTGTACTCTTGAAGGGTGCTGCTGGAAGGCCGCTCTATTCATAGGGACCTTCTGAACAAAAGCGAAAAAGAGCAACTTCAACAAGGTGAAGTGTATAAAATAATTGATTTCCTCATTTATCATCAAAGTGGCGATTCCAAGGGGAATTTACTTTAACTTGGGATTACAACGCCCTCAAATTGCTCTTGTGCACTATTTGTTTAAACATCACTCAGTTAAACCGGTACGTTTTTGTAAGTGCAGCCAATTAGCAGGGCCGGATTATCCATAGTCGGGATTGGGCGAGTGCCCCGGGGCACCAAGTGATTAAGATAATGACTAGACCTTTAAAATATTTTTCATATTTTGTTATAATATATATGCAGACATAAATGACTTACATTCATTATACAGAGATAATTAAAATAATGCACGCATATAAAGATTGTGACTGGGCAGGTCCAGTATTAGTCCAGACAAGCATAACATTTAACTTGTGTGTGTAGACCTACATTTATACATTGCATTAATAAATCAACACTGATGTTTTTATACAAAGGGGCTTACAATAGAGCTGTGAGAGTTGGTCTGCAACATACATGTAACGTAAGACACAAGTAGTTGTTGTGCCTTGTGCACAATATTTTGCCAACCCATTTATGTGTAGTACATTGTGACCATCTTAGGCATCTTATAAGCCCACTGGTATGCAGACAGATAGGTGTCTCTTGTTTAACACAGATTATTAATACAATATTGCACGTTCATATCCCCATTTAACTTACAGTTCTGCCTAAAAAGCAGCATTTAATGATGTCTATTATAGCATTTTTCTCTAACAGTATAATTGTTTATATTGTTTACGATACAGCAAAAACAGTGCAGATATGAAGTATTATAAAAAGTAAATATTGTTACATTAATAGCTAACAACTTGACTGGTGCAAGTTGAGGAAAGCAACCTTTATTAATATTCCTTGGAAATGCATAATAAACCCACTTCATCTCTGAATGCACTTTGTTCTTTCGTCCATCTTGTTAGCCAAAGTGTTCAAGCCGTTGTTGTGGTTTAATTGCACTTTATAATGCATATTTATCTATATTTGTTTCAGCCTATACCCATACTAAACTCAAATCTATGTGTTACTGTATATCTCTGTTATCTATGCTCCAACTAGTTATAATATCCTACCAGTATTGCAGAGGTTACTCCTGTATTATAAAGAAGACACAATCGTTTGATATTTATCAGCTATAACATTATAATAATAATGATTGTCTTATTGATTTCAGCCATATTTATGCAATTATTTATCCCTCTACTGAATGTTTTTCTCATGCCCCGTTAAGTGCATGTTTTTTTAAATGATTGCAACCAATTACAATGTTTGAAAAGTATCAAAGAACAGTCCAATAAGGTGTGGGAGTCACTATCAAGCACCATTTGAAGGTGGGACGTCCTGTTCTGACACATGGTCACGGGAGCACATGGTGTGAGAAGAAGGCAAGGTTATTTGCTTTAGTAATCTGATTTAAAATTACACGAACTGTACATACAAAATATGAAGGTGTAGAGAAGTCTTTTGTCAGGTTTCATGATTTTTTATTTTATTTTGTATGTTCAGAAATTCAATTTTCAGGCAACATTGCGCAATAATGGGTAAGGACGCAGGGCATCCCCAACCAGAGTTTCCCATTATGTGTGACAAAAATGGAAGATGCAAGCTTCCTGGGTGCAAAGGAACACCCAAAGTGATGTGCAAAAAGTGTAAAGTGCTTCTTGAAGTTTAACACGGTAGTAAAATCTCATTCCATGAAGTACATGATATGACACGACACACTACATCAGGGCTGGGAAACTTCGGTGCTGGAGAACCACTGTCCTGCAGAGTTTAACTCCAACCCTAAACTCATCAGAACAAGCTAATGAATGTATTTTAAGATCAGTAGAAAACTACAGGCATGTGTGTTTGATTAGGGTCGGAGCTAAACTCAGCAGGACAGTGGTCCTCCAGGACTGAAGTTTCCCAGCCTCGCACCAACACAAACCTCTGAATCGAATGCAGTATATCAATGCGTTTCAAGTGTTTTTCTCTTTTCATTGAATTATTTTTTTGACAGATTTGTGATTTGCTCTCTGAACTATGTCTTATGATATGTGAATGGAGAACTTCCTCCGTAATTCTGTACCATTGTTGCCTACAGAAAAATAGGGGATGGGGGGGGGGGGGTGAGAGGTGGTCACATTTTTTTTTATCAATAAAATGTTCCCAAATAAACCAAAACATGTGGAATATTTTTTATCATGTACCATCAAAACGCATGCAGTACAGGGTTAATTTCCCTGTATATTCCCAAGCAGTGTCTGCTGTACCCTGAGTAGGGCAGAATGATGCTCGATTTTCTATGGGATTGACTCTCTCTCTCTCACTCTCTCTCTCTCTCTCTCTCAGAGCTGACTCTCCAGCAGGCTTTGCACCAGTCTGTATTCATGCCGTGTTCCAGCCCATCTCCCAGCATGCCTCACTGCTGGGATCAGCACAGCAAGCTCCTTCCAACAGTGGCAGGCATCACGGCCAGTAAAGTGGCAGCGTGGAAGCGTGGATGAGGTACACAGAGCTCCCGTGTACATCTGTATTTCCTGCTATTCAAATTTAGTTGAATTAATGCGAGTTGTTTTTATTTGTTTTGGGCTCGGTTAGCTTCAGCTGTTGCACCTCCTCTAATCCTCATTGTTATTCTGCAGGTGATCGGGTTTATCCAAGGACTCGCAGGCTGCGAGGAGCAAGTGCGCACCTTCAGAGAGGAGGTAAATGATTCCCTTTAAGCACGAGTGCAATCAGAACGACTGAAGCCTGTGGGAGATATTTAACTAGTCTTCCTTCATGAGGTTTGGCAGCCGGAGTAACTCAAGCATTTTAGGAACACAATATAATGCATAAGGACGAGAGCATAGGGCATGATAGGAATGTGAGGAGATCTCATTGAAACCATATATAGGCATGTCAAGTCATCCCACGTCACAGCATCATGCCTGTTTACAGCTAACAAGAGGCCAGAAGGCTGCTGCTTTAAATAATCCTGCTATTCTGCTCTTATTTCCCATCTCTCTCTCATGTTATCTTCTGTGTCTTGTCCTGTGTTTTATAATTATATGTGCAAATGGGAGCTGCATTAATGAGTCCTATCATACATCGGGGTGTAAATGTTCACACCGGTGAACATTATTCTACTTTGTGTTCTTATATATTATGAAACAGTTTGACAACATTAACCTCCAGTTGATTGAACTGTCACAGTATCGGCATGAGTTTAATTACATGACCGATTGTGATTTTTTTTTTTTTTTTTGCATGCAACATTTTCTATTTAAAATATATAATATTAGCAATTTTAAAATTGCATTTCCCATGCATTTATGAATGTCTGAATTAAAAATGTGATTTTTAATCAATGGCAGCAGCTCTCCAAATGTCTTGGACACTTGATTTGTGAAATAGAAATTTCTTTCATATTCTGTCATAGCCATTATTTGTTTTCTGTCTGTAACATTTTTAACATGTTGTTTATATCCAGACCCCAGACTTAGACTTTTGAACCCCATGAACATTTATCTGAACAGATCTTATAAGACGACAGTAGCTGTGGATATGCTGAGATTGCACTTGTCTCACATAATTCACTCATTGTGCTGTGATCTTAATCGATTTATTTCAGTGGTCTATCTAGTGCAGGGGTCACCAAGTTCGGTCCTGGAGGGCCGGTGTCCTGCAGAGTTTAGCTCCAACCCTAATCAAACACACCTGAAGCAGCTAATCAAGGTCTTGCCTTGTATACTTGAAACTTCCAGGCAGGTGTGTTGAAGCTAAACTCTGCAGGACACCGGCCCTCCAGGATCAAGTTTGATGACCCCTGATCTAGTGATACGTTTACTCCTCTCAACTGAACCTTTAATTTTAAAGCACCACTTAAATCTCCATTTGAAACACTGTGTCTATGTTGAAAGTGACCTACATCAGTCATGTGCAGGTGCAGCAGCTGGATGTAAGCTTGAAGATATCCTACCTTATTACACAACTATGTGGAATACTTGATTCTGATTGGTCAGTCACGGCATTCAGTGTTATGTTATTCCGCAATAACAACTAGTGATCGACCGATATTGATTTTTTTATAACCGATACCGATTATTTGTATGTGTACCCGATAACCTATCTAGTGATACCTTTAAGACAATTAACATTTTTGAAAGCACCACTTAAATCTCCATTTGAAACACTGTGTCTGTTTAATACTAAAAGTGAATAATAATTCACTGAATAATATTCCTGGAATATTGAAATAACATAACAAACAAAACATTGTATTTTAGCATTTCTTAACTCATGTTATATGCAGAATTATTCAAATGTTTTTGTCATTCTAAATATGAAAAGCTGACAGCGCGGTTTATCTATGCATTTACACAGAACTATACTCAAACTATCGCTTGCGGAGATAATAAATAATACATTTTGATAGAGATGTATTTATTTAGATGTTTATTGAAGTTCTATATATCATAGTTTAGCATGTTTACAATTGAATCTTGTATAAAGTTTAGTGGTCGTTAGCTTCTCCTGAGTGAACAGTGCCCACTGCTCCAGGTGTGTGTGCACTTGGATGTGGAATACTTGATTCTGTATAATTGTGTTGGACTAATAAAAAATAAATAAAAAATATCGGTTAGTTTTTTTTCAAAACCGATATCCGATAAGGTATGTTATTCGATATATCGGTCGATCTCTAATAACAACCAATAAATGCTGATAACACAAGCTCATCCGGTTAACTGCAGTCGGCGCTATACATTTGCTTGGAATAGGTTTTGTTTGCGGATGCTTTGTGTTCACTTAGCTTCGTTAATAATGAATGTGGTTTTGCACAGCTTGTCAGTGAACAACGGGTCTGTGTGGTAAATGCAGTTCCATATTGATTTTTTATAACTGATACCGATACCAATTATTTGCATGTTTATGTTCCCGATAACCAATATGCAGAACTGATATTTATTTACTGTTATAAATTAAGTCCATACTTCACTTTGGTATTTCAATTTTTCAGTCATCTTAACAACAACAAAAACACTGTTGAAAATGAACAGTCTTTCATGTAAAATGTTCAAATTTAATATCATCTGATATTAACAATAAGCAAAATAATGTCAATTTTTCAAATAAATAAAACAGAAGTATTTCATTTTAAACTAAAGGTTTAAACGCTGTTTAATAGACTAAAGAGTGAAGAATAATTCACTGAATAATATTCTCTGGAATATTGAAATAAGCTATAACAAACAAAACATCGTATTTTATTGCATTTATTAACTGGCACGTTTGATCAGAATTATTAAAATGTTTTTGCCATTCTAGATTATGAAATAACTGCTGACAGCACGGTTTATCTATTTACACAGAACTATACTCAAACTGCGATCGCTTGCAGAGATAATAAATAATTAATTTCGATAGAGATGTATTTATTATTTAATTCATGCACAGTTACGTCTTTATTGGGAAAGATTGACGGATTATCTTACGTGACTCCGTGAGTTCATCTCTATTTCTTAGAGCCAAGCTGCATAAACTGCATATCAGGCATTTATGTAATACATCCAATGTGTGCATTAATGCTGTTATGTTAAATAAAGTTTACTAACTACAGCAAATCAAGTACCTGGACGCCGTTGTTGTTGTCTCGCTGCAATATCGATCCTGCGCGCAATTCTCAGCATTTATCGGTGAATCCGATATTACAAAACCGATATCCGATAATGGTAAAATGCTTAAATATCTGGAAAAATATCAATACATCGATATATCGGTCGATCTCTACTGATTACAGGACCGGCTTTACTGACAAGATGCGCATTAGATATCGCATGCGATATATCGTGCAGCCCTAATTATAGGATAACTAACAAACTGGTACGATTTCTTCTTCAGCTGCTTACTTTACGGACGCTTTGCGTTCTAATAATTTAATTCAGAATCAAGTAGCCGTGTAATAAGTGGGATAATGCACATCCCGCCGGTTGTCGTCGCTGAATAACCTCCTGCAGTGTCGGGGGTTATTCTGCGATAACAACTGGATGTGCATTATCTCTTACTGAAATCATAGTTCCTTTTCTGGAAATCCAGTGGTGTAAAAATGGTGTAACGAGGCACTTTCCTGTGTGAACAGATGTGCTTGTCATAATGGGAGAATATTGTTTGTCATTGCAAGGAACAGATGCAACGGTGTTACTAATTATAGGCTGAAATAAAAGTTCTCCAGTTTGTAGTTTAAACGTCATCAGCACCTCGTCTGTCGTCTCACACTTCACTTTCACACCGGATAGTGCTGTCAGTATAACTGTACAGTATATCCAATGCACTGGCAGAGATGTGGAAAGCCATGCTGTTGATAGCGCGGGCGGTACATGTATCTGCATGGCCATTGATTTCAGCAGCTGCTGTGATGCCAAACCCTGGACCACGTGTTCCCTCCAGATCTTCCTATGGGTTTTATAATGGGTTTTTAGTTTATCAGTAAAACAAGGTCTGTGGTAAATATAAAATAAAAGTCATGTGGCGATTTCTTGAGGAAAAATCTTGAGGAAACCTGTAGTGAAGAAGTCTTATTATGACGTTTAAATTGCCCTTTCACTTTAAGTTCATCTTTAAAAGCATTAATATCTTTAATAATAACTTCAAAATAAACATAAATGTGTCATTCTGCACATATTCACTTGTAGCATTTAAACATTTTTAATGTTTTTATTTTATTTATTCACATAAATAATCATTGTAATATTGTCCAACTGTTGTTTATCATCCATAACATATTAAATAATTGTCAACTTCTTGTATCAGCCAGAATTGTAATATGGTGCATCTGTAATTATCTGATCTTTTGGATTGTGTCCATGAAGAGAAAATATCAAATGGCATGAAGCACCTTTCATTTATGCAGTATTTTAATTGCTGGATTATACAAATCATTATTATTATTATTATAAAAAATGTAAGACATTTTCCACTGTGTTTCAATATTTTCAAATAACTATCTGGTTATATAAAATCCCTGAATGTCATACAATGCTGTGTTGTTCTGTTGCATGAACGTCATCTAGACATGACACTGAATCAAAGAGTAGCACAGGAGATGCATCGTCTGCTCTGAGCGCTGCGCATGTTTTTCTGCTAATGCATTGTTGTTTGCTTTCAGCAAATTGATGGCGAGGCGTTCCTGTTATTGACTCAGGTGGACCTGGTGAAGATCCTCAGCATTAAACTAGGGCCGGCTCTCAAAATATACAACTCTATACTAATGTTTAAAACCACAGAAAACTCTGCCTGCAACGAACTCTGACCAGACAGACGGACAGCCAAGAGAGTCACACACTATTATACACGATGTAGATCACGTCTGGATGAGCCGGTTAAACATGAGATTCATAATTCAGACAGCACAAGAACGTCTCTGCGCTGTCAGTATAATCATATGCACGCACTTATTAACTCACATGCTCTTTCATCATGAGAATGTATATTTTACTGAGGGGTTACTAGCGCTTTTCTAAATACAGGTGCTAAACGAGTGCAGCTACATGCACTGAAGAGCCGCACAATATTGATATTTCTCCTTTAATTGATATGTCAGTGTTTGGAAAGGGTTCTGGGTGGAGGACTGGCAGAATGGGGTTGAATATCAGAGCATTAGATAAACACACGGATCCTCTGAGGTTTTGTTTCCAGCGTGCTGTGATGCTATATTAATGCACAGTCCTTCGTTACGGTTATAGTCATGGGTTTTATGAGTGGAGACTCAAGTAGAAGCGCTCTTTCTTGATTTGTTTTGACACAATGGATGTAGAAATATAGATCGGAGGGTAGAACTACACTCAAGGCACAAATAATAATTGCGAGAGCCATATTGATATTTTGTAATCGAATGTAACTTAATATTCATAATGCCTTCATGTGCACAGTGTGAGAAGAAAAGTGTCATTTTTCATTGATATGCAAATGTGAGTATTAATTTTCTCTCTGTTGCTGAGGTATGCAGCATTAAAAATACATGCAAATCGCCATCTATTTATTGAAGTTTAATACATTGACTATTTAAAAACCAATGTGCTGGACAAACCTAAACCGCTTGTGTTGAAATGCTGTTTTTACTCACTGCACTCGGCTTTATGATTTCCCATATTCAACACTCATGTATCATTGCCACGAGAGCGTATAATGAACTGTTAGTTTGGGGATTTCAAAGTGAAATATATAATGTGTAAATATGCAATAGTTTAGAGTGGAGGTGCAGAAAGCAGTGGATGGACTACTACACTTCTCTGTAATTCATTTGTGAATAAACTTGCTGATTGAAAGTGATTTTTTAGTGATTGCATGATTCATATGGCATTTATTTTATTGCTGGTTTATTATTTGCATACGATAAAGCAGTATACCTCTTTAATTGATTTCTTGACACCTGTTTTAAAACAGTAAGTAATGTTTTAAGCATCAGCTGTGTTCAGAATCGCATGCACTCATACTTGCAGTGCGGTTTGTGCCTTTATGGGTTTGGGCTAATCTACATTTGCCCATGTAACAGAGCACAGTGTATAGAATAATGTATCCCACAATGCAATGCACCTGACTGTGTATCTCCAGTGTGATGAAGAAGAAAGATGAAATGTGAAAGAAGAAATACATTTCAATCATATGTCTACTTGATATTGTGTTGAGCCCTGGATATGTTGACACAAGTGTTGAAATATGATGTGCATTATCTAGGGATTAATCTATATTAACACACCTCTAGTCCTGATAAAGCAAGTCTGAACATGACTGTTGTTGAAAGAGAGCATATTCATCATGCATACATCCCTTCCTTTAACTTCATAAATCTATAGATTAACGCTCTTCATACGTTTCACCTAGATTCATGTCACCATGTCCTCTGTTATCCACAGTCTTGAAGATTAATTCCTGCTGTTGTAATCTTACAGTCTTGGTTTTAATGGAAATATGTGTGATCCACTCAAGGAAATCTTACAGTGTGTATGTTGTAATTCATTCATGCTTCGTCAGAGCCGTAAGCATGGGTTTGAGTTGGATTGTCTAGAAGAAGTGTACTGTAATTACACCAACAAATGCAACCCATTCAATACACTACACACACACACACACATAAACAGAGACAGACTGTTTGTGAAAAATGTTTAAGACTCACAATTTACAGACGAGGTCTGAACTATTTTAGGTGTGCATGCTATTTGCTCATTTTAAATTAGTGTTAGTTTAAGTGCTGGTGATGCAATAATTGGGTTGGAGGAACTGCACCTGTGCTTTATCAAGCCCTGTTCACACTGCCAATGTCTCACAGCGGTGTTCATCTCCACACAACATACACTAAACTAACCAGCAACATAATCTGTGTTGAATTTTCCGGCCTTACAGTACTTTTTGTTTACATTTTTTTCAGTTAATGTGTTGTAAAGCACATTGGGTTGTAATTAATGGTGCTATATAAGTCAAATTCCCAAAATGTCAGACTGAATTATATATGCAGATGCTCAAAGGAGGAGTTCTTGTGGCTGAAAGTGTTATACCCTTGCATTGATTACTGCAATCTCAATAACATTAAGGCCAAGTATAAATATCCTCTTTCTCTGCTCTCACCCACCCTGGAGCTGCTGAGGTGAGCAACGGTGTTTAAAAAGCTCAGCCGTCACAATCTTATCAAAATACAGATGAATGGAGATGAACTGAAGACTGCTTTAATAACACCTACAGGCCACTGTGAGTATCAGGTCATACCATATGGCCTAGTCAACATATGGCCTAGTCAACTTCTGTATACCAGTTGTTTATGAACAAGTTTTCTGTGACTTCTCGCTGTTCTAGCTAACACTGATATCCTCATTTTCTCAGTGACAGAAAGATCCAGCTAAACTCCATCCATATGCTGCCTTCTCATGCAAACTCCTCCACCTTGGTCAAGCAAGCTTGGTTTTTTACCATCAAGCTGGCGTGGAGGAGTGGTGCCATTGGCTAAAGGGTTGTCAACTCTTTTTAAGTTACCGATTGTCTAGGACTGTGCTTCTACAGACTAGTCCTGGAGCACCCCCAACAGTACACGTTATGGATGTCTTCAGTCCCTTCCCAAGAACCACTGGTCTAGGTTCCAGGAACATCAAGGTGGAGACCCTCTCCTGGCTTCATTCTGACTTTTCCCGACTTTTCTGCTTAAGAAACTGAAATCTTACCTGCATTTATCTCCCTATGATTACCAAGCCTATCCGATGAACCCTGGATGACCAGATTGCTGAAGCCACTATCACAGAACCAGCCTTGCAAGTGTGCACTGGAAGAATATAAACACTTTCAACTTACTGTGGCTAACTCTGCTGTATTATATGCACTCTGCCCTGGGCAGTGGTCATCCTGGCATCCATCCGACCCTTTCACTCATACACAATCAATACTAGTGGCCCAGTATGTCCCAAGACGTTCAACTGTTCATCCAGGCCTCCTTGAAAAGTTCTATCTTCCCCATCATCTCAGGCAAACTAATTCTTCTGCATCTCTGAGAAAAACAACAACTTTGCTTTCTCTTTCCTCAATATCTCCCTGTCTAGCTTGTACTAATCAGAATAATGCCTGACATGTTTCAGGATTTCACACTTACATCTACTAGCACGATAACGTAATGCGTATTTGGCGAGTATGATAATACGTTGTAGGCGTGCTGTCCTGGGGGAGGGCTCTGAGCTCGGGAAGGGCCCGAACCCAGAGTACCCCCCGTGTGATGAGAATTCTAGTGATATTGGTGGAAAAGGGGTGGTGGAGGGATGCTGCTTAACCGTCAACTAGATGGAGGTAAGACAACTGTATTTATGTCCAAGGGTTGATTACCTAGATTGTGTACCACCTGTGTTAATTAGGCTGAGTATCTGACGTGCTCCTCCCGAACCTAGTTTATAAACTACGTTTCTAAACTTCATTTCACGATTTCACACTTACATCTACTAGCACGATAAACGTAATGCGTATTTGGCGAGTATGATAATACGTTGTAGGCGTGCTGTCCTGGGGGAGGGCTCTGAGCTCGGGAAGGGCCCGAACCCAAAGTTCCCCCAAAAAGCAATAGAGCGTAGGACAGCCGCCAGACTAAGATCCCCCCCCAAATACGCGTTTGAGATCTGGCGGGAGCCAGTTCCGAGAAGTAATTTGTGTGGCAGGCCGGGGGGGTCTACGTGCTCTGAGGGAGCGGTTTGGCATGCATGAGTGGGCCCCACCGACTGCCGGAGTGAACTTCGTGGTTTTAGGGCGACCGGTCGGGGAGGGCTCAACCGAGGCCCAGCGATGGCTCACCGCTTGGGACGGGTGAGCCCTGTCCGCCGATGGAGGAGCAGCGTGGTTGAAGCCCTGGCCAGGATATTGGGGCTCACCGAGTGGACAGGTTTTAGACGGAAGGGTAAAGTTAAGTGGTCGGAAAGCCTCGCAGTCAACCGGCAGCGTGGTTGGGTAGGCTTTGCCGGCCGCAGAATGGAAAAGATAAGTTTGACTGACCGGTAGGCTCTCGCCGACGTCCGACTGGTTTCGAGATCGCCGTGTCGGACGGGTAAGCCTCGTCGAGCAAGAAAAGGTGAGGTTGTTGTCTGGGAGGCTCTTGTCGACGTCCGACTGGTTTCGAGATCGCCGTGTCGGACGGGTAAGCCTCGTCGAGCAAGAAAAGGTGAGGTTGTTGTCTGGGAGGCTCTTGTCGACGTCCGACTGGTTTCGAGATCGCCGTGTCGGACGGGTGAGCCTCGTTGAGCAACAGGTTTGAAAAGGTAAAGTTGTCTGGCCGGGAGGCTCTCGCCGGCGTCCGACGGGAGGTCCAGGCTCGCTGTGTCGGACAGGTAAAGACGGAAAGGTAAGTCGGCCGTGGGGTGGAAAAGGTAAGGTTGTCTGGCCGGGAGGCTCTCGCCGGCGTCCGACGGGAGATTAAGACTCGCTGTCGGACAGGTGAAGACGGAAAGGTAAAGTTGGGTGGCCGGGAGGCACTCGCCGTCACCAGACTGGAGATGGAAGCTCGCAGCCTGGATGGGTGAGACTCTCCGGCCGTAGGGTGGAAAAGGCAAGTATTTGCTGGGAGGCTCTGGCCAGAGTTAGACAAGGTGTCAGAAGGGAGAGCCTCGCCAAGCGTGGGGTTAGGGAAGTTAAGCAGAAGCCACGACAGCTCGCACCGTGTGTGGTTTTTTAAATTTTTGTAAAAAAAAATATTTTTTTTTAAGAGATGAGAGTTTGGTGGGCTAATTTGATGTGGGACTGGTCCGTTCTGATGTAGCTTTGGAAAGCTTCTGAAGACCATCTCCCTAGGGTTTGGATCTGATGTTTGGTGAGGCCTTTTTGAGCCGCTGATGTTGCTGCCCCGATGCGGAAGGAATGGCTGGAGAATTTTTTTGCTGAGATGCCTGCTGATAGCAGGACGGATCTGAGGTGTTTTTGGAACCAGGCGCGACTGGCTGGTTTATTGGTATGGTCTAAAAATAAGGGTTCGAGGGGGGATTTGGCCTGGAAGACTCTGAGGCGAAGGTACTCGCGGACGGCTTGGTAAGGTTGGATAGGAGATGGGAGATTGAAAATGTAGACGAAATTACCTTTTTTGATTTGGTCTGTTTTACTTTGTTTGACCAAAAAGGAGATGGTTTCGCTATCGAGGATGGTTAGGTCTGCGATGGTGGGGTTAATGGCTGGGTCGAATTTAGAGGAGATGGTTAGCTCGGAGCATCTCAAAAATCCGAAAAAAGCTAGAATGAACATGGCGTCGAGTGTACGGGCGGTACTGGGGGGCTGGTAATATGTGCGGAGGGTGTGAATGCACTTGGTGAGGATGTCTAGAGTAATCGGCAGTCTGGAATCGGGACGAGTAGGTCGGGATCGCTGGATTCCTCTGATCAACATGGCGGTTTGGGAATTGCTAATTTCGGGCGACGGAGCGCCGTACAATAGCTTGTGGAAAAATTGGATACCGCTTATGTAGCTTTTGATGGAGCTGACTTGGAGGCCTTTGATGCTGTTGAGAAAAGAGATAAAAGAGGTTATTGAGAGTAGGGAAAAATCGGGGAACAGAATGTTGTAAGAGAGATGGAATGACTTGAAGCATTTCCATGCTGTCACGTATGTTTGGAGCGTTCTGGGGGAGACGGCCTGGAGGATGGTGTCGAGTGATTTGTCGAGGAGGGGTTTTAGTGGGTGGTTTATGGAAATATTAGTTCTGAATATGGAGGTACTGGGGTCGGGAACTTGTCCGCCTCTGGGGCCAACTTCCTGAATTTCTGCTAAGATCTGCGCTCGGATGTTGTGGGCCACTTGCGGGGGTTCTGTGGCGATGGCATTTGATGGGACGGGCATTGGTGTTGCGGTGAAGAGCGAGTATTGTGGTTTCGCTTGGAGGAGAGTGTTGTAAGCAGCTGGAGGCGGAGCTGGATTTTGCAGCTCGAGTGGCCCGGCGTTTCCCTGGGCTACCGACCCTAAGCTGAGAGGGGTGGGCTGAGGGATTATGTTGGGAGGCCACTGCGGCCAAGCGTTTGCTTGGGCTGAGGGCCCTGGGCCGGAAGGGGCGGGCTGTGGGGCTGTGTAAGCCGGCCATTGCGGCCAAGCGTATGCTTGGGCTGCGGGCTCTGAGCGTGGGGGGTTGGGCTGCGGAGCCGAGACGGGTGGAGGTGGCCAGAAGCCTGTTTGAGTTGAGGGCTTCGGTATCGCTGAAGAGAAATCCGTGGTGTACGGATGTGCTGCAGCCGAATCTCTGTCGGGCCTTGCATCTGCGAAATCCGGGGCGCGGCTTTGACTTGCCGACGGCCTGGTGCCGCTGTTTGATGCCCTTCGGGAGCTGGTTTTCGAGCGAGAGGAAGAAGGAGGAGTCCAGCGAGGTGAGGCCGTGTGTTTGCGCTTTCGTGTGGCTTTTGTGGTAGTTTTGGGAGAGAGAGTGGGTGGTTTGAGATTTTTATATAATTCGTATAATTCTGCTTTAGTGGATTTGCGTGGAGCCTGGATGTCAGAGTTGGATAGAGCCTGCCTCAAACTTGCCACCGTCCACTTCTCGATAGGCGGAAGTGCGGGCCTAGTGGATCGGTATGATGACGCCGGGGAATTGGCTTGGGTTCCCGCCGGAGAAGGCGAGATGGAGCCTGGGCGTTTTGGAGGACGAGTGGCTAGGCGAGTCGCGGGCCTTCCGCGAGAAGGAGCCTGGGGCTCGATTGCGTGACTGCGCGAGGAAAAATTGGACTTGGAGCCAGTTGGCTGCGGGGATGCGACCGGAGAGGAGGATTCGTCTCCCGACGAGGAAGTGCCGATATTTGACATGGTAAGACGACGAGCGGACCTGATGCTGCTTAACCGTCAACTAGATGGAGGTAAGACAGCTGTATTTATGTCCAAGGGTTGATTACCTAGATTGTGTACCACCTGTGTTAATTAGGCTGAGTATCTGACGTGCTCCTCCCGAACCTAGTTTATAAACTACGTTTCTAAACTTCATTTATTTGCCTCTTTATGATGAATCGCTTATTGCATTCCTCAATTGTAAGTCGCTTTGGATAAAAGCGTCGGCTAAATGAATAAATATAAATGTCTGGTCACACCTTGAAATGGACTTCTTTACAATTCTCCCTCCCTCTAAAGACATGTGTCCTAATCGCTGTTGAACGATTCTTCAAGGCTTGACTGGTCTTACGTAAGAGTCTTCTTTTGGCGCTTTTCCACTGCGTGGTACGACTCGGTTCGGCACGGCTCGTTACGGCTCAGTTCGGGTCGGTTTGCGTTTCCACCGCAGCTTAGTACCGCTTTAGAGTGGGCGGGATTATTCACGTGTTGTTATAGTTGCGCCGCCTCTACTGCCGTGACACCACAAACAAACACAACAAAGGAGCATATCGACGGAATGGTGTTCTTCATTCTCGGCATGTGGATGTTTTTAACAGCAATGGAGAGGCCTATGAAAATGCTTGGGATTTACCCCCCCCCCCCTCTTTTTCAAGAGGTTCATTACGTGCTCAAACAATAATAAATTTTTAATATAGTCTGGAGGTACACTTATTCGATCAGATTGTTTTTAATTGAAGCAAAACACAGATACAAAGGTAAAAATATAAACAGAAAACATACTCTAAAAATATACAAAGTGCAAAAAGTATATACACAAGGCATTTTTCCTTCCGCGTCACCCATCAAGCTCTCGCTGGATCCGCTCCTCGGCTATCAACGAGAGGAACGTCTCCTCAACAGACAACGAAACGGCTATGTTTTTGTTGAAACAAAAAGGTGCGTTTGTTCAAACAAAAGGTGCGTCCGATCCTTCGCTGGCGGTGCTGATTTAAATCTAGCAGTTATATGTTGAGACTCGTGTTGCAAGTTCAGTGAAAAAGACGATGCTCTCCGGCCAATCAGTGATCAGTAGAGTTCACACGTCACGTTTTGGTAACGGTACGGATCGCTTGGAACCTCGGCCGAGGTGGTACTAAAAAAGTACCAGGTACCAGGTACTGTACCCAGTGGAAAACCCCCCAAAAGTGAACTGTACTGAATCGTACCGTGCCGTACCATGCAGTGGAAAAGCGCCATTACTGCACTAGAGACCATCATGGAAGCCCTGTACTAAACTACTGAAGAAAGTGTCTGACCACTGTCCCCAATTAATTTCTCAAGTATGAAAGGTGTCTGTTCCTTGGATAGGAAGATCCAGGAGATTAGACACATCCGGCAGACATACTGCCATGACCACATACTCCTGGAGTGGACGCTGAGAATCATTCCCGTACATGTTTAGCATCTAACAGCCCTTGTTTCCCTGGTCACTGGTCAGAAATGTCAGGCTGACCTACACAAGGAGCAGATCGGGCTTTCAACAGGTGACATCCGGATCTGGCTTCCCTGTCCAATGTTAAGTCCCAGATACACAGGCCCTTTCCCTATCATCGAACAGATCGACCCTGTCACTTGCCGGCTCCAAATGCCACCACACCACAGCATTACACCAAGCTTTCATGTTTCACTGTTGATTCCTCACCACACGTCTCCACCTCCTTCAACCTCAGAGAATCCAGCCTCACTTTAACGTCTGTAATGAGAAATACATACTGTACATTGCTTAATAAAACTATTCTTCAATGACTAACTGTTTTATGAAAGCAATGTTCATGTGCTTGATTTATTCTTCTAAAAGCTTGACATTCATATTATTACCTTATCTTACATTGTGAAGGGTTTAACACTTGTAATTTAATCAGTGAACCAGCATGCCATCTTTGCCTGCTATGCCAGTAATAAGTCACATGGGATTTAGAGCTCAAATTTGTTCTGCGGACCCATGAACAAAGATGACTGAGTCCAAATAGCGTGCTTCCCGAGGGTCTTGTGGAGCAATTGCCATTGAGATGTATGGGAATGCTAACAGATAGCTTCCTCTAGGTTGTATAGACCTCAGTGACTATGTTGTGTTCTACCGTATGGTGTATGCAAATACATAAGTGTGAATTTTCTGCCACACACTGATTTGGTAATATCAAGGACAAGGTTCAAGGTCAAGGTTTCTTTATTCGTCACATAATAAATTATACAGGGTATAATTAGAAGTGAAATGTAATCGAATCAGGTCCGCTCAGTGGACAGTGCAAAATAATACAAATAAAAAATTATATAAAGTAACACAACACAAGAGCATATATATGGTAAAAGAAGAGAAATAAGAGTAAAATGTGCAATGAAATAAAAAGTGCAAAACAATAAGATGTGCAAAAAAACAATAAGATGTGCAAAAAAAAATAAGATGTGCAAAAAAACAGTGTACTGGGACTTAATAAATAGTAATGTGAATAAGAGGGATGTGCAGACGGGTTGTTTGGGGTATTGTACATAAGCAGCAATATTTGAGAATATTTACAGTTAACAATGAGTCTTGTGAATGTTTATGAGACTGGGTTTGTGTTTAGGAGCAAGATGGCCTGAGGGAAGAAGCTCCTCCTCAGTCTTTCGGTTTTTGCCATCATGCTCCTGAAGCGCTTGCCAGATGGCAGTAAACAGAAAAGATGGTTACCGGGGTGAGTTGAGTCTTTGATGATTTTAGCAGCTCTGCTTTTGCAGCGTTTGAGGTAGATGACCTGCAGAGAGGGGAGAGCAGACCCTGAGATGCGCTCAGCTAAGCGCACGACTCTCTGTAGAGCTTTGCAGTCCTGGTTTGAGGAATTTCCGTACCACACTGAGATGCACTGAGTCAGTACGCTTTCTATGGCCCCAGAATAGAAAGTTTTCAGGATAGCTGGTGAGACCCTGAATTTCCTCAGCTGTCGCAGATGGTACAGTCTTTGCCTGGCTTTCTTAACCTGTGTTTGAATGTGTGTAGTCCAAGTTAGATATCCACACATGCACAGTTAAATTTGTGTGACATAATAAGGCATGCAGCTGAAACAATAACAGATGAACTTACATATTAACATAATGTCTGTCTGTTACATATTCAGTGGCATAGCAAGAGTGTTTGTTCACTGAAAACTAAGCATCAATTCAGATTGTAATGGACAGCTCAAAACAAGAAAAGATAATCTATCTTTCAGTATGAATGCAAAACGTCTCAAATGTATTTGCTCTATTTAGGGATTTATTGATATTTAGCATTGTACTATTAAGAGGCATTAGAAAAGAAGCTGTTTATGAGCTGGAGACTGCACAGTCCCATTTCACAAAACATTATAAAAAATATTAAATTCCATTTACAGTAACTAGGCCTGCATCGTCCTTATTATCATACCATTTATCACAGAGCGGGTGGACCGCACATAGTAGCTGCAGAAAAAGACTGTTCAAGTCATGCTTCCAATGTGTGAACATGTTTTCCTTCTTCGGCATCACGGCACCATGCATCAGCATCTCCATGGTGACCCGACATTCTAAATCTGAATGTTCTGAAAGACTGCTGGGGACATTCCGTGTGCTCAAGCATATTCATATATGAACTTCAGGTCTTATTATTGCTGTATAATTTATTATTTTTTGCGTAGCACATCCCTGTTAAAAAAAACAGCATATGCTGGTTAAGTATGTTTTGGAGCATAGCAGATGGTTTAAGCTGGTCCTAAGTGTTCCTGTGGCTCAGTGGTAGAGCATTGCGTTAGCAGCGCAAAAGGTCATGGGTTTGATTCCCAGGGAACACACATACTGACAAAAAATGTATAGCCTGAATGCACTGTAAGTCGCTTTAGATAACAGTGTCTGCTAAATATGTAAATGTCAGCAACTATCACCAGTTTATGACCAACTAAGGACCAGTTTAAACCAGCTGCCATGCTTCAAAACATACTTAACCAGCATATGCTGATTTTTTTTCAGCAGGGACTGTAGACAATTTTTATTCAATTTATGTGAAAAATCTGGCAGCTGTATATGCAATGTTACAGGCATTATGGTGTGGTGACTTTATTTTGTCACTGTTTTTCATGACATTTAAATAAACCATTCTCTCAGCACTATTAAGTACACAGTAAATGTTAAACCTAACCTATAACATAAGGCAAAGGGAACAATGCAAGGCTACACGATGACTTGATGCCAATAAATAGGAGGGTAATACCAGGGTAGTCTTGTGTAGACCGGTGGTTTTCAATCCTGGTCCTGGGGACCCACTGCTCTGCGCATTTTGCATGTCTCCCTTATTTAACACACCCGATTCAGATCATCAGCTCATTAGGAGAGAGATCCATGAACTGACTTGTGTGTGTCAGAAAAGAGAGACATACAATATGTGCAGAGCAGTCGGTCCCCAGGACCAGGATTGAAAACCACTGGTGTAGACTATACGTCAGAAGGTCTTGTCCATACAGCAGTGTATTGCTTACTGTGACAGGGAAAGCAGACCGGCTGGCACGTAAAGCAACCAAGCACAGTTCAATCTGTTCCTCTGGAAGAGTATTTCAAATAGTGGTGCATCTTTTGAATCAATTCAATTACTCATTCATAAAGACAGTCGCCAGTGCCTGAGTCCCAATGTGCATACTATCCATCCTAAATTCTATCTGATATTAGTAATTGTCAATATTATTGAGGGCAGATAGTGTGGATAGTATGCACATTGGGACGCAGGGAATGCTTCGTTCCTGAATTAATCATTTGAACGAATCAATTGAATGAATGATTCAGTGATAAAATCAGTAAATTACCGCCACCTAATGGCAGTTTTAGTTTTATTTCAGTTATTTAAATCATTGAATATTTCTATATAAAAAGCATTTAGGATTACTTGAACATTATAGAAGCTAAATAGTAAATGTGATGCCTTATTGGACACAATATAATAATAATAAAAAAGATTTTCATAATTTTTAATGAATTTTAGAAACAGATTTGCACAATATTGTGCAGTTGCAACTCTCTCATCACTACCTCCTTCAGCTTCCGCATAGCAGTAAGTGCCATCATTTTGCTTTCTAACTTGTGGCAAAGTCCCTGTGAAATCCAGCACTTGTTGTGAATCAGGAGGATATATATATCTGCTCAGACACTGAATGCATGCACACAGCTCATGGGCTATCTGCTTGTTTGTTGCTGTTTCTTCCATTGGTTTACATTGTGTAACCTCCACACAGGGCCGGCCCATGGCATAGGCAGAATAGGCAAATGCTAGGGGCGCCGCCGATCCATAGGGGCGCCAAAATGAATGAAGAATTTTTTTTTATTCCCAATTCTACTTCAATACTATAAATGTAAAATGTTACACAAAAAGCGATCGTCCCACAAAACCAACTATTGTATTGCTCTCCTCAGTTCGACGCATGATCTTCTTCCTCACAACCGCACTTCCACATAGCCTACATCAGATCAGTTACCTGCTTGTAAAAGATGTTCACTTATATATTATCACTGTGTCAAAAAGACCGAAGCCCTCTGGTGCCCAGGGAAGAAAATTAAATGATAGAAGAATTAAAATGGGACAAAGACAGAGGTAATGTGATGTAATGAATGGTGATGATCAAATAAACTAGCCTTTAAATGCATGAATGTTTCGCCAATCATGATATTCGTGTCTTTAGAGACCCGTATATATCCAGCACGGGCAAATCTCTGACTGCTTCAATAGCAAAATAAAAAAATAAAAACTCTTGATATTTTGAGGACAATTACAGAAGAATAAATTAAAGCATATTTCGTTACCTTTTGAAACTTGGAAGGGTTCAATTTGAGCAGCTGGTTTTACCATCGCTGTCATCATCAGAGCGCACTTCCACTGCCTCATATTCACGATCTCTACCATATTCTCAAAAAGATAATTCTCAATAACTTCAAAATCAACATTTTGATCACTGGCTGCTTCAACACATCTACCATCAAATGACAGTGACATTTATATTTCACTGCATACAGTAATTGCTCTGTAGTAAAACCATTCAAACCAGTTCAATTTTTGCTGATGATATTCTTTTGTTTTATGACTGAGGTAATTTTGAGTGAAACATCACTTCATCATCGTGTATCAAACAGTGCCACCTCGAGGAATAAGTCATCAGATATGTAGGAATATAGCTGCCAGGAAAATATATTTACACATTAACATACCTCGTGTCTCTAGCGCACTTTAAAAAAAAACATAATACAAAAATATATTTTTTTATCAGAAAACAGGAATTATTTTATATATATTTTTTTCTTGTTATATTGTTTCTAATGCATATATTGAGGAATAGCCTACTAAGAAAGTTGATGTGAAACTTTAAAAAATGAAGGAGGGAGAAGGTAGTGAATGATCTCCTGGTTCGCTAAAGACATGAGGTAGATATGCATTGAAGGGCTCTAGATGAGGTAAAAGTTTGTGAACAAACTATGTTAGCCTAGTCTAGAAAGCTTATAGACTAAAAGTTTAAAATAGTATAAAAATCTCTGGAGTTCCAGAGATCCGAGATTTTGTAACATAAGTGTAATTTTGTGTGTAACATGATAACACGTTTTAATCATATTTTTACGCTACAGTTTTTGGGGATTTGTTGTATTTTTTATTTGAATTGGCAAATTTAGTAATGTTTGTATAGGCCTATAACGGGGCTTATTAAACTAATGTAAAATTCACTTTAAATATTTTTCACTGGAAACAATAAAAAAAGGGTAATTGTCAATGACTAATACTAACACAAATAATAAATACTGTTACAAATGTATTGTTCATTGTTAGTTCAAGTTAGTTCATATTCACTAATGTGAGGCAAGGGGCACCGGGTAAAATCTTGCCTAGGGCAGCAAATTGGCCAGGGCCGGCCCTGCCTCCACCAACCTGCAAATAAACCTTGCAGTTGCACACATGCTGGTGGATAGAAGATGCATTACAATAATCCTTCAGCAAATATGGTAAGGTACCTTGTGGTAACCAATTAACAGCTATTTTGTTACTAAAAGTTTAACAGTTTCATGTTAATCTTTTTTTTCTGTTAGGTTAACATTTGTAAATGACTGCGGTTGTCAAAAGAGCAATGTCTCCAACTGTTTTTTTAATGCATGTGGAAAACATGACTTGCCTTTTCGGATTGGAAACAGATGGTACTTCATGGCTGGTGTTCTGCCGGAGCAAAATATGTTTTGAGGAGAGATGCCCCAATGTCTTAACATGAGAAACAGATGTGCTGTGATGAGAACTGACACGCGACCTGAGCCAAAACCATTCTGTCATTAATTTTTTCTTTCACACTGCAGCCCGAAGAAAATATCTAAAAGCATATATTATAATATAATGAAATAGTAGCAATTTATATTAATCCGTTAGCATCTACAGCAGGTGCTGCAAGAAAAGCGCTTTCATTACTTCTGTGGTTGTTTTTATTGCTTGTGGAAACCGCAACATGAGTTTACTGGTAAAACACCCTTTGGTTGCATTAGAAAGAAGATATGTCACTAACAGTAAGTAATACATCAGAGCATTAGAGTATTAGTACTGTCTGCTTAATATCTGTAACACTGTTGATGACTATAAATATTACTGTGTCTACTATTACTCTAATGAATGATAGCTGACAAGTAGCAGCAAAGTTAATTATAGGTGGCAGAATGTCTAAATTGAACTTTAGAAAAGTAACCAGTTGTATTTCTAACAACAAATATTTTGCTATATTCTAATAAACCTGAAGAGAACTATCCGTTACATGTACTTACTATTATAATACAACAAATTATGCATAATTGCATGCAAGTAATCCTAAACCAAACCCTAACCATATAGTAAGTACTTGTAGTTAATTAATATTACTCAGTACTCAAATGTATAATTACACTGTAATAGGGACACCTTAAGATAAAGTGCAACCCAAAACACTTTGATGATGCTAAAAACACATTAAAGAAATACAAATGTATATAAGGCTCATATAGTGAGAAAACCCTTATTACATATTTTGCTTGTTGTTGTTATTATTGTTTAATTCAGAAAGAGTCTTTAGGTATTAATGCTGCTTCACATTAGCTGTAAGCACAGTCTTCCGATGGTTAAGGATGGGTGTGTGTCAAATCTGTTGGTGTTTGTGGAGGCAGTGTGAACTAGTCTCCTGGTTGTTTATTCACCAATATGCTCCCACAAACACCTTTTTAAAGATTGTATATGTGTCTGTCACCTCTAAACTACCCTGTGTTGGCACGTAACATAAGACACGGCTTGTGTCCATGCTGGGGTGATAGATGAATCCTCGCATGTGAAGGGTAATACATCTGTGGTCACACATTATAGAAAACAGTTGGAGCAGTATTTAACACTGTCAACACGTTATAATGCCTTATAACCTTACATAATCATTCTCGAAATGAGTTAAAAACTGAATGACGGTATGTATGTGACACATGTGGTTCTCTGAGATGAACTAATGTAAGAAGCATGCATGCATTCCTCCACAGTGAACACATCTGGGATTGATGACAGCATCAGGCTTTCCTCAGCTGTCTCTTAAGATGATCGTCTTTTCATGAGAGAGCAAACACCAAAATCCTGCATCAGTGCAATGGTGGGATTCTTCATTTTTTCCCCCAGCATGTGCAGAAAATCACTCATTAATTGAGGAACATGCCTATTTTTAGACTCTCTTTGACTATAGTGATCACACCTACGCTGTCTGCAGTGTTAGATTCATCCTCCACTGCTCTTAAGACTCACGTCTCTATCCACCTCCTCCGTGATGCTGGCTGAATTATACGCTTGTGTAGGAAATTAAGATGTTGTAAGGTGCTCCTGATGAGCACACTATAAGCTCAAAGGCTTAGCGAACACTTTCCCCAACAATTAAATCATGTCATCTGGTCTTAACGCTTTTACAAATAACTTTTCTGGAGAAATTCACTCAAGAAATGTAAATAATCTTCATTACTTATATATTATCAATGGATTTTTTCTTTGCATGGAGCACAAAAGAAGATGTTAGGCAGAATGTCTAAGCTTGGCTCCCCTTATTAAGACATCGGCTCCCCTGAAAAACGTGATTTGTGAAATTTGGGGGTCTCAAATATAATGACAGTGTTATTTTGACGTGCAATTTCGTGGATTATTATGTGTAAAATTGCAAAAATATAATTAATTAATGCATGACGGCGATTTCAACCTAATTCACTTCAATAAAGATAACTATTCATGCTATTCTTGTCATGAGCATTGAGGTGTGGGGGCATGCGGTGCAAATTCCCCTGATGTCCCGAGACCGCGAGAGCCATTCGAAAGCATAGGATCCATCTGCTCTCTTATCGCTCTCGCGGTACTTTGATGTCATACACTGAAAATGTTATTGACCGTTCTCCAATGCATCACTCGGCCCGCATGTTTAGTGTGAGCCGTAAAATTATCCCCATTACCAGCCAAATATGGGTAATTTTTCACAGGGGCGAGTAATTTTGCTTTATTTACCAGCCGGATGTGTTAGATGGCATGTGTTGGTTTGGTCTTTGACAATAAAATGTGTTTTTGTTGAAGTAATGTATTTAAGCACCGACTAGCAAAAGCAGAACCGGGTTCTTGTTCACTTCACATTTTAAGTTTAGTTCTTTTAAAGGTTTCTTTTATTATTATTTTTATCCACACCTATCAAGATGTAATGCTTTGTGCATTAATCCTTTTCATATATGCAGTAAATTATGGTTTTTCAATTCAAAATTCTAGAATAAAAATGGTTGGGTTTGATATTTGAGTGGATGTAAATATGTAAGTGTATATAAGGGACTTAAGTCACAAATCCAAGTGGATTATAAGTGGATCGGCTCTGTGTAAGTGTAAATATGTGAGGATGTGTGAGTGAGATTTGACAGTCATAAAAGACAAGAAGATTATCAGTGAATTACAAATTACAGTTCTATCAAAAGCTATTGTGTTAGAAGGCTTTTTATGGTGCTTTTTTAAGCATTACCATCTAATGTTGTTGAATGGTTATAAAGAGCAGAAATTATTTTAATAATAGTTTTTTTTAAGCTGGCTGTTCTCAGACATTTGTGTTTAACCCCCACCTTTATGAAGGAGTCTGCCGCTTCAAATAACACATGATCAGATTTTATGATTCATCAGCTTGCAATCGTTATTTATTGCTGTGGGTTCACATAGAATTTGAATGACAATTAAAATGACAGAAGTGTGTGATTGATTTTAGTGTGTGGTGTGAGTGTGTGTAGTGTGTGTGTGGTGTGTGTGTCTGGTGATAGTTTTGTGTTTTAATGTGTGTGTGTGTGTGTGTCTCTCTCTGCTGTGTGTGTGTGTGTGTGTGTGTGTGTGTGTGTGTGTGTGTGTGTGTGTGTGTGTGTGTGTGTGTGTGTGTGTGTGTCTCTCTCTCTGTGTGTGTGTGTGTGTGTGTGTGTGTGTGTGTGTGTGTGTGTGTGTGTGTGTGTGTGTGTGTGTGTGTGTGTGTGTGTGTGTGTGTGTGTGTGTGTGTGTGTGTGTGTGTGTGTGTGTGTGTGTGTGTGTGTGTGTGTGTGTGTGTGTGTGTGTGCATGTGTGTGTGTGTAATATACTCACCTGAAACATCTGTTGTGATGACAACAGTGAAACACACATTAATACAGCAGGAATATATGTTGTAGCGCACTACACGAGCTCCCAGCTGCCTGCACTCCGCTTGAATAAAATATTCACCAGACAGACTACGCAGGCTATGCGATCTTCTTCAGCATCCAGGTATGCTTTCATGAATACCAAAATTATGAATAATAAAAAAAAACTCCTGTTTTTTTTTCCTCCATCTTGTTTGAGGGCAAAAACACAGTCCCTGGGTTGAAAAAAAACACCTCCTCCCAGATGTGCAGTTTTCCTTCTGAGATGCATGCATGAATGTACTGATGTTAGAAGAGAGGACAAAACATGCAATTTAAACAGGATTATTTTTTTGTTTTTTTTTTTTTAACTTGTTGTAAAATATGCCAGATATGCAGTTAGAGAATCCAACAATTGATAGAGGGTCAAATGTTTGTGTTTTTTTTTTAAATAAAAAGATATTATATATATATAAGGTTTATTAGACATGCCTCCCTCTTGCCGAATAACAATGCTTTATTTCCTAAAAGCACATTGCGTCCCGGTTAACCACAGTGTCAATCAAATAAACAAGGGCCTCTGAGAGCTGTGCATGTGGGGGAAGCAGCTCCAGAAGAGAGTGGCTCTTCTCCACAGCAGACAATTACACTAAGTCATAATTGAAATTAAAACAGTTAAGGTTTGGTGCCGATAGCCTCGTGGGCAGACCTCCGACGTGTGGTTTTCACGTTGATTGCTATCAATCCTCTGCACTGTTTTCTCTCAATTCACTTGTTTAGTCTGATGTCACTGTTTCTGGGTCAAAACACTCCTTTAGATGCCAAAAACCAACAACGAACGCTGCTCATATACACTTACTAGCTTAATAAATTAATAGTACTCATAAACAGCTGCTGAGAGAGTGTTCTCACTTCAGTGTTCAATATGTCGCAATTTAACAAAGAGGAAATTGTTAATGAATTACAAAATATCTGATCACAAGAAAAGGGTGCACAATTTAAAAGAATAAAAATAGCATGTTTACGTCATAAAAGCCCTTGTTAGAGAGTGAGAGACAGACAGAAAGTGCGAGGAGAGAGATTGTATATTCATGTGCATGAGAGAGAAAAGGCCTTGTGAACTCAGTTATGCATTGCATAAACACATGAAAACAGAGAGATGCCGACATCTGTAGTCTTTCAGATAAAGCATTGTAGTGCATTAACTCTTTAACCGCCGTGCGCAGAAGAAACCCTGCCTAAGGAAGCCCTGTAAACACACTGAGTGTAAAATATCAAATTTAATGAATTTCCTTAAACTTAATATAAAACGAGGGTATTCAAACCCCATTTTATTATAAACGGTTTAAAGTGTTAGTTCACCCCAACAATGAAAATTACCTCATGATCAAATATCCAGCAGCCCAAGACGTGTTGCCCACTGAAGCTAAGCAGGGTTGAGCTGGTCAGTACCTGAATGGGAGACCTCCTGGGAAAACTAGGTTACTGCTGGAAGAGGTGTTAGTGAGACCAGCAGGGGGTGCTCACCCTGTGGTCTGTGTGGGTCCTAACGCCCCAGTGTAGTGACGGGGAGACTATACTGTAAAAAGCACCGTCCTTCGGATGAGACGTTAAACCGAGGTCCTGACTCTCTGTGGTCATTAAAAATCCCAGGATGTCCATCGAAAAAGAGTAGGGGTGTAACCCCGGTGTCCTGGCCAAAATTCACCCATTGGTCTCTGACCATCATGGCCTCCTAATCATCCCCATACACCGATTGGCTTCATCACTCTCTCCTCTCCACCTGTAGCTGGTGTGTGGTGGGCGTTTTGGCACAATATGGCTGCCGTCGCATCATCCAGGTGGATGCTGCACATTGGTGGTGGTTGAGGAGATTCCCCCCCTTCTATGTAAAGCGCTTTGAGTACCCAGAAAAGCGCTATTTAAATGTAACAAATTATTATTATTAATCATTATTAATTATTATGATATAATCACACTCAAGCCTTCCTTTAGTATATATGACTTTCAGATGAATCCAATCTGAGTTATATTTAAAAACATCCTGGCTCTTTCAAGCTTTATAATGGCAGAGAATGGCTGTTATTATTCAATAGTCCGAAATTAGTCCAATAAAGCACCATCCATCCTTAGGAGGGTGATAAATGCCTCCTGTAAAATATACCCATATTTAAAAACTTAATAAACAGTCATTTCTAGCTTCCGCTAACTATGTGCGTTCACAATAGGACACCGTAAATTATGGTGTAATTTATTAATGAATAAGAAATGTCAGATTCTGCAGTCTAAGTCACTAGATGATAGGAAAAGTTGCTGGCGAGGTTTTTAAAAAGTGCATGTACAATATTAATAGGCCTGCAACATTAAGCGTAGAGGTGATTTACAGTATTGAGATTCAATTAAATATGAAATATGATCCAAATAGAGGTGTGTCCTTGTTCCAGCCCATGTCATCCAAATCTCACTCCAGCCAGTCAATTCATATTTCTATCTAATATAGACAGTGACAGGAGTGCCAGCTTTTGGCACTGTAACAAAATGTATCTTCTGTATTAAAATATTTTTATGACAGTAGCTGTGAAATATTTACGTCCAGGAAATGATCATATCATAGTTGGTTTCCAGTGACATACGTATAGTGTGTTTGCAAGAGTTTTTTTTTTTAATCCCACGCAAATTAATTATTAAAATTCTCACGCACTCTCTCTCTCTCTCTCTCTCTCTCTCTCTCACACTCTCACACACACACACAACACACACACACACACACACACACACTCACACACACACACACTCTCTCTCTCACACACACATACATACACTCTCTCTCTCTCTCTCTCTCACACACACACACACTCACACACAACACACACACACACACACACACACACACACACACACACACACACACACACACACACACACACACCACACACACACACTCTCTCTCTCTCTCTCTCTCTCTCTCTCTCGCGCGCTGTCAGTGTGCGTCATCTGGAGTGGCGTCACGTGGGAGTACAAAGCCAGCGCTCGCGCTCGTTACAAATGATTCGAGGAGATACTTCACAAAGAACACTGCTATTTCTTATTTACCAAAATTATACAACCAGATATGAGTGACTTTTACTGTTTATCGAGGCGAATTCATCTGTTTGATAGGAGTATTCACGCGTCCGAGTGAAATGACGGAAACCACGCTCGCCTCATGCTGTTTATTATGGATTTATAGACTAGAAAAACGCTCGACCGGTGGACTGACAGGAAAGAAAGGGAAGAAAGAAAGACTGACTTTTTCAGTTTTCGAGCTATTCTCGTCCAGACCACATGTTCTGCTCGTAAATCGTGAAGTTCGTCTGGAGCGCGCGTCCAGCTGCTGCCTGAGATGGAGAGGATGAGCGCGCTCAGGGGGAAGTTTTCTCTCCACACATCCAAACAAAGAGAGTCTCGTCTCGGATTATCAAACTACAGAACATCAGTCTTCAAAGCGAAGTATTGGAGGAAGTATCCTGCTCTGTGAAGCGGAAATATGAAGCTGCGCGTGAGGTCTGCTTGTGCGTAATGGACACATAGCATCAGGAGGAGGATCTCAGCACACAGGTGTGTATTATCATCGGTCAATAAAACATTGATGCTAAGCTTTAGCATTCACTGAATCGCAAACCAGTAAAATAATTATGTAAATAATTGAAGCAGTGATGGTTTTGTTTTTGTACTGCATCTGTTTTCGTCTTACATTGATCAAAGTATTACTCACACACACACACACGCACGCCCACACACACACACACACACACACACACATATAAGCTCACTCTCAGCACTCACTCACTCACTCACTCATCACTCACTCACTCACTCACTCACACACTACACTGCACACTCTCACACACACACACACACACACACACACACACACACACACACACACACACACACACACAACACACACACACACACACACACACACACACACACACACACACACACACACACACACACACGTGTTGGTTTCCATGTTTTATGGGGACATTTAGGCGATGTTTTTATACTGCAATCTGTATCTATTGCCCTACACCTACCCTACACACTAAACTTAGCCTCACAGAGACATTCGCATTTTAATTTTCAAAAAACGTTAGCTGCGATTTCTAACATTGATGTTTCCTCAAATGGGGACCAAAAAATTTAACACACACACACGCACGCACACACGCACACACCACACACACAGATAATATTTATACGTCATCACTCACTCACTCACATCACTCATCACTCACACTCACACACACTCTCGCACACACACACACACACACACACACACACACACACACACACACACACACACACACACACACACACACACACACACACACACACACACACACACACACACACGGTTTCCTTTTGACACACAACACAACACATTTGGTCCCCAGGATGTGATAAATACCAGCTCACACACACACACACACAACTTAACACACACAAAAAACCTGCATGACTAGATTCTCATGGGGACGTCACATTAAGATTTAATCCTTGTGGGCCATTTGGTCAGGATGTGTAAATACAGCTCGACACACACACACACACACACACACACACACACACACACACACACTCTCCTCTCTCTCACACTTTTACACACACAAAACACACACACACATCTCTCTCAATTACACACACACACACACACACACACACACACAGAGATTTGTGCTTATGCACAACAGAGGATCGTGGGTAGTCATATATATTCATACAAGAATCTAGTCACCCTTAAGTTAAGACAGTCTCAATTTATTTATGAATTCCAACTCATGAAAAAGTGAAATGAAAAAGAAATATAATTTTTTCAAAATGAAAAATAAATATGTACACGTATACATATGCAAATACATACGTGACCCTGGACCACAAAACCAGTCATAAGGGTACATTTTTCGAAATTGAGAATTATTCATCATCTGAAAGATGAATAAATAATATTTCCATTGATGTATGGTTTGTTATGATCGGACAATATTTGTAAATCTGGAATCTGAGGGTGCAAAACAATCTAAATATTGAGAAAATCATCTTTAAAGTTGTTCAAATGAAGTTCTTAGCAATGCATATTAATAATAAAAAATGAAGTTTTGATATATTTACAGTAGGAAATGTATCTTAATATCTTAAAATCTTAATATCCTAATGATTTTTGGCATAAAAGAAAAATCTATAATTTTGACTCATATAATGTATTGTTGGCTATTGCTACAAATATACCCCAGCGACTCAAGACTGCTTTTGTGCTCCAGAGTCATATATATAAATTTAGCATGCATATTATTTAGCATGTTTTGTAATAAAAACAATTACAAACTGAAAAGATATTTTGGTGTTTTGCTGAAGTCCTAAAAACTTTGAGATGATAGAAACGTCTATTCCAGGGTTTAACACATTACGTCTCTTAGATGGAGGACTCTTTGCTAAATAAGTAGCTGTTTTTAAGCATGAAATGAAAATGGTTTACATTCTTCATGCACGGTTTGAGGCTCCCTGTCGGATTCTGTCGAGCTGTTGTGATCATTTAGACAGCGTTACTGATGGATGATAGCTGGCTGAGTAAGAAATGCTGTTGGAGACAGCTGCAGAAAGCTCAGGGTCATCGTGATGTTTCTCATCACTGTGCAGATCTGCATGCCTAAAAAACGACCCTGAGAAAGCTTAAGGAACCACTCAAATGTTAACAGTACTACAACAAGCCAAAACAACAGCTCACTGGCGATTACTTTATTAAGTGAAATGCTGTTTTGCTGTGTATGGCTCTGTCTTACTGTAATTTAATCTCTTTGTTGGGGTCTAGCTCGACAATAAACCTACAAGCTTTTACAGAACATTAGCAGAAAACTGCTTCGCATTACTAAACGGGTTATATCTTTGTCCACAAAAATGTATGAAATTAAATGAAGTTAGTGTGCTTTAAAAGCGATCCAAACTCCGAGCACCTGCAAAGTGTTTACTGTGAACCGAGCCACTCAAAACGCTTTATTACAAGCCACATCTTCAAACCTCGTGAACATTGTTTCATGCTGAGTTTAAATGTGAAACACACCAGTACAGAACAACATGGCTTGGGGTGCTTTCACACCTTCCTCATTTAGTTGGGTTGAATCGCACAAAGCAAGTGAACTATCGGACTTTCCTGGTGTGAATACACCCTAATTAGGCTACTCTCTAAACCAGCATTTTGATATTGGATAATTATGCCCAGGGCTCTCAAGTTATAGCTAAAGTTTGGAGTGAGATTAGGGGAGGGGCCACACAAAGGGGAGGGGTCACTCAAACGGGAGGGGCCACACAAAGAGGAGGAGTCACTCAAACGGGAGGGGCCACACAAAGGGGAGGAGTCACTCAAACGGGAGGGCCACACAAAGGGGAGGAGTCACTCAAACGGGAGGGCCACACAAAGGGGAGGAGTCACTCAAACGGGAGGGCACACAAAGGGGAGGAGTCACTCAAACGGGAGGGGCCACACAAAGGGGAGGAGTCACTCAAATATTTGCAGCACCCAAGCTTTTGCTTGCAGTTCAATTTTACCTATTGTTCATAATTGACCAGCACAAACAGAAATGATAACATCTGGTAAATCTGATGAAAGACACATTCATTCTAATAAAATAAAAAGATTTATGTATTTAAAAATACAAATGTATCAAAAATAAAAATTAATTTAGCCTCTGCTGTTCAGTTGGCATGTTTGGGGCCAAATTTCTTTGTATTTTTTATACTTTTTAAAAAATATACAAAACAATTTATTTTATTTGCCCGAATTTGGCTATATTCCAACTTCAGCTCTCACTATCTTTTATGTGATTTTGTCCAGGAATCTTAAAATCGACAAAAAAAATATGACGGGTTACCGACGTGCATCCATGTTGTGGCAGAATCGCGTAATTTACCCGGAAACAACAACATCCTGATTTCTGATTGGCTGGTAGATGGCATTTAACTCTGTATAACTCGAGACAGCTATGAACTCAGCAGAGAACTTTCCTCAGTATTCCCTCATCTATTAATTATATATATATATATAGTGGGACAAGTTATCCCTTCTCAGCGTGAGAAATACAATGTGAGAGCGTGTGAACTGGTTGAAATGCATGTGTCTTGAGAGCCCTGTATGCCACTAGCCAATCTGATTCTCAGTCATAAAACCTTAGGGCTCATCTCTCTATGCTGAGTGTTAACAGATCCCAGGAATGCTTGGTGTTTCTGCCTGTTTTTAGTAGTTTGTTGAGTGAGACACACTGTCCTGAAGAGTTTAACAAACCTGCCTGTACTTTTTAAAGAGTCTTTTAAAGAGTTCATGCATTTTTTTTTTTCAAATGCATTTTTTTTTTTCAAAATGCATTATAATCTGAGTATTGCATTATAATCTGAGTATTGTATATCAAAATCAGTCATGTGGTCATTTTCTGCCCTGAGTTTAGCCTGTGCTTTGAAGGCTTCTTTTGAATCTTCGATGTAAACACCCACTGCTATGATTGGCTAATATCTCTGCATATGAAATGAGTGTTACATGTGGAACTATATTATATTACTATATTAATTAATCGTGAAAAGTGTTAATTATCATATTATGTTGCAGTGCTGCACTGTAACCGAACACAGACGTGTCTGCTGAACACATAATGCAACCATCTCCTTAATGCCACTTGATGTTTGCACCCTCAAATGCTTTCATCATAACTAACTCAGTGAAAACACAATGAGACTCACTGAGCAGTGTAAACGGAGTCATTTATTATAAAGGGAGTTTTGGTAAAAATGCACAAATCACCCAATTTTTATGCACATTTTCAAGTATTGCATCAGAAACGAGAAAAGGAAACGCCAAATCTTAAAATAAAAAAAAAAATGCACATAGTTAACAAAAACAAGTATTGCATCAGAAATGAAAAAAAAGGTTTTTTGACTCAAATTTAAATAAACAAAAAAAACACGTCATTCTGAAAATCCCGGTAACAAAAACTTTTTCAAACAAAGTACCTTCTGTATCGAGGTGTTTTTGTACACAGTGAACTGCATGTTAAAGCAACATCCCTCTCCAAAAGCTGAAATCCCGGTAAAATCTGTCATCAAAGTATTTCTGTATAATTGTCTCGTACACAACTGCATTTCCAAACCGCAACATCCCTCTCCAAAAGCAATGACCGCGTTTATTGTGTTTTGTCTGCTCGCTCTGAGATGCAAGTCATATATTATATTCAATTCAAGATTATTTGTATAGTGCTTTTTAGGATACAATCGTTGCGAAGCAGCTTTACAGGAAATTAAGTTTCTACAATAGATTTATATTTAACTTATGGCAAAATTTGGTTAATTCAGTATAATCGCTGATGGTTGGCTTCCTCTGAGGTCCTCCGAGAGGTTGTCATCATCTCTTCTCAGGTGTTTGGTCATCATCTCAGATCGTTTAAGGTGTTTGGTCATCTCAGATCGTTTAAGGGTTTGGATCCTGAAGCTGAATTGTGTAATTATTGGGATGTTAATCCAGAAACAGAGATACAAATAGAGACATAATTAGCGTAGTTGTTGTTCCATCCAAGCAAAAATGATCTGTTCAACCCAAACTGAAGCACAATAATGTGCGTTTGATCAGATATACCTGCAGTATAAGTTTATGAGATGCATTATATGAATGCTTGGCTAAAGAGATGTGTCTTTAATCTAGATTTAAACAGAGAAAGTGTGTCTGAACCCCGAACATTATCAGGAAGTCTATTCCAGAGTTTGGGGAGAAATATGAAAAAGTTAGTTATACCTTTTGTGGACTTTGCTATCCTAGGTACTACCAAGAGTCCAGAGTTTTTACGACCTTAGGGAGCGGGTTGGATTGTAGCGTGATAGAAGATTAGTAGGTAGTGTGCAGGGAGTAAATAAATCAATTATAGGCTACGTGAATATGTATCATAGCCTACCACTGAAATTACCAGGGCTGGGTTTCCCAAAAGCATCGTAAGCTGAAGTACATCGTAGATCTATTGAAGAAAAAAAAGGAGCTACGGTCAACTTAGACTTACAATGCTTTTGGGAAACGCAGCCCTGAGCAGTTTTAGTTTTCTAAAAAACCCGCTCATAACGTGCATTCATTCGTTCGTTGCATGGATGGCTGGGGCAAGAACATAATATAAGCATCTAAAATGCATGTTGGCTATACAGTTCAGTTGAAAGCTTAACACTTTTGGCTTGCTGTTTATGCTGAATGTAAGACTAAAAATTGAAAGTAAAGAGCCTGTGCGATGAAATTTGCATTCGTTACTGTAGCAACAGTCTGCTCGACGTGGCGTTCCCCTTATATGACGTACCAGTGGTTCTCAAAGTGTGGTACGAGTAGCACTATTGTGGTACTCAGGCTCCCTCTAGTAGTACGCAGAGGAATCACTACATACAAAAATCTATGTTAAAACAATAGACAATTGAATCTTTATTTGAGTAAATTTTTTTTTTACAATTAAGTACAGTACAGTTTTTATTTAACTTTTATGTACAATACATTTTAATTTAATAATTTTATTTACCAGTCTGTAAGCACCGTGCAGTGTTAATGTTCAAACTGTGTATTTACAATGTTAAAGTGGCTGACAACAATAAATATTGTCATTAGGAATAAAACTGCCTCGTTTTTTAACTGTGCAGAGCTGTAGCTGAATAATTAGGCCTACTACGCAACTGTATTTTAATGTTGGTCATTATGGTGGTACTTGGAGAGACAAATGTTTTCTGAGGTGGTACTTGGTATAAAAAGTTTGACAAACGGTAAACGACCAACAATATACAGTGATGCAAACTATTTGACTTTTTTGTCGAATTCCACATGTTTGAATGGAAAGTAGGTCTGTCATTTAGGTGATTCATGTAATTCATAATTGATTGTGATGACAATAGCATTTTCCTGTTTTGCGTTTTCAACTATACAACTGAGATTGAATGGATGCATATTTTAAAATAAAAAAATATTATTTGCAGTTCAGATTGATTACTTAAAAAAATTCTTAAAGTAGAAAGTGCTCTTTCCTTTTAATTTATTCCCCTAAATCCATTTAAATACTTTAGTTATTTAGTTTCTTTAATAACATTACCATAGTGGTCTGGTCTTTATTTTCCTCAAAACGACTGGTCCTCCCAATTTTCTAGACATGATTACGGCCTTGTTTGGTAAAAAAGTTAGTTGAAAAGAATCACCAGCGTAGAAACAATGATCCAGAGAAACAGAACAAAGAGGGCTTTATTTTTCAATAAAGAAAAAAGTTTATTTTGCTGTGAAAATGCATGATATTCTAATCTAGAATGTCCATGAAAGCTTTTTTCAGTGTACATATAATGTAGTTAATATAGTAATATCTACAGTATAAATATCTTCTAGACTATGTGATGATATGATGACTAAAAAATGCCCACCCAGGATATCTGCCAGCCCACCCTTCCATAGCCGTCAAGAACCGGGCCTGATTCAAGAACAAAAAATGTGCATGAAAGTATCAGTGGTACCAAAATGTAGATGTGACCGTATTACATTTCTGCCAAATATGGCAATTAAAAAACTTTTTTTTGTCATTTATAACTGAGATGAAACGAATATGCACATTAAAACTTGATTAAAACATACTACTGCTGATGAATATTTGATGAGAAACAAGTAACACCACAAGATGTTAATAGTGTATTAACAATGTTTCTGAATAATAATAATCTAAAAATAATTGATCGGTTGTTTTAACTAATCCAATGATAAGATTGACCCACTTAAGCTGAACAATGATCACTCGTACCGTATTGTGCTTCGTTAAGGGGTTAATTAACTTTACCCAGTGCATCCTTTACAAATGAGATGGATCTGACTGACAGATGAAAGGACAGTTTTCATATGTTTTTGTTAGATACATGTTTAAATTAATATGTAAAATGCTTGAATAAGGTTTAATTTTGCATGTTCATGTCAACTAAATCGTCATTTTTATGAACAAAAATGGAGTAAAACCAACTAAAACAATTAACTGAAAATATGACACAATATTGACCAACATTAAACAATATTTAAGGCAAAAGGTTATTTGTCTAAAACAAATTATTGTGTTAAAATTAAATTCACATTATTATTGTGCATTTTTGTAATAAATGAATTGCACTTTTGTTAACAACAGCCAGGTTTGTTGTTTGCAGCAACACAGTTTTGGATTATATTTATTCGTTGTACCTCTTGTAGAGGGTTGATTTATAAAATATAGCAAAACCTCTAAAGATTATCTAATCTACTGCAATAATGACCTCAAGATGACTGCAATTATTTAAAGGGGTCATATTATACGATTTCAAGTTTTGCTTTCTCTTTGGGGTTTAACAAGCTGATTGTGGATAGATAAGATCCTGAAGTTACAAAGACTAAAGTCTCAAAACCAAAGAGAGATTCTTTATCAAAGTTAAGACTCATTCAGGCTCATTCAAACACGCCCCACATGTCTACGTCACGATGTGGAAATATTTGAATAAGGTGTAGTTTCAGTAACGCAGTAGTGTTGATGCAGCCGTGTCAGGGAGAAGCTGTGTGTTTCTAGGAGAAAGCAAAAGCACTTTATTTCGCTGAAAGTTGATGCAATTAGGAATCATTACGATTGCTTACAACAGAACAGCAACACATTTTATGGACGAGCGTTTCGTGAACCTAGGAGAGGAGGTAATTCTGGCTTTGCTATGACAATCTAGCGCTTCTGAATCAGCAACTGTATGTTTTGTTATTAGTTTAAGTATTTGCTATTGACTGTTCAAATGCTGAGTTTAGTGTGTGTGTGTGTGTGTGTGTGTGTGTGTGTGTGTGTGTGTGTGTGTGTGTGTGTGTGTGTGTGTGTGTGTGTGTGTGTGTGTGTGTGTGTGTGTGTGTGTGTGTGTGTGTGTGTGTGTGTGTGTGTGTGTGTGTGTGTGTGTGTGTGTGTGTGTGTGTGTGGTGTGTGTGTGTGTGTGTGTGTGTGTGTGTGAGAGAGAGAGAGGAGAGGGAGACACGATCACACAATCACAGCTTGTGTGCAAACACATACGAGTTTCATCACTGTGTCTGTCACGTGACTCTGTTCCCCTCTCGGCTTGACCTGATGGTAAAACTAAGGACATTATTAACTGTCTTTATATGTACTTTGAAAGCTGAAGCTCGCGATTATGGAAAGGGGCGTTACATTTCCTATGCGGCTTGTGGTGTTCGGCCAATCACAATGCACTTTGTCAGTTGGCCAACCAGAGCAGACTGTGCTTGTCGGAAGGAGTGGTCTTGTAGAGAGAGGCGGGGCATAGAGGACATACAATAATGTATTGTATTTGAAAAATAATGTTTTTTTAAACATTAAATCATGTCAACATTCTGTTACACCAAATAATGATCTTTAAAAAGCATCATATGACCCCTTTAATATAAGGCAAAACATTACACGATAAGGGATGTCTTGGGAAACCCGAATATTAGAGCAAACCTGATTTTCTAAACGTAATATAGCCTTCTAATTCTGTAAATCTGGGGCAGGGAATGAGAGAAATGTGAGATGTGTTTAGTCTGTCATCCCTCTTCCATTGTGTGTGACAGACCTCTGGAAGATAAGCTCTGCAAACCAGTTTCTAGGTGTGACATCCCCTACAAAAACTGAGCTTCAAGCCAACATTGCCCTTTAGCACCTCGTGAAAAGCTCCTCAAAGTGTTTTCTTGTATCACAGTTGCTTTGTAGCTCTGAAAAACCCATGCCTAGAATAAAATATCGGTAAAGAGAAAACGAACGATGAATGTTTTTTTGCAGTCTGTGGAACACGTGTTTGAAGATTAGATGTTGGAAGCTGCTGATAAACACACAGGCAATTAGTAACGGCTCACAGAGAGTTAGAGCAAAGTGGGGTTTCCAGACTGTAGCATGCAACAGATGACCTCATAATGTGTGCTTGCGTTCTCATGTTTGTTTATATAATCTCCACCTCTTCTATCCTGGAGCATCCAACTCTTTTAACATTTTGTTGATTCACGGCTTGGTTACCTAGAAAAGTAAGTTTGTGTATGTGCGGTGGATTGCATCACTCGCCTTGTGTCGTACGTACATGACATATACATGCTTCATTCTCTTGAACCACAATAAGGCCAGCTAATAACAGGGTCTTAAGCACCACCTGTTTAGTGATTTAATTAGACGTGAAACTAATATAGATAGATGTTCTTCAATCTTTCTCATCTCCTCATCTCCTCCCTAATGATTTTATAGTGGTCTGACCATTTTATGTATTTATGAATTCATTTATTAGAAGAGGTTGGAAGACTCTTATCGGTATCGGTATCGATCGATACTAGCCTGATAAGATCGATACTTTAGGTTATTTTTTTCTCCTATACACTTAATACATTGCTTAATACATACAACAAAGTGTAGACATGTCTGTGGGTGTATATTCTGCTCTTTTCACTTCTCATATGCAAATATTGCTGCTCCTCCGCTGCTACGCTGGTTTATTGTCATGCATCATGTGACTCAGCGTCTCCGAGCGCGAGCAGATCAAAATCAAATCAAATCACTTTTATTGTCACATCACCACAGCACAAGTGCCTTGGTGAGTGAAATTCTTAAGAGCGTGCTCCAGACAGTGCAAAAAAAACAAACAATTTACATATGGACAGTACATATTTACAGACTGTACAGAAGACAATGTGCAAAATACACATACATATACTCAGTACACATAGTGTACTATAAAGACATACTTAGTTATCAATACACGTTATACACCGTATGTACACATCTATATTATGTACACATCTATAAATAGTAATAATGTGAAGGTGCAACAGATTATAAATTTACAGCAGATTGGTTGTGCAACAGATAGTTGTGCAAAGGTGCAACAGATTATGCATATGCAGTGTCGTGGATGTGCTTTTGTATGGTGTCCAGTGATAGCAGATGTGTTAGTGCAGTGTGTGCGTGTAGTCCGGTAGAACTGTGTTAAAGTGCAGTGCATGGCATGTTGTGTGAGTGGGAGTGTGATGTAGGTGAGTTATTTCTGACTGTTCATTAGCCTGATAGCCTGAGGGAAAAAGCTGTCCCTCAGTCGGCTAGTGCGGGATCGGATGCTGCGGAGACGTCTTCCTGAGGGCAGCAGAGAGAGCAGTCTGTGGGATGGGTGGCTGGAGTCATTGATGATCTCCGGACTTTCCTTGTACACCGCCTGGTGTAGATGTCCTGGAGGGAGGGAAGCTCACCTCCAACAATGTGGCGGGCAGTTTCGCACGACCCTTTGCAGAGCTTTGCGGTTGCCAGCGGTGCTGTTTCCAAACCAGGCGGTGATGCAGCCAGTCAGGATGCTCTCCCAGTGCAGGTGTAGAAGGATCTGAGGATGCTGGGGCTCGTTCCAAACTTCCTCAGCCGTCTCAGGAAGAAGAGACGCTGATGTGCCTTCTTCAGCACTGCATCTGTGTGAGCAAACCATGTGAGATCCTCAGTGATGTGAACGCCAAGGAACTTAAAGCTGTTTACCCGCTCCACAGGTGTCTTTTCGATGGTGATGGGTGTGTGTTCTCTGCTCTGTCTCCTGTAACCCACCACCAGCTCCTTGGTCTTGTCGATGTTGAGTGAGAGGTGGTTCTCCTGACACCATTTAGTCAGGGTACTCACCTCCTCTCTGTAGGCCGTCTCATCGTTGTCAGTGATCAGGCCTATCACCATTGTTTCGTCGGCAAATTTGACGATGACGTTGGAGCTGTGTGTTGCTGTACAGTCGTGTGTGTACAGGGAGTACAGGAGTGGGCTGAGGACGCAGCCCACCAGTGTTGAGGATCAGGGGAGATGAGGTGTTGTTGCCCATTCTGACCACCTGACTTCTGCCTGTCAGGAAGTCCAGGATCCAGCTGCACAGAGATCTGTTCAGTCCCAGAGTCTGGAGCTTCACAACCAGTGTGGCAGGCACTATGGTGTTAAATGCCGAACTATAATCCACGAACAGCATCCTCACATAGGTGTTCTTATTTTCCAGGTGGGAGATAACCCTGATATGCACAGATATCACATCGTGCATATTGTGTATACCTGTATACCGAATTTGTCATTTTTATGCAATATCACTGTAAAGTGTATACTGATTTTGGCCTTTTAATATTATTTCTTAATGCATTAAGACACTTTAAATGTTTTAATTATAACGTTTTCTATGTGAGTAAAATGCTTAACATTTTGTTTAGCATGTTTGCATATATATTCTGGGCTCATATATTAGGCCTATATTTTATTAACAAACTGTATACCGAATTTAGTCTTTATTTACTTGGTCTTGATCACCGTCCTCCATTAATTGCACCATATTAAATGTTTTTATATTGCAATTAGAGAAAATTAAATTCAGTGTGTTGCGTTCATGTTCTGGGTTCATCTGCTTAGCTTTACATACATAGTAGGCCTATATATTTTTATAAACTATACCGAATTTTGCCTTTTCATATCAGTTTTTTTATTGCAATAATAACAAACAAATATCACAGTATGTATAAAACAAACAGAAAATACAGTACGTACATGACATACTAAAATCCTTTCAATAATAAACGAGTTATAGTTTAATAGTTATTTTTCATATTACTGTTTTCATTCAATAAGCCACATACGTTAAACTTTTCTCTATGGTTTTCTATGAGAGAAAAATGCATAATATAAAAACTTTGAGCGTTGCTTTCATAATCTGGGCACATCTGCTAACTTGTATATATAGTTTGCAACATTAATAAGGTGTATACTGAGTTTTGTCTTTTAATATAACGTTCTTAATTTATTATGCCATGTTAATTATTTTTATACCTCTTTTCTATGGGAGGAAAATACTTAACATGAAACTGTGCATTGCTTTCATGTTCTGGGCTCCTCTGCCTGCAAAGTCCTTTTAGAAAGGCTTTAAGGTGAATATAATAGTAGTCATATCAACATTAGTGTTGTTAATTTTTTAATTGTTGTTGGTCATTTAAATGAATGTTGTTTTTTGAATGACAAGTATCGGTATCGGAATTGGTATACCAAAATTTGCAGTATCGCACACCCCTACTCTCCCCTCAATCTCTCTCTTTGACCCCTGCCACCGATTATTTGATGAGTTTACCCAAAGAGTCAACATCAAAAGAGAAAAACACCAATACCTCTTCCTACTCTCTGGATGTGTGGGTGTGCTTGCTGGGTTCACCTGGGATCTGATTCGTTCCGCTCTGTCAACATTTTGGTCATCACTTGCTTTGACTGATTGATCGACCAAAAATGACCACGAAAGCTAATCTCTTATACGCCTGTATACTGTTTTCTCTGTTTCATCCCATGACATTTGAAAGACCGAGACATGCAGCCAAATATATATACAATTGCTTTTTCAGCTTGAATATAAATAATTATTATTTAACAGCAAATAAAAATAATAATTTACAGATGCACGTGGCTAGTGCCATTCAAGCAAAATGTCTGTGCATGAAAGCAGATCACCTTGAGATACAGGTGATAATGCTTTGAAACCAAACAACGGTAAATCTGATGTTTGTTAAGGTTTTTGGTTGTTTGCTATGGTGACAGACCGCACATGCCTGCTGCTTTTTGTTAGAAATCTGTATTTATTTTCTCATATTGTAGCAACTGATCTAAATATATAGGTCATAAAAGTTTTTTTACTTGTTCTTTACAAGTTTTTTTACTTGTTGAAAAAAAGCATGTTTTATGCATGTAATGTGTTTTTTCTTTTTCTTAATTATTGTTTTTACTGATGTTAATTGGACAAAAATAGCCTATGACGCTGGAGCAGAATGAATAATCCTTGTAGACTTCTACTTATGGACTTTTGCAGGTTGGAGCGAGACGTTGTGAAAGTTGTGGATGGGAGTAAGACAAAAATATGACACTTTTCAGGAGTGGGCTAAAATCTTACGGTTGCAAACAAATGTATCAGATTCAGTGTTGGGGGTAACGCATTACAAGTAACGCGAGTTACGTAATAATATTACTTTTTCAAGTAACTAGTAAAGTAACGCATTACTTTTTAATTTACTAGAAAATATCTAAGTTACTTTTTTTCCATTTATTGATGACAGTGCGCTGTGTGAACATGATCTTACTGTAGTTCTGATCTAGACTAAATGTGAACGTGTATTAATTCATCACACTCGCAAAAAACAGATTCAGTATTCATTAGAATTAATTAAAACAGTGAAATGCAAACTCAGAATATGACGCAAACCTGTAATAATTAAATATGTTAAACAACACAAATATATCTAATCTCATTTTATTAACCGATGTCTTTGCTGCTGACCTTTGATGATCCAGTTCAACCATACTAATAATAAAAAATTACTTTAGATAAACTAACAATTGTGCTTCGTTGTTTTGTTTTTATTGCTGAAGAGTTGAATCTTCTCCTGTGTTCTTCTGTACAGACGTGATTTACTCGTCCTTCAGTCTGAGGTTTATTTATTACACTTTTTGGTGTGAAAGGCTTTTACATTTGCTATAAATATAACTTATTATATTAAAAACAAACAATCAAGCCCTGCTCATATTTAACAAGTAACGCGAAAGTAACGCAAAAGTAATGTAACGCATTACTTTCCATAAAAAGTAACTAAGTAACGTAATTAGTTACTTTTTTAGGGAGTAACGCAATATTGTAATGCATTACTTTTAAAAGTAACTTTCCCCAACACTGATCAGATTACACACGAATTATACAGAATTCAACTGATGTGATGGTCAGTTGAGTCTGCAGTATGCTGTAATATGTTGTGCTTCAAAATGCTTAGCCAAACTGCCAAAAGTGAACTCGCAATAAAAAAAGCCTTTTAAAGTTGTCTTTTGGCCATTTTTGCTGTTGTTTGAAATGACAGAAACAGGACCTCAAGCCGGGACTCAAACTCAGGTCAGCCAAAGCGTTGCTGCATGATATGTCAGCGAGCTGTATCTTCAACATAAATATGTGGTTTAAGGGTTTATTTGCACATCGATAAATAGAGAGCGTAAAAAATTGTGTAGGATTGCACATTGTATGTGTGGGATCTCGTGACCCTGCAGAGAGAAGAGCAGTGAGCCTCGGGGGGTTTCTATCTGATAACTGTTAATTAGCATGCAGCATACCAATCTTTATAAATAAAAATGGCTCTCTGTGACCCAGTAATTTAGGCTGTATTTGTGAAATTACACTTTTTTTGTTTACTTGCTCTTTCCTAATGACAGACATAGCTCTAAGATTGAGATTTTCCGTTTTAGTAAACGGATACTTAATATATTTTTGATTTGATAAGATAATTGATTTGTTTTGTTTTTGACAATCACATTGCCAGACTTTGCCTTGTACATATGTAGTCATTTTTGGCAAATGCTTCAGTGTTTTATTTACAGAGTTAAACTTTCAGAGGATAATTTCATCATTAATTTCAAACTAGTATTTAAAGTTGTAGAGAGATCAAGACATGGGGAGATATCTTTAATAAATCTCCATCATATGTTGTCTTGCATTTCAATATTGATACATTTTTTATCTCTCTCATGTACTTCATAATTGTAACCCTGGAGCACAAAACCTTAAGTCTTAAGTCGCAGGGGTATATTTGTAGCTATAGCCAAAAATACATTGTATGGGTCAAAATTATAGATTTTTCTTTTATGCCAAAAAATCATTAGGATATTAAGATCATGTTCCATGAAGATATTTAGTAAATTTCCTACCGTAAATATATCAAAACTTAATTTCTGATTAGTAATATGCATTGCTAAGAACTTAATTTGAACAACTTTAAAGATGATTTTCTCAATATTTAGAGTTTTTTTTTACACCCTCAGATTTCAGATTTTCAAATAGTAGTATCTCAGCCAAATATTGTCCTATCATAACAAACCATACATCAATGGAATTGACACTTGTTATGACTGATTTTGTGGTCCAGGGTCACAATTATGCAACTATCTTGACTTTGTTTTGCTTGCTCAAACCAAGACAAGGGTAACAACATAATGGTGTGATCTGAAAACATTAAAAACCTTTAGACCAAGAATCAGTGAACAAATTTCCGTAATGCCTACCGTTTGACGTAGAGATAAAAATGAGATGCTTAGCCTCCAGGTTACTTTAACACTTGTTTACTCCTTTATTTGCAGGCTTGTATTGCCGTAGCAATGATTGCAACAGGTGGGGTGATCACGGGGCTCGCAGCATTGAAAAGACAAGACTCCACCCGCTCTCAGTATCATTTGTCAACCCAGAGCCCCACCTCTGCACCTGAGAAGAAGTGCACCAAGCGTAAACCCAGAGCTGATGTGGTGGTGGTGAGAGGGAAGATCAGACTGTATTCGGCCTCGGGATTCTTCCTGGTTTTGGGAGTGCTGATCCTCCTGGCAGGCATCACAATGGCTGTTCTAGGATACTGGCCTCATAAGGACCACCAGAAGGCACCAGAAAGCAAGTTGTCCGTGAACGATACGCAGGTTGGCCGAGAGCAAGTGGGCTCCATTGCGCAATTCTTGGAGCAGCACCTGCATTCAGAGAAAATGAAAATGTTGGGTCCTTTCACAATGGGAATTGGGATTTTTATCTTCATCTGTGCTAATGCCATCTTACACGAAAACAGGGATCGCGAGACAAAGATCATCCACATGAGGGACATGTACTCGACAGTCATAGACATTCACAGCCTGCGGATTAAGGAGCAGAAGTGTACAAACATGGGTCCCTATGCGGACACAGAGATCCGTTCCTTCGGTCTGGATAGTCAGTTTGCCTCACGGCTTGCTGCAAACACGCTAATGTCCTTCTCTGGTCTCGATGGGGACGTCCGATTATCCCACAGGACCTGCTCGGCTGAGGATGACGAGGGTCTAATGAGCGAGGCCAGAGGTGGATTAGGCCTGTTGTCACCTACCTACAAGGATCGCTCAGATTGTATCTTTGGGTTCCAGGATGAGGGTATTCGTCGGTGGGAGGACAAACGTGGTGCCCTTAAGAAATGCCAAACACGCTCCATTGTTTCTTCTTCCATCAGCGCCTTCACGCTGCCCGTCATACAAACTCAACAACTGCGTCATCGATGAGCCTGACATCGATAGCATCACTGAGGACTTAGAGCCGAACAGGGTCCACTCCAGACCTCCGTCAATGGAATCGTTAACGGTCCCTGTTCCCAACGTCGCAAAAGCTTTCAAGCCTCCGGGTGGCCACCTGCTCCGGAGCAACTCAGCCACTGAATCCCCGAGCTCTGCCTCGTCCCATTCCTCACTGTCTCCTGGATACACCAGCGGTAGGTTCCTGTCCCCGGGAGCATCGCGTAAAGACTTTGGCTCCAATAACTCCCTCCACATGTTGTCAGCCCATTCCAAGTCTCTGGATTTAGAGCGAGGGCTCACAATGCTGACCGTCCAGCCTGATCAGAGGAAACACCCGAGCTGGCCCAGATTGGACCGCAGTAATAGTAAAGGATACACCAAACTGGAGAACAAAGAGGATCCTATGGACAGGCTAATAGTGCCCCCGGTGGCTGTGAAGAAGGAATACACTAAAAAGGAGAAACTTCTTATGATCTCCAGGTCTCACAATAACTTGAGCTTCGAGCGTGATGAGTTTATGAGCAGCAGTCTGAAGAGAGGCACCTCAGAGACTAGATTTTAAAAGCTAGTGTTAAATATTAACCCAGTGGCTTTTGGCGTTCACGGTCCACCTGCATTACAGAAGAGAGTTCTGGTGTTTTTTTATTAAGGCCATTGAACTGAAAGCTCAGTTATGCTGCTTTTTATGCTGCAGAATGGGTAACACTTTATTTTGATGGTCCCTTTTGAACATTATGTTGACAATAAGTAATGTTACACCTACACGTCAACTCTCATTAGAGTATTAGTAGACTGTCAATAAATGTTATTTGGGATAAACCCCTTGAGATGCATCATCTCGTTTTCAAGGGGGTCCTATTACACAAAAAAATGAAAAAAAAAACATAACACAAAACAAACAACAACAACAATCACCACAATCAAAACAAAATACCATACTACAATATTAACACAAAAAAAAAAAAAACATTGATAATTATACACATCATCCAAAGCAATTACAAGAAAATTCAAAACAGGAAAACAATCCTTTCTTGAACATATAAAAAGAAGTCAAAGAATGCACATATATACTGTCGGCTTAATATCTTCTAACTCTTTATTGTGATGGTCAACCCATTTGAGAGAGCTCAACGTGCTGCGACTTCAGAAAACACATGCATAGAAAAGCACCAGCAAATTAAGAAACGTCTTCATCAGTTTGACAGCACATGTTCTGCAAATACTCGCAACCCAACCAAATACAAAACATGCTGCAAATCCTCACAACACAAACAAACAAAAAAGTTATTACAGACACTCAATAGTGATTAAAAGTGACATTCAAAAAGTGTTGTATCAATCTCATTAATTGTCATGTGTAGCTTGAAGCTAATTGTAATTTCTCCGTTACCCATATACGATTATATTTCATGATGTATTTTGTCAAATCACATAAGTTTGTAAGAAACTGTTTCATTTTCCAAAAAGATTTGTAATTATAGTAATATAATGTAGCACATGCTGACCAGAGAGATGTAAAGCCAGATTAAAGTAAAGCCACAACTTGCACAACAGATATTGTTCAGATCATCTTTTTTCCTGACAAAATCAATATAATTCAATATTTATATCTCCTGAATGTAAGCTTTTCCATATTCCAAGCTTGCCTGCTGCACTGAGGACATCTCATGCATGTGCGAGTCATGACAATTATGAACATAAATCTATGCAATATTTGATTGTTGGATTTTAAATCAGCGTGGTTGAGGCATCAAAAGTAACTAAGCTGTTTTATGGATGGTAACTGTAATATTATTACACATTTTTTTTAGTAATTCGTTACACTACTAGTTACTGCACAAATTAATATTATTACAGTAACTAAGTTACTAGTAACTAGTTACTAAGTTACTAGTAACTAGTTACTGCCCAACACTGACTATAAGTAACTTTGCAAGTACATATCAACTAATTAATTTCTGTAATTACATTTATAAATAGCCTAGGCTATTTAGGCAAAACAAGAAAAATATATACATCTTCATTCTGTTCAAAAGTTTTAAAAGGCTCTAATACAATATCTATACACAATATCTATACAAAACATGCTGCAAATACTCACAACTCAACCAAACAAAAAATGCACTGCAAATACTCACAACTCAACCAAATGCAGGCTAGTAGCACAAACCACAGCAAAATTCTAATTAACTATGTTATATATTTATATTTGCAGCGTGTTCCTGTTTTTGTTTGTATTGTGAGCATTTGCAGCACGTTGAGCTCTCTCGGCCTCCTTACATCAGACATTCTACTGACTATTAGTAACTTTGCAAGTACATGTCAACTAATTAATTTCTCTAATTACATTTATAATTAGCCTACACTGTTGACCCATCCCTTACACCTAAACCCACCCTTAAACATACCCATAACACCAAACCTGTCCCTAACCTTATCCGTATCCCACCACAATAGCAGCAAAAGTGTTCTGCAATACAATATGAACACAATAAGTAGCCTACATTGTACTTATTTTTTGATGTCAGTGCATGGTAGTTAAGGCCACCTAATATAAAGTAGGACCTCTAACCCTAACTCTATCAGTCCACTGTGTATATATGTAGGTACAACGTCACATACAGTCAACAGAATGCGTTAAAGGGACCATCAAAATAAAGTGAAACTGCAGAGGGATATTTCAACATGAATTAGAAATACATTAGTGAGCCTTAATGGTAAATAAAAGTATGAGTACAGCAAACAATTCCATAACTGGTCAATAAAACTTGTTCAGATGTGTTTGTAGTGTTTTTGTTAACATTCAGATAGGATCTATTGTCTGAGTACAGTATGTGTGTTGTACCAGCACTGCTAGTTATTTTACTTTAAATAATTTATTGTTTTAAACATGCACACACTGATATTTTTGAAGAGAGCTTGTCTATGTATAATTTATCTGTTTCTCAGAATAAACACAACCTTTCCAGATAACACTGTGTTAGTTCCTATGTTTGTTGCGCACTATTTAATCATAATCATAATATCCTGTACCAGTAACTATGTTTGTTATATCACTCATATTAATGGGATAGCTCACCAAAGCATGATAATTGTCATAATTTACTCATTATCACATTCTTCACAGTCCGTATGCTGTTACTTTATTCTGTTCACTCAGCCTTTTCCAGGCCACAACAGTTGCAATTGTAAATCTCAGAAATTAATTACCAGAAACATTAGTCAAAGATTTAATATTAAGTAGTCAATACAACTCATCTGCTATATCCCAAGTTTTCTGAAGTCATACAATAGCTTTATGTGGTGAACAGACATAACTAAAAATTTCACATTTGCTGAGAAAAGCCTTGAAATATTATGCACATTCACTTAATTTGGACTTTGGACTACTTGTATGATATTTTAATGTATTTTGTCCTTTATAAAAAATTAAAAAGACCTGTATGCATATTTTTGTGGGGCTTGTTATTCTCTGAAAAAAATAATGCACAGGTTTGTAATGACATCAGGGTAAATAATAAGATAATCTTCTGTCTTTGTTTAAGTCACATGGCCTGTTCTAACTGCAACTAAATGTTTCTGCAACTCTGGTAATCTACAGTGAACTGCCATGAATAAACACTTATGATCTGTCTGAAAGAGTGATTTAACACTAAATATACAGCTGAAGTCAAAGGTTTACATACAATGTGCACTAACAATGGCAGAACCATAGACTGTATCCCCAAGAAACAAATACTCTTATTAATTGTATAGCTCATATTGTGTAAAAAGGTTGCTGTCAGCTGCATAAAAGGTATTGGATTTCGTTTAATGTTGTAGTAATGATAATTGTTTTGTTTGAAGTCACCACTATGGTGATTAGAGTTACATTTGGTTGGGACCTTGTATACAGTTGAAGTCAAAAGTTTACACCCCCTTGCAGAATCTGCAAAATGTTGATTATTTTACCAAGTAAGAGGATCGTACAAAATGCATGCTATTGTTTATTTAGTACTGACCTGAATAAGATATTTCACATAAAAGATGTTTACATGTAGTACACAAGATAAAATAATAGTTGAATTTATAAAAATGACTACTTATACTGTGTTGTTCCCTGAATGATCCACAGCTGTGTGTGTTTATGTTTAGTGATAGTTGTTCATGAGTCCCTTGTTTGTCCTGAACAGTTAAACTATCTGCTGTTCTTCAGAAAAATCCTTCAGATCCCACAAAATATTTGGTTTTCCAGCATTTTTGTGTATTTGAACCCTTTCCAACAACGACTGTATGATTTTGAGATCTATCTTTTCACACCGAAGACAACTGAGGGACTCATTACAACTATTACAGAAGATTAAAACACTCACTGATGCTCCAGAAGAAAAAAAACATGCATTAAGAGCCTTGTGCTACTTGCCTGTATTTGGTTGGGTTGTGAGTATTTGCAGCATGTTTTGTGTAGATATTGTATGTATTGTATTAGAGCCGGGGCGTATAAACTTTTGAACAGAATGAAGATGTGTATATTTTTCTTGTTTTGCCTAAATATCATATGTTTTAATTTTGTACAGCCCTTCAGAAGCTACAGAAGATAGTTACATTTTTTGACATTATTTAGAATTATTAAGTTTCTTTTAATGCAAGCATTTTTCACGCCCGTTTTTAATGCATGGCTCTTCTGGATCAGTGATTTGTTTGGTTCTTTGAATAGTTGATATGTCTGAAAAGTCCTGGTGGAAAAGTCATATGAGTCTCTTCAAGTTGTCAATACAATAATGATAAAGAATTTTGATATGGTTTGCTGAAGAAAATGTCAAATTTTGGGATAATTTGTTTTTGTGAAGAAGAACAGAGATAGTTTAACTGTTCAGGACAACAAGGGACTCATGAACAACTATCACTAAACATAAACACACACAGCTGTGGATCATTCAGGGAACAACACAGTATAAGTAGTCATTTTTATAAATTCAACTATTATTTTATCTTGTGGACTACATGTAAACATCTTTTATGTGAAATATCTTATTCAGGTCAGTACTAAATAAACAATAGCATGCATTTTGCATGATCCCTCTTGCTTGGTAAAATTATCAAAATTTTGCAGATTCTGCAAGGTGTATTTATAAACTTTTGTTTCAACTGTATACAAGGTCCCAACCAAATGTAACGCTAATCACCATAGTGGTGACTTCAAACAAAACAATTATCATTACTACAACATTCAATTAAATCCAATACCTTTTATGCAGCTGACAGCAATCGTTTACACAATTTGAGGTCTACAATTAATAAGTGTATTTGTTTCTTGGGAATACAGTTCTGCCATTGTTAGTGCACATTATATTATTTATATTTGTGTGAATTAATTTACTGTGTCATGAAACAAAATTACCAAACTTAATTTCCAAGTAAAAATTCTGAATATAGTATTTAATTAAACTGCATGTCAATAAAATGTCACATGTGATTTTAACCTGTAGCTTTTTATTCATTAACCTATATGCTACTACAGTGCTGTACCAAACAGCAGCCCCTAAAATATACATCAAATCACAACATGTAGTAGCCTAATTATGAGAATACAGGCTGTTGTTTATCAATTTACTTTAAAAACAACAACAAAACATTCTTATATTATCAACTATTCCTTGCACACTCACTTTTGCTGTCAGTAACGGAGCCCAGACACGACTGTCATTGTGTAAGTGTCTGGTGAGAGCAGTGAGCAGCACTCGTGTGTTCGTCTGGGGAAACTCTAGGAGTATTATGGGAAGCGCTGCCAAATTCTGCTCCCAGTCAGTGAAGATCCATCTGGAGTAATACGAACAGTCAGTTCACTCAATCCTGTTTCCATGGAAATCAAAGATTACTCCATATCACAGCTCATGTTTGGTAATATTCTCCAGGATGCAGCCACAAATGTTCACACATTGTTATTACTTGATGTCAGTGCAGCATAACATGATAGACGTATTGTGGTGTTGTGTGTTCACATTTAATATTCTGCACAAATATTCAGCAAACTCCCTGGAAACAAGTGTAATAATGGATTCTAAAGTTTTAAGATTTTATGAGTTATAAGACACTGAATATATAATAATTTTGTAAAGCTTCTTTCAAACAGGGTGCATTGTGAAAAATGCTATATAAATACATTTGACGGATGTAAAATGTGTAGCATTAGGGTTCTCCAGGACCATAAGAAACATATGTAATATATATTTCTTAAATATATATAAAGTCATGGCCAAAAATATTGGTAAATATGATCAAAGGTGGCTGTGAAAATCTGCATTGTTAATCTTTTAATTCACAAAAATCTAACCTTTCATTGGATAATAAGAATTTAAAATGGGGGGAAATATCATTATGAAATAAATGTTTTTCTCTAATATACATTGGCCACAATTAACGGCACCCTTTTATTCAATACTTTTTGAAACCTCCATTTACCAAAATAGTATAGGATCTTTCTCCTATAATGCCTGATGAGGTTAGAGAACACCTGACAAGAGATCAGAGACCAGTCCTTCATCCAGAACCACTCCAGACCCTTTATATTCACAGCTCCATGACGGTGCTTCTTCTCTTCAGTTCACCTCACTCATGTTCTACAGGGTTCAGGTCAGAGGACTGGAATGGCCATAGCAGAAGCTTGCTTTTGTGCTCAGTGACACATTTTGTGTTGTTTTTGAGGTTTGTGTTGGATTATTGTCCGGTTGAAGATCCAAACATGGCCCATTATAAGATTTCTAACAGAGTCAGTCACTTATTGATCTTTGATCTGTTAGTATTTGATAGTATCCATGATGCCGTGCGTCTAAACAAGATGTCCAGGGCCTCCAGCAGAAATATAGGCCCACGACAACTTAAAAATACAGCAGGTACTTTTTATCCCTGTGTTCACCAAACCCATCTTGAGTGTTAGCTGCTAAAAAGCTATTTTTTTAGTTTCATCTGACCATAGAAGCCAGTCCCAGTTGAAGTTCCAGTCGTGTCTGACAACTGAATATACTGGAGTTTGTTTTTGGATGAACTAGGAGCATTTTTCTTGAAACCCTCCCAAACAACATGTGATGTAAGTGCTGTTTTATAAGGTTTTCTGACCCAGAGACTCAACTATTTTCTGCAATTCTCCAGCTTTGGTCCTCGGAGAGTCTCTAGCCACTCAAACTCTCCTCCTCACCATGCATTAGGATGATATAGACACACGTCCTCTTCCAGGCAGATTCATAAAATTTTATGTTGATATTCTGAATTATTGCCCTGATGGTGGAAATGGCAATTTTCACTGCTCTAGCTCTTTTCTTAAAGCCACTTCACTAATTTGTGAAGCTCAATTATCTTTTGCTGCACATCAGAAATATATTCTTTGGTTGTTCTCATTGTGATGGATGATTTAGGGAATTTGGGCTTTGTTTTCCATCCTATTTATATTTCTGTGAAACAAGAAGCCATGGCTGGATAATTTCATGTTCATAATCTCCCTGGAGTGCTCAAAGTTGTGAATATGAATGGGAATATACTTCAGAGATATTTTACTCATAAGAATTTCTAGGGGTGCCAATAATTGTGTCCAACGTGTATTTGAGAAAAACATTTATTTCATAATGACATTTCCCCCCATTTTGAATTCTTATTATCCGATGAAAGGTAAGAATTTTGTGAATATTTTAAATAAAAGATCAAAAGGATTAATAATGCAGATACATTTTCACAGCCTTCTTTGATCATATTTACCAAGGGTGCCGATATTTTTGGCCATGACTGTACATGCATGTGTGTATTTATATATATATACACATATCAGTATACACACACATATGATGTAAAGTCAAACTTTTATTTTGGAAGCAATTCATCGTGATTAATTGATTTTACAGCCCTAATTACAAATACTTAGATTTTATTTAGTGTATTTTTTATTGTTGTGTGAACACGTTTTTTTAACTTCCAGATAAAAAAAAAGTGGTTAATTTTTTATCAAATACCATGTATCAAGCAAATCTACATCCAGGTGCGACAGCAAGAAATAGTATGAATGAAATAATAATTAGCAAAAAAAATATTTTAATTAACATTCTTTCTGTTATAACTACAATAACAGAGATAATTATCTACATCTCTTGGAGAGAAGAACCTTTGTTTGCTTGCGTGCCTCATTAAGGTCCTGTCACTGTGGCTGGGGTTACAGAAGCTCACCATAGCAACAAAAGAACCCCTGCCAGCTAACAGAGTGACGTCAAAAGCCCCTCACAATACAAACACCAGCTGCAAAGGACAGCTCGGACATCTGGACTGTCTTCAGGGTTCATCACTCTGAGATACTCATACTATTCATTCCTAGTAATTCGGTATTTGGGGTAAATTTTATACATAATCATCTGGTTGTGATATGTATACATCTTGTACAAATATTCAGTCTGCATCTGTTTGTGATGACTCTCAAGAATGATACAATAGTATCTAAAAAAAACAACTAAGTTATGAAAATAATATAAAACCATAGCTTTCCTGAAAAATGGTACAAAAAGGTCTCATATTAGAGCATATGCAAGAATGTATTTATCATGGTGCACTGTTTAACCTGACTAATTTTGTATACTGAATTAATTATGTGACACCAAAAGCAGCATTTCTTGACTGATTTTAACGCATTTCATACACCGAAAGATAAAAACCACTTGTTAATGGAAATTATACTAGTCAGCACTTTTTTCATGCATACTATTATAAACTCAAAACTGATTTTGTGCATAAATTTCACAAACGTTATTCCCATTACTTTAAGATGCATGTACTTTTCATTTCATGAACAGAAAAACCACTGAAAGCCCATAACATGTAGCCCACAAAACAGGTACTCAGCTTGTTATAAGGGTTTTAAAACATCTTGTCAAAGGAGTGCAGTTAAAAATTAGCCAACTGGCTAACACTGGCACATTTACAGAAATGTTGATTAATGCATGTTGTCCTTTAAAAAAAAAATGAATTAAATAAATAAATTATATGTTTATATTTAAAGGGTTAGTTCACCCAAAAATGAAAATCCTGTCATTAATTACTCACCCTCATGTCGTTCCAGACTCGTAAGACCTTCGTTCATCTTCAGAAGACAAATTAAGATATTTTTGATTAAATCCGAGAGCGCTCTCAGACCCTCTATAGACAGCAAGGGTCAACGATCAAGGTCCAGAAACGTAGCAAGGAGATTGGTAAAATAAACCATGTGACTTCAGGGGTTCAACCTTAATTTTAACGAAGCTACGAGAATAATTTTTGCATGCAAAGAAAACAAAAATAACGACTTTATGCAACAGTTCGTCTCCTCTACGTCAGTGAAGTGCCATTTTGGAGAATAACTGCTGGACAGAAACTGCATACGCTCTTCTGTGTCAACCGCACCGCGCGGATACATCTTCTACGTATATTTACACTTTGATTTGAACGAAAACAGCACATCCGGTACGCGGCTAACACAGAAGAGCGTATGCAGTTTCCGTCCGGTGGATATTCTCCAAAATGGTGTTATGGATAAAGCGGTGTTTTTTTTTTGCTCAAAAAGTATTATCGTAGCCTCGTAAAATTACGGTTGAACCCCTGATATCACATGGATTATTTTACCGATCGCCTTGCTATGTTTCTGGACCTTGATCGTTAAAAAAACAATTTTTTTTAATGATGAGATTTCCCTTTCCTTCCATTTTACTTCAATGAAAGGTTAGGGTCTTGTGATTTTATTAATTTATTTGAATAAAATATCAAAATGATTAACAGTGCAGATTTATTTTCTATATCTACCAAGGGCGCCAATAATTTTAATATGTAAAGACTGGAAACACAAAGTTAATCTGAAGTTAAACCTGCCTCCTGTTAGGTTTAATTTAGTCCTGAAGTAGCTCGAGTAATCTTCCAGGAAATCGATCTATTAAATTCTGGACTAGACTAAGTCTCAGATTATTTAAAACCATGACAGAGAAAGCAGGTTTCTGTTAATCTGGCTTAAAGGGACATTTTAGTCTGGTACTAGGTTTAGGGCGAATCCCAATTCTCTGTCATACCCCTTCCCCTTAGTTTTGCGCGTTCACGTGAGAGTAAGGGCTGTCCCAATTCTCGTTTTGATCGAGGGGTAGGGCTAAGGGAAGGGGTAGATACCCCTTAAAACCAAGCATTTTTGCAAGCTTACTTGAAAATTAAATTGAGGATAATTTGTGTTTGGAAAAAAGAGTTAACACAGCAACTACCTCAATATTTAGTTGTAGTATTGAGCAGATAAAAAAAAATCACACACACACACACACACAAAAACAGGAGAAAAAGTTTAGTCAAAATAAATGGCAACCACCTCCCTACAGCTTCCCACAAAAAAAAAGAAAAACTAAATAAATCTTGTTCTTAGCACACACACAAAAAAACATAACTCACATGTTTGGGTTAAATGAATCCTCCCACAAAAGGATTACAGATATTTTAACACATTATAGTTTTATTAACACGTTAACCACAAACACGTCAGCAAAAGGGTCTCTTGCTTCAATTCTCCACACCTGAGTTTCTTAGAGATCATGTTATTGCTTCATCAAGCCCCTCCCTTAATATCTGTCATCACTCATATTAATGCACGGTTCTACATTACTGTATAGCATGTGTGTAAGACTCCAATACAATTATTAAGTAATTATTTAATCACTAATAAACCTTTCAATGAGTAAAACTGGCTGTGTCTATAGTATTATAGACTACACAATATTGTTAGCTCATTTTAAAATTAATTTTAAAATGATTATTATTTTAAATTATTGTCCCAGCAGAATACTCTTGTAATAAAGTAGCGGTGGCTGTGACAGATTTTAAGTATAAATTCTTCTTAAAAAGATGCGATCTAATCCTGTTTAAATGAAATAAGCTGCTCCCGAGCAGGTTTAAGCTTACGGATCTGTTGTATGACAACAACTCCGGGATGAGCTTCGAAGAACCAAATGATCCAAGATCAGGTGAAATCGGCAACAATCAAATCCAGCTAATTGAGTAAGTGACGAATGAAGAACGGACCCCTGGGATGTAACAATCCGGTGCAGAGTTAGCGATGAAGAAATGCTGCCATCAAAGGCTCTCAGTGAGTATACTACAAAAATCAATAAAACCGCTTTTAAATCCTAAATTGTAGTTTATTTTAACGATTGTCATTTCAAACCGAGTTATTACAGCACTTTTCTGAATCTTGATTTCTGTGCATTTGCTGAAGATCTTCTGTGGTGGAGCAGAGCCTGCAAGGCAAGGTGATGGCGACATTTGAAAAAAAAAGGGAAAACCTGAAACAAAAAATATTGTGCTGTTAAATTGACTGCTTGTGTATTTTTGTAGGATCTGAAATGTCTGGTGTGAGCAGTGAGGATGGAGAAATCCACAGCAGCATCCTGGAAACGGTCCAGTGCCATGTTCCTGTGGCTCAGTGGTAGAGCATTGCGTTAGCAGCGCAAAGGTTGTGGGTTCAATTCCCAGGGAACACACATACATACTGACGACAAAAAAATGTATAGCCTGGATGTACTGGAAGTCGCTTTGGATAAAAGTGTCTGCTAAATATGTAAATGTAAAATAAGATGCTCCATCTGCATCTAGAGAAAGGCTACAGGACATTGAGGATGTGATTTTGGTCAAGTTTGTTCTGCTGCTTACCAGTTCAGTGCACCACAAATGTAATGAAGTTATGACAACAATTAGCATGTAATTGCAAACACATGAAATGAAATTTGGCAAGCTGACAATATGAATTGTACAATGTTTTACTCTGTTTAAAAGTTTTTCAGGTAGTGGTGCTCATGGGGAGCAGGCACACAGATGTTTGGAGCAGACCCAGATAGTCCCGAACATGTTCTCCTGCTCGTTGTGTGGTTCAGGGGCTTCACCGTCTTCCTCGTCCTCTCTGTGCACACAGGTAACGATAGCCTCAATGTCTCTTTCCCATCCTTGATCAGATTCAGTCTGACAGCAGCAGTGATGATGGCAGAGACAGGTGAAGGTGGACAAGGTGGTCAGCTGCAGAATTGGCACAGCTGTGTTGAGATGTGCATTCACTGCCTGTAAATACATGATTGTTACAGCAACAATGTGTTTGTATAAAGCTTTGTTTCCGTGTGATGTGTTATTTATCGTGATGGTTACTTTTACTCATTTATTAATGCTTGCTGTTCTTGTCAGTAAATAAAATATAATTGTCATTAACTTATGCTTTCATTCATTGCTTGACTGAAAACTGAGATGTATTCACATTGAACGCATTTGTCTATTGTGTAGTCATGCATAGCTATGGCATATGAAAAAACGAATTACTTTTAGCTTGTTTTACAAAAAAAAAAAAAAAAAAACAATTAGGGGTCAAAATTCATCATTATTAATATCAGTGTTGGAATGGGCTCGCAATGCATTCTGGGGTAATCTTATTTTTTTAAGTAGTAGGTTAATCCTTAAATTTTTCTAATATAAATATCAACAGTCTTCTCCAAAGGCGAGATCTTCCAGTGGCTGCTCGACGTCTCCTTTGTGCAAACGCTGAGGAAAACTGTACGAGGTATAGGGTTGTCGTGTTACTGATGCTATGGTGATAGTGCACCTGTTGCTTTCATCTTCTTTTTATTATTATTAGTGCAGAACTTTTAACTACAAACAAGCTCAGTGAAAGATGGTTGTATCTTTAACAATGGACAATCATAATGACTAAAAACAAAAGTAATGCGTTTGTGTAGATCATAGTATGAGATTATACACACAGAGAAAAAGGCACAATGACAAGGGGAAAACAAAAGGAGATTTAAGCCAGTTTTGCTTGTGGATGAAAATTTTCGCACACAAAATAAATATATTAACATCATATTTAAAAGACAAAATTTTGAGTTTTCGTAATAAAATATAATATGTTTAAGGATAACTTAAGTGAACCCACAATGTATTGGTTATACTACAAATCACAATAAAAGGGCAGCCATTTCTTCAACAAGACCACAAAATGAGCAAATTTCATCATCATCATCAAAATATTTACAGATAGATAATTAAATGTGTCACTCATATCTTTTAAGTTGTTGAGCTTGTAAAGTCATAGTCACATGATAACGTCAGCACATGGCGGATGATGTCCTGATTCCTCATCGCATTCATACTTAACAAGGTTTGGCTGTAGAGTACAAGTCTACTCTTTCAGCGCTCGTTAAGTAAGTACTTAAGTAGCTACACTCTTTTATGCAGTTTCGAACGCAGCCATTGATTGCAAGTACTTAAGTGTTTGATTGCGATCTGATCTCCGCCCTCAATACGTTTCACCTGCTTGCATGTTTCCGATCATTAAGAATGTTTTAAAACCGCTGCTATCACTGCAGCTGTACCTGAACGACAGATATAGAAACAGACGTTTTTGTAAGAAACCTCTGATTCGTGTCTAGCTCGGGGTGATTGTTTTACATGGCTGTGATGGAGAGTCTTGTTTGGAAAGGGCTCGTTTTAGCCCTTTTTTGCTTTGCTGTGTGTGGACAGAGATCGGGACCCTAAGTAAATGGGGTTTGAAGTGATCAGAAGCGTTTTCTTCTGCTGGAATAGCATTTTATAGATATGAAATATGAAGCTTTGAGAAAAATACAGATTTTTTTTTAAAGGGATAGTTCAGCCAAACAAATAAAATTCTGTCATTACACCTCCTCATGTTGTTCCAAACCTATAAAGACACACTGCACAAGTTTAGCAATTCTGTAAGATTTATTTTAGTTAATTAGTTAGCACACAATAAGTATTCCCGTAGCTTCATAAAATTATGGTTGACTTCATGATGACACCTGGATTATTTTGTCAATGTTATCGATGCCTTTCTGGACCTTGAACGTGGTAGTAACCTTGCTGTCCATGGAGGGTCAGAAAGCTTTTAAGCAAAACTATTTTAATTTGTGTTCCGAGGTCACGCACTTGGAACGGCATGAGGTTGAGTGATTAATGACAGATTTTTTTATTTGTGGGTGAACTTTTAAGTGTGGGTAAAAATAAGCTTTGAATCAGTTGAACCAATTGTTTTGCAAAGCGGTTCACTGTGAAGACCACGCATGCTGGTCAACTATGTAACGTTACTTGCATAAAAATGTCTTTAACAAACCAGTATCCAATGTTTTATTGAAAGTACCGCTCATAAGGTTAAAAGAGTTAACTATAGTGTACTTTAACTGTGGTAATATGATTCATACACTACAAGCTGGGTTTAAGTCAGGTTAGTTAACATCTTGGCCATTTACGCCAAGTACCATAACTGTAAGTTATACCATTACAGATCATTTTAAACTTTAAGTGAATAATAGTCCACACCACAACAGAGGAATGATATAATTGGAATCCATTTCAGAACTTTAAGTCATCCATTTGTGTGGACTCTTAATGTAGTTATCGTTTCTGAACAGGCCTTTCTACAGACATATGTATGCCATCAACTTCATATATGGTATTTGCTGTTTTAAAACTAAATTAATTGGCTGTATTGATACCATTAAATGGCTAAATAGTTCCAATCATTACCGAAACCATAACTTCTGAAACTAAACTACTGTATGGTGTTTCCACAGATCCTTCTTGGTGACATTTCCTGCAGCGATTGAGTCTGACTCTGACACCAAATTGTGTGCAAGTCTTCTGAAACCCAAAGAGTCTCACAATGACCATTTCTCTGCTTGATCATAAAAAACAGACAACACAACTTGTGCAGCAGAGATCCTCGGCTGAGTTTCACCGCTGCTTTAGTTTCCAGGTTTGTCATGTGGAATATGCAGCATTTTCGTCTGGTTTTTGTGCTAACAACTTAATTCTCTACAGGCTCCTCGAGAAGATAAATAATTAGTGCAGAAACTGAGGGTAGTAGTTCAAGGGAGGGTTTTCAAAATGATAGAAGAGCGGAAAGTCGTGTTCAAACATTACCAGCCTTTAACCTTCATCCAAACTGACAAACTCATCTGCAATCCAGGACAAACTGGTGAGCTACAAATGCCTCTTGAATGAATATTTAGTCAACTAAACTTGTAGCATTTATAACACTTTCTAAATGTTCAATTGCATTATGTAATAGATTTGAGTGTTAACCTGCATTTCTCTTTTGCAGTGAATTTCAGACTTGTGACCATGAATGCCAAACGTGTGCCTCTTGATCAAATGGCAAGTCTTTCTCGTATTCAGCTAATCAAATTATAGTTGTTAATGGTGTGTAAGGTTGCAGGTTATTTGTAGATGCACAAACCTCAATGTTGCTTCGTTTGCATGAATGTGATTTTAAATGTCTAATATTTCTGTGTCTTAGAGTACAGTCTGTTGGTGGTGATAATTTGCTCCGAAACAAGTCTTTGGATAGATGTCATGCTATTTCTACATCTTCTTTGCATATTTTTAGGTTTGCTGTAATATCTGAGCTGTTTTTAATTAGTTTTTTTCAACCGGACAATCATGAGAATCTGATTGGTCAGTGGATAAATGTTTCCTCCGACGTGGATTTTGCAGCTTTCGCACAAGTTAAACCCAGAGGCTCAGATAGGAATATACACACTGAGCGCTTTTATTGGTGACCGAATGATCTCACAGCTTTTTGAGGTGAAAAAATATGGTAGGTCACCACATAAAATGTGCAATTGGTAGATCTGAAGACAAATCGGTGGTCTTAATTTAAAGCATTCATTCATTCTGGTTTAGTTTTACCCAAGTTTGACGTCACCTTAAGTGCACCACAGATGCACAGTGTTGGAAATGTGGGACTGAAAATTGCAAAGTGCTTATTTTTGTGAATTTGTCTTGTGGTTGGTCTGTTCTTTATCTCGTTCTATGTAATATCTTCCCAGATACACATGACCAACCTATACAAGGTCAAGCATTGGTGGAAGTGTGCCATGAGCCATTTCCATATGATGAGGTTCCTGGTTTGACCCGTCAATGCCTGTATAAATTCATTGAGGTGTGACTACTGCTGTACAGAGTATGTTTTTTTTCTGCATGAGCTTTATCTTTATGACAGTCTTTGTTCTGCTACCAGATGAATGCCACGGGCTGTGCCTCCCTTACCTTCAGTACATCTGTGTTTTTCTACTCCAAATTTGAGAAAAATATGCAAAATGACCTTGTTAATATAAATGTCACTGAGGAGGGAACAGGTAAGTTAGCTATTGGCTTATTGGAAGCAGGCTAATGTTTATTTGGGGCCTTCATGTTTGTGCCATTTCTTTTCCTCCAAGACGTAATCATGTCAAAGTCCACAAGTGTGTCCATTACATTTCAAGTTGGCAAGATCACCTTTGTAGAGCTCCCAGAGTTTGTTGAACCTGGATCAACAATTGTAGAAAAGGCAAGTAAAAATTTAACTTGATACAGAAGCGTTCACATTTGTTACCTTTCCTAACCATTGTCTTTCCCAGTAGATCTCCGCAACTTTTTTTCAATGGGACTCCAATCGTGAACAAAGTGGTGTATCTGTTGGATGGTTTCAGCTGGCCCATAGAACTGCTGTTGAATCTGACTACAAACCAGAATGGACTGGCCACGTTCTCCTTTAACCCTGCTGATCTCCATAAAGCTAATCTTAATCTGGTGGTACGATCTGTTCTTTCTCTTATTTTAAATGAAGTCTTCTCTCAAAACAATCCAATTCCATTCATTGTTCTCCAGGCAAGTGCAACTCCAGTGGATTTTTATGGTTCCAAGTTGCCGTACTTCAGTTCAGATACGAGGGTGGTTAAACATCCCCCAACCTGCTACTCCTAGAAGTCCAACATTCAGTGAACTGTCTATAGTGACGCTTAAGCAACAATTGAAATGTGGCACCACTCATCCAGTGACCATCAAGTATTCTTTTGTTGGCGAAACTGGCACTTCCAATGCTGACATTGTCTATATGGTGAGGGTGGCACCAGTATTTTGTGGTGTTTTTTTTTTTTTTTTGACTGGTCTGTTTGAATTACGCCTGCAATATGCACCAGTGTCTCTCTTTCTCTGTCTTGTCCAGAGGAATGATTGTTCTCCATGGGTTTGAGAAGGTTCAAGTGAGGGCTTCTAATACAGTCACGAGTGGCACAATGTCATTCCAACTGTCTGTGGGTGGGGATTTGGCACCAGTTGTGCAAATTCTGGCTTTCTGCATTCTGCCTAGTGAGAATGTAGTGCGGCATTTGATATCGAAAAGTGTTTCCAAAACCAGGTATTAAGTGCACTAGCATCTCGTTTTTCTATGTGGTGTACAATAACTTGTCCTACAGCATGTGAGCTGGTTCTTGTTCTAGGTGTCTCTGCAGTTCTCTCCAGCTACTGCTGTTCCTGGTGAGGGAAAACACTTTGACTGTTTCTGCCGAAGCAGAATCCCTGTGTGGCCTTAGTGCTGTAGATCAGAGCATCTTGATCATGGAGCCAGGAAAACGTCTGAGTGCTGAAATGGTATCTATGTGCCGTTAGTTAAATTTTCCTATTGGAATTTATTTGACATCCAAGTTCGGCTTTAGGATTTTAGTTATGATGTAGCAGTTACATTTAAAGGGGACATCAGATGCCCATTTTCACAAGTTGACATGATTCCTTATGAAAAGTCTATAACATCCTTTTAGTTAATTTCTTAATGGTAGTGTAAAGCACTTTTTACCTTGTCACCAACAGTAGTTCGCCGCGACCGGTTTCGGTGCATGTTCTCTTAATGCTAATAAGCTCTGCTGACCCTGCCACTCTCTTCTGTGGGGTGATGAGCAGTTTTCTGAGGCTGATTACTTTAGCCGTATTTAGCTACAGAACATTGATGCTTTTAGGTAGATTCGGGGTGTGTATTCCCCAACAACAAAACGCCTCAATCACTTAGGAGTCATTCTTGTCTACACCTGCTCTGGCGTTGAAGCAATGAAGGACTGTTGACAGCTCACTTAGGGCGGGTCTGTGCTAAAACGACCGTGTCAGTCAATAGTTGTGGGAGGGGCCTTGGCCTGTGAGACGTACAGCTGGCGAGAATCTAAGAATAGCTTGATCCGAGAGTACCAATTGTTTTTGGGGATTAAAACAATTGGATTTTTATCATTATATGGTGGTTGTGTACACACTGCCAACACGCATATGTTCATTTTTTTTTTTACATCTGATCTCAATTTTAAAACTCTAACTTTATGAACTTGTGTACTGTTCTCATTTATTAAAAGACTAAAAGTTGTGATTGGTCTTCCCTAAAAGACCAATCAGAATCTGAATGCTTCTGATTTAAAATAAACAAATAATAAATAAATGTGGAATAAAACAGTGCATTTAGTTAAACCATTTTCCAGAGATGTGACATACCATCACTATTGTTTCATGATTCCAGGTGTTCAACATGCTCCCAATACGATCTGCATCAGGTTACCCATACGACGTTGACGATGAACAGGAGTGTTTGAGTTTTTGACTCCGTCGAGCTGTTCCTATAGATCATGCCTACACATTTCAGGGTAGAAAATCATTCATGACCATGTCACTAAAAACTACAAACTACTTGATTTCAAATCAATCTTGTTTTGGCTTAATTCTCTGGCAGAGTGTGGGGATGAAGCTCGCAACAAATCTGAATGTACGAGAACCTGACTGACTGACGTACAAAGGCATGTATTATCGCAACTTCCAAAGTAGTAGGTCTATTCCTTTAGATGGTTCTTTCCATAAAAACTATTTCTGCATGACTTTGTGAACTTGGGTTATTCCACTTGATCTAAAAGTATAAATAAATACAACAAGAGGTGCCACTGAGATTACTTCAGAACTGAAGTCCATGCAAAAAGCATGAGCTTGTAGCATTAATGTCTTTTCAGCACACTTTGGAATACGCCCCTTTGAGATGGCTCCTTATCCAGTAGCAGAGAGTGGAGGCGAGAGCAGTTCCTCTTTTGATGTGACTGTCAGAACTTACTTTCCAGAAACTTGATTATGGCAGCTTGCTCAAGTGGGGTTAGTGAAGCATGTCTTGATTTCATGAGTTGTGCATCGCTTTTACCTTGTCACCTTTGTACCCGTCATTTCTGTTTTCTGGTGTTCTTTCTTCAGAGACTCCGGGTCCTCACAGGTTCCCCTCAAGGTTCCTGACACCATCACCAAATGGGAGACGGAGGCGTTCTGTTTGTCCTCCAAAGGTTTTGGTTTGGCTCCTCTGGTTTCACTGATTGTCTTCCAGCCCTTCTTCCTGGAGCTTTCTCTGCCATACTCCATCCGTGGGGAGTATTTTGAGCTGAAGGCCACAGTCTTCAACTATCTCTCCAAGTGCATCATGGTCTGGGCTTATTTATTGTGAATCCGTATAGAGAAGATCCCAGTGTCTTTGCTCAATGTGTATTAATGATTTTCTTTGGCAGGTTAAAGTAACTCCAGCTCAATCCTTGGCCTTCACCCGGAGACCATTTAATGATCCGTATTCATCCTGTCTTTGTTCCAATGGAATAAAGTCCTTTTTAAATGGGTTCTGTCAGCTTTTCTCTGTCAGTTTTAGACCATCTGTCTCTCCAAATTGATGTGTTTGAGGTGTTACTCCCTATGATGATGGTTAAACTGATGATAGACACAACCTCTATAGCAAACAATACACCTAAATGCTTTCAGGATGAATAACCAGCATTGTAATAAACAATGGTGTTTTTTATGGTGTTAAATTGCACTTAATCTAGAGAAGCAATTAAAATGTGATTTGTCATGCACCCTAACTCCCTGTCTATCTGTACTGTAGGTGCTGTAAATGTGACTGTCAGTGCTTGGGCAGAACAATCCCCAACTCGGTGTGGTAATGAGGTTGTGACTGTGCCAATGAGAGGACGCAATGACAGTCACTCAAAATCTTCTTGGCTTGGTCTGTGTTTTCACCAGCTTTCTGTATAATGGAGTTCATTGTTTACTGATGAGGTGTTTTGTAGGCTGAAGGAGTAGAAAGGACCGTCAACCAGAGTTGGTTACTGTGCCCAGAGTTGGTTACTCAATACATTCTTCCTGTACCATCAAACATTAGCCTAGCTTTCTATGGTGATTCTGTTTGGTCTGTAGCAAGCGTTGTTTCAGAAGATGGGACTCAGGTGTTTCCTGCAAATGTGATCCAGGGATCAGCCAAATGCTCCATTTCAGTACTTGGTAAAGTGATTAATTTATTATTCAGAATAACTTTTGATTTGGGTTTTTGGATTGATCTCTTGTATATCTACCTTTTTGTAGGGGACATAATGGGTCGTGCCCTGAAGAATCTGGATAGATTGTTACGGATGCCATGTGGAGAACAAAATATGGGTGTTCTTGCTCCCAATATTTACATCCTACAGTACCTGGAAGGCACGGCACCATTGCCAATCAAGGAATTGCCAAGGGTTACCTTCAGAGAGGTGTGGATGACAATACTATAAAAATAGGTATTTATTTTTTTTTATTTTTTTTTTTTGGGAGACTAAATCCCAAGGATGTTCCATTCTTTTCCCATCGGAGCATATCCGACTCCTTTCTCATATGGTCTTTGACCTGAATAGGATATCAAGGACAGCTGAACTATAGGCACCGTGACGGTTCCCACTGCACATTTGGTTATGATGAATCGAACACATGGTGAGTATCTTGCTCTTCCAGTCATTTGTCGTCTGTTGTGGCACCAAGTTTGTACATTCAGTTTGTCAAGAAACTTCCTCCATTACCAGGTTGACTGCCTTTGTCCTGAGATCTTTTGGCCTAGCGAGGCGTTTTATCTTCATCGATCCACATGTCCTTCAGAGTGCAAAGGATTGGTTGATCAGCATGCAGGGTGCAGACGGCTGTTTCATGCAGCAGGGAGCTCTGTACGACTATGAAATAAAGGTGGTCACCTTTCTTCAAATGTGCTGTAACCTATAGATTAGAGGGCTTAGACCTTCTTCTAAATCAGTATACTGGTGTTTTTAGGGTGGAGTTGATGATAACGTAACCATGACCGCATGCTTCACCGCATCGCTGCTTGAATTAGATGTCACGGTAAAAGTGTCACCAGAAGTTGTATAAGCTCCTTGTAGATGACCTTCCTGTTCTGATGTAATCTGACATCTGTTTGATTTCAGGATCCTGTCATCACCAGCGCTCTTTCGTGCTTGAGGTCTATCGTTGGGAACCTGGAAAACACTTACACCACTGCTCTGCTTGCCTACTCTTTTATTCTGGCTGGAGAGGCCAGCACTCGATCACAGCTTAACTATTTTGGACAACAGTGCCATTTCTGAAGGTGAGATTTCTGACTTTTGTTCGAGATGTTCATCAAGTTCTTTAGCATCAACTTTCTTGCCTCCATTTCATCCTAAGGCACTAAGCTCCATTGGTCTCAGACTTCATCTGGGGATACTCTGGCGGTGGAGATCAGCTCATATGTGCTGCTAGCGGTTCTCTCTGTACAGCCTCTCACGACAACTGCTCTGAGCTATGCCAACTGCACTGTCAACTGTAGTCAAGCAGAATCCCTATGGAGGCTTTTTCTCCACCCAGGTGACTCTGACCACCAAACATGAGTGCAATCCTCTATATACGATTGGTGTTGAATTGCATTCAGTGCTGCTTGAAAGTTTGTTAACCCTTTTCTATTTCTATTTAAATATGACCCAAAACATAATCAGATTTTGCATGAGTCCTGAAAGTTGACCAGGAGAACCCAATCAAACCCAATAATATTTTGTCACTTATTCAGGAAAGTTTATGCATCTCTAGGATTAAAGGTTTTAGTCTGAAATCCTTGTCTGATATTTTTGCACGTAAAAAAATTATAAATGCGACCTTGCATTGAACAAAGTTTCAGAGACCGTGTAAACGGGATTGACTGTCATAAAAAAAATTTGAACCAGGTTCGATTTTTGCATCCATGGCGAGCATTTTGATAGAATGTGAAAAATTGTGAACTCATACGAAAATTTCGGACTTTGTATGCAAGAACCTTGACTGTTAATTTGAAGGTGTTATTACAGTCAATCTGTTCAGAGGTGTTTTCAATCAGTGTAATGGCTATCAGGTGTCATTGCCTGCTGTTCTCTTATTTAGAGAACAGAAGTCTATCAAAGTGGTTTCATGTTTGTGGAAGTGAATCATGGCACAAAGGAGATCTCAAAGGACCTCAGAAAAAGTTTATTGTTGCTCATCAGGCTGGAAAAGTTACAAAACCATCTCTATAGAGTCTGGTCTCCACAAATCCAGTCAGACAGATTGCGTATAAATGGAGGAAATTGAAGACCACTGTTACCCTCCCCAGTTGTCGACCAACAAAGATCACTCCAAAAGAAAGACATGCAGCAGTCTTTGAGGTTGCAAAGGACCCCAGGGTAATTTCTAAGCAACTAAAGGCCTTTCTCACATTGGCTAAGGCTCAGGAGAACGCTGAACAACCATAGCGTGCATGGCAGAGTTGCAAGGAGAAAGCTTCTGCTTTCTAAAAAGAACATCGCTGCCAGTTTGCTAAAGCAGAGGACTATTGAAGAAAGGTTTAATGGACCAATGAGAACAAAATGGAACATTTTGGTTTAAATGAAAAGCGTTATGTTTGAAGAAGAGAACACACTGCATTCCAGCATAAGAACCTTGTCCAATCTGTGAAACGTGGTGGTGCAGCTGATAGTGGTGCCATCTGGGCTGGATGGCTTGCCATTGTATAAAGGTTTCAGGGCCTGATTTTTGACCCCCAACTCGTTTATCTGGGCCTGGATGGCTTGCCATTGATGGAACAATATAATTCTGAATTATACAACCGTAAAGTTACATATTATTAAAAATATATAAATTACTTTTGCAACTCGCAGATTTGTAACGCCTCTCTTTTATTTGAGAAACATTATCCAAAATATGTTCATTTGTTTTATTGGGTTCTCTTGTTACTTTCAGGTCTTTAGTGAAAATCTGATGTTTTGGATCGTAAATGCACAGAATATAGAAAATTCGAAAGGGTTCACAAAGTTAAGCAGCAGTGCGAGTTGGTAAATTCTTTGGTATAGGACACTGTGGTGGCTCTTCATGCTCTGTCAGTGTATGCTGCTGAAGTGTTCAGCTTGGAGGGCTCCAGCACGGTCACTGTACAGTCCTCAGTGGTAGGAGGAGACTCTTATAGCTTTGATGCGAATCAGTACAGCAAACTGTTGTACTATTAGGAGAAGCCGCTGAAGAATGTTCCAGGCAAATATAGCGTTAAAGCAAAGGGCTCCGCCTGCATGTCTGTATCTTCACCTCCCTTTATTTCGGTTTCTGTTGTGCTCCTAATCCTCATTTTGCTTTGCAATCATAGCTTGCATGTTTCTACAACATCCCAACACCTATTAAATTCGCCAGGATGCTGATGGTTGAGGCAAAGGTGAAGGGAGACTGCCAACTGCATGGAGCCAAACTCATGTTGAACTTCACAATGATGTAAGAGCAGCTTTGACTTTACTAGAATCGGCTCATGTTTATGGCTCTAATGCTTTTAAAAGGGAAGCTGTTCCTTTTGGCTAAAGCTCTTTATTCCAGATACAGTGGTGCAAAAGCAAGTACTAACATGGTTATCGTGGACATTAAACTCCTGTCTGGCTTCACGGCAGATACATCACCGGTTTGTATGAAGGTAGATCAGTAGCAAAACTCGAGAACTTGTCACATTAATATTTGTAAATGGAAATTTACACGCAGAGTCCTGATGCGAAAAGCTGAATCTTTCGATTTGCACACACAGACAATAATCAAAACACCCGTGTTTCGAAGTTGAAGTTGCAGATTAATAGTTACAAATGTGTAAAATGGCATTCACATAAACAAAATGACAGACACAAATGTGTGAGACATATTTACATTTGCACTTTACTTCAGTTTCGCTGTACAACTTTAAGTCGGCGCTTACAACCTCTCAGATCTGGCAGTACAAGTTCAAATCCTAGCGCTTTGACTTTTGCTACTACTTTTGCGATATTCCTGTTGCAAAACTGACTTGTGCACTTGTAAATGCAGACGCGAGAGAGCAGAAGGGGGTGGGGGTGGGGGGGGGATTCCTTACAGCACTTTCTATTTCTGAATTCTGCTTCTGTAGAAAGAAAACAATATAAGTTGCATTCACATAAAATGCAACAATAACAACAACAATAATAATCACGATGACAGGCTGCTACCTTGACCACCAAAATTTTGTGCTGTTTCTAAATCGTGTTACTTACTATCAGGTGTCTGTTCGATCACACCACTGTTGTAGAGAGCACTATGAAGGGTTCTTCACAAGCACAGTAACTGACATTTAAAACGGTAAAAAGACTCAATAAACGTCACACAGATTTAATACACTACACATTAATATCTCTTTCCTTTGTGCTTTCAACTTCTCTATGTGGACTCCAGAGCGCTGTGTCTGCGCGCTGTGACTACACAGTGTTGCTTCAAGAGCATCATTCTGCGCACGGGATGTGCATAAGTGCTTTATGCCGCTCTGTATTGGAGCCTTTCGTATTATATTTTTGCGCAATGCAAGATTATTAGTAGCCTTTCTTGTTTGTCTCATCTGACATATGGTGCTGCCTCATTACTGTGCAGTACATTTAAAATAAATGTATTTAAATTTTACAGCATATATATTTCTATATAAATATATTACTTGTTTTCCATGAATGTATTTTACAACAATACAAAGAGCAACATTTTTTTTTTACTAGATTTAGTCCTACACTTATTCACTTTTCTTTGTTCCCCAATAATTTTTCTCTAATTTTAGATTTTATAGAATTATTGTTCACATGATTTTTGTAACTTTTGCTACTGAATTATCCACTAACCTAATTTAGAAAAGTATTTTTGTCATAGATTATAATAACATATCCATTCATTTGTTGTTTTTCTTTACAGAAAATGTGTCTATATTTAGTAGATTGTGTGTAAAACAAGAGTGATGAGCAGGTCAACACACACTGAGATAGAGAAATTCAACACTGATTTAAAAAAAAACTGTGCTGGTATCGGATCGATATTGGTATCGGCAGATACTCAGAATTTTTGGTATCGGTTCCGAAAAAGTGGTATCGAGACATCCCTACAAATAACTAAGTAACTTTGTAAACATGTTAACTAAATCTCATTAATTTGCAACGACATGTCTACTAACACTCAGAGTAGACTGATAGGATGGGTTTAGGGTTAATGGAGCAAGTTGATATACTTGCAAAGTTTCTCAGAGTCAGTATGTTGTGGATCCATCAAAATAAAGTGTTAGAAGATATTAAGCTGACAGTCTACGAATACGCTGACTGCTAGTTGACATGTAGGTTGCAAAGTTAGTAGAATGTCTAAAGTTGACTATCGAAATGGTGTTACCAGAAAAAAAATGCCGCTATGCTTTGCCAAAAAGCCAATCTTACATGTGTTCTGGGTGAGATGGTGATCCCAGCTAACAAAATTGCATAACTGTTACGTAACCGCAACGTAATCTGGTGACAAGTTACGTTTTGGTGTTGCAACCGGAAAAGTGAAAGGTATGTATACGTCGCCAGTAAGTAACTGCAACGTCGTGGATCAATGATTGTGTGCTGTAATTTCTTATTTTTCTATGGGCGGACATGCAGTAGTTAAACCCAATTTATGTCCAAACTAATGTAAAGGCTGTTTCAACAGGTGAATGATGAATACAGACTCTAAATTCATTTTGTTTGTTTTTCAAAAAGTATGAACAGTAAAATGCACTCAAATTGTTAATTAAAACATAGGATATACAGCGAAATATGAATGAAAGCATTTAGGGCGTGCAGTGCTCAGCATCAATATTTTGCGCTAGCGTAACATTTGCTAGCAGACATTTCAGAAAATTGGGTAAAGATATCATAATCGTAGAGGCAGAGGCGAACCAAGATGAAGTGGGGGCCCCAGGCAAAATTAATAGATGAGGCCCTTCTAAAATATTATTTTGTTAATATATATTTGTTACCTAGATATATATTTATACAACATACAAAAAGTAGTCAAAACACATAATATAACATAAATAGTTATTTTTTTTAAAACAATGTGCTTATTCTTTAACAAAATTGTAATCATCTTCATGGCAGAAGATACAATACTGTACAATACAATCTTGAAGATACTGAACAATCTTCATATTTACAGTAACGGATTGTCACCTTAAAAATGGTGCTTACGAGCCTTAGCCACAGCAAATGCTGTCACTATGTCCTCCATATTCAAAGACCTTCATATGGACTGGAGTATCTTCTGTCTGAGGCAGTGGTGATAGGGACTTAAGCAATACTCCTATAGAAATATATGGTTTGCATCTTCATTTATTATTTATTATTAGTTTATCAACTAGCTACGTTAACTAATTTAATAGAAGAGTTGGATAATGCAAGTAAATCTATTGATATAGTAAGTAACACTATATCTGACACTGAACTTGCCATTTTCACTGTCAGGAGGAGGGACTGGGGAATCTGCCTGAGGTGGTGGTGAGTGACAGGAACTTAAGTAATGCTCCTGCATGCAGAAATATATGATTATCATTTTAATTTAATCTTTTTAATTTAATTTAAAATGTATTAACTATTAGTTCATTGTTTGTTGACAACTAATTATGTTAACTCAACTAATTGAATGTAGAAGAGCTAAAAAAAAAATGTCAACTAAGTAAATATAACGATATTTATTTATATAGTTTCGTGAGCTCCCCACTGGCAGCAAGACACCGAAACTTGCAAAAAATTTGCAAGAATTTTGTGATGTGCGCGTCTTTCCCGGTACCACCTATTCTATTGCAGCCTGCATTAATATATGCTAATTGCTATATAATACATGCTGCTGCTAAGTGCAACCCTAGCTAACCTGTTTTACAGTAACCCTATAAGTAATTGGACTAGTATTTCATCTAGCAAATAATTAAACGAAAATAAGCTGGAATTAACAACAAACACATTTGTTTGCCATGTAGTTATCGTTAAAGTCAATCTTATCTCCGTCACTTAACTTACCACTGTCATGTTTCCTCTTTTCCTCATCCTCTTGCTTTTTTCCGCTTTTGGCTGCCAGATGGATAAGCACTTTTCATTTTTAAAATAGCTTAGTAAATGCGCGAATAAGTGCTGTGCCAGTTTGAAAACGGCTGCCGACGCATCACGAGGAAAAAGAAAACACATCCAGCGTAACGCGAGAGGGATCCCCCTAGGGGGGATGCCGATACATTGCTCCATGTTACGTGTATATTATTAATAACGACATTTCCGATTGTTCAAATGGTCAGCTGCCGGGGGCCCCCTCAAAATACGGGGCCCCAGGCAATTGCCTGCCTTGCCTGCCCCATTGCTACGCCTCTGCGTAGAGGTATAAATATTAACAAAGGTACTTAAAGTAGACTGTGGATAATGTTACTTAACTAATATGACGCAGTTGTTATATTTTGTAACAAAAGTATAACAACTGCGTCAGATTAGTTTTGTAGGTATAAGTGTCGAGAAACGGAGAGAAAATGTCAACACTCCCCTCTCCAGCAACTGATGTGTCCGTGGTTTCCACGGCTTCGCCGGCCTGGGAACATGTCAGTTGTGTTGCTGTCTACGGAGGATCAGAGAGCTCTCGGATTTAATCCAAAACTATCTTAATTTGTGTTTCCGAAGATGAACTAAGAAGGTCTTACGGGTTTGGAACAACATGAGGGTGAGTAATTAATGACAATTTTTGGGTGAACTATCCCTTTAATTAATTTGCATTAATTGAACTATAGGCCAGGGAAATTTTCCTATTTTTGTTCAAAAGAAAATAGGGATGCATGATATTATTGGAATCAGATGATAAAGGCTTAAAATGTAAACAACGACATCGCCTGATTTGAAAAAAATACACCGATATGCCTTGTCAATAAGATGAATAGCTCACATGTGCTCAGGGTGTGCTAGTGATAAATCACTCAGCAGTGGTTGACATTCTTGAAGAAAATAAATTTTGCCTGAATGATGATTAGCTTCACTGTTTTGGATTGCTGCATTTAATTTGATAATGTTTCATACAGAATGACATGTCCGGCGTGATAGAGTAAACAGTGACTAGCGTGTATACTTGCAGCGACAACAGCAGGAACAGCCTGCTTCTGGGTTCTAATGCCCATTCGGTAAGGCAGTTTATTTATTTAGGGGGTGCTGTTGGCCTATTTGTAAATGAAAAGTTCCTGTAAATACACAAATAAACCTTAAGACACTTGGCGCAAATGAGTTGAAAAATATCTGCAAAAATCTAATTTCATGCATCCCTTCCAAAAGAAAACAAAATGAAACAGTATGACGTTTAATGCAAAGCAGAGTCATGTAATTACAGTAACATCACATTAAAGTGCTTGCACATGAAAAAACAAACACAAAATAAAGCTAACATATAAGGGCAATCAAGTTGCTTACCGGCTTAATTTCTTGTCCATGAGATAAGCAAGGGCCGACTTGTTCTGCATTTTCGGCCCACCTTTTGCTTGGACCAGCTTCTTGTATGTTCTTTGGGGCAACCTTCAAAAATACAAACACTGTTCAAGTATGTTTACCTGTATTCAACACAGTATACTTAAGTCCTCCATGAACATACATTCTGTTGATGACTTGGACTGGCTGCGATCTGGCAACATCCACATCAGTTTCATCCTGAAAGGACAACAAACATAATAAGATGAACTCTGTACAACAATAAAGATATCAATTTAAAATGAAACTGCAGCTACTCTTTTATGCACAAAAATGTTAAAGTTAATCTATTAATAATGGGCGTGGATACGTTTTAATTGATAAAGTTGTCTGCTTCTGGTCTGAATGGCGCTCCTTGCAAAAACAGTGTCAAAGGGCCAGATGGCATGGAGATTTTTTTTTATTCTGTTTAATATGAAATCAGGGTTATAATGTACGTGACACAAAAGTGTGACGGTGTAATTCTGTAGGTAAATCCTGAAGCATTCTATGGTGGATGATCATATAATATATACAAAGTTAAACATTCCCAAACTAGTAAAGTGTGTTTACTAGTGACAGGTTAATATGAATTTTCATCAGCTACCATTATGTACCATGCTAATAAAAAAATAAAATAAAAAAGGTAGAAAAATACATTACATAATCATATTATCCCACACCATGTTTGAATGGAAATGCAACTTGAACTCTTCTTACCTGGCTCAAAATTGAAAGCAATATTAATATTTAATGCTTAAGGAAAGTATAATAATACTAGAAATCTGTATGCATGACAACACATTTATTATTAGTCACCATATTTAGCAAAGCTTACAGGCAAATTACATCGAAATGCCTGCGCCATCCACTTGTCTTAATCGACTTAAACAAAACTTGAAACTTGTCCAAGGTTTCAACAGGAAGCACCTTCTCAGTTAGGATCGGTGTCAATAAATCAGCATTAAATTTCAAAATTCGGTGGTACTCTGCAGCACAGGGGAGGAGATATTTGGAAGCATCAATTATTTCTACTGCACTCTTGAGATGCTGCAGTTTTTTGCATATCTCCTTTTCATCAAGTACGTTAACTAGAGTTTTTGGAGTGTCCTCCATTAGAAGCTGTAAAAGGGCAAACAAAAACACCAATCTGTTATATATACATATACTGATTAAGCATGGTATTCACATTCATAATATAAAAGTAGTTAACAAGCAGTGTTAAAATGAACAATAATTACGAAAACATCAAGCTAGCATAAGCTAAATAAACTTCCGAGATAAACCTAAAGCAATCTTTTGATCTCCGACAAATCGGTCGTCCATTTCCAATGGAGAGTCTTGCTGAATTTGTTACCTCATACTATTTCTACGATTTCTGCCATATATTATGGTAAAAATAGTCAAAGTAGTGTGCTAGTATGCGGTTCCGAATTCAGAATCGGTTTGTCTCGTATCACAATAATGCACTCTCGAAATATGCCATTAAAATAACGCCAAAACTCCCTCAAATGAACTATAGAACGAGAATAAAACACAATCTCGTGCAATTTTTTTTCATCCATGGGATGCTCGAGAGCCTGCATCCCGGGATCGGCGCTTCTCTTAAATGCTGAAACACATCCTGTGTTAACAACCTGTATGCTCTACTCGCGCTTTAAGGACAACACATTTTGTGTTACATTTACTCAACAATGTGTTATTCCTGCTAATTTGGCTACACCCATTGTTTAGTTACACAATTTCGTTCAATTAACGTAACACAAAACGACACAAACTGTGTTAAAATATTCAAATCAACACACCCTTTTTGAGATGGAGACGTTACTCCAATGTCGAAGTCAATCAAATTTTAAACGTTACCGTGATTATTTAAGGGCTTTTAACAAAACATCAATACATTCTGTTGTTTAATGAAAGAGAGGCGACAGATAGCAAGGCAAGTGGTAACGCTTTGTCAAACTCGTTAACGAGAATCCTGCCTAACGTGTTAACGTTAGCTGCAGCGTTTTATCAGACGTCATGTATTTGCAACAAATCAAACAAAGAAAAACAAAACTCGTTAAAAAATGTTCTCTCCAGAAAGTGAGGGACAAACTTACCAAAGTGTATGAGGAGAAATACAAATAATTTGTGAAGCATTAATGTTAACTATAAAACGCGGTTGCTGTCCTGTTCAACACTGCGCCTCTCTACGGAAAATACGTTATCCATGCGCACGAGAGGTCGCTAACTAAACGCACATTTGACCGTCGAAAAAAATAACAATAATAAAATACATTTGACAATTTCTAATAACAAATAAATCAAAATACCTGACATGTGTGCATCCAAGTCATCCACCGATGGAAAAAGAGGCGCGAACTTGCCTAACTGCTTGCGGAGTGACGTAGCAGCAATGTGATTGGATGATAGTTAACACATGTTGTGTTAGACACACTGTGTTGTTTCTGTCTCTCTTTCTCTCTTTCTTTTTTACACATGATCAATTATCTTGTGTCGTGCAATGACACAAAATGTGTTAAAATAGCCAATAACACAAAAAAATTGTTATTAGTTAACACATTCTTTTTGTCCCTCCCTCACCCGAGTGTACTCACTAATGTGTACAGTATGCATCTACATGTAACTGAGAGCATTCTGATAGACTGATTATGTGATTTAAATGTAAATTTATTATAAGCAACACAATAACATTTACAGCTGGGGAGGCTGGACTGATTTTCTACTGTTTATCATCTATCTCAGACAGTTAAGAGCTACATTTTTCCTGATTAGGCTATAGTCCATGGAGCACAGGGTTTTATCAGCTGGCAATTCTCAATGACATTTAAGAGTGCCTGTTTTTAAATTCCCTATCCTGACCTTCAGTCCACAAGGCTGGCCAGGAGTTCTCATCTCTCTCGTCATCTAAAACAAGAAGATATAAGCATTGTATTCAGTTTAACTGCAGTACACAGACACACACACATCTGTGTTATCTCTCCCCTTCTCCTGCATTCATTGATCCACACACTAATGTTACTGAAGTTAGCTAGTTATGTTGGCCTGTGAAAGATGCTTGGGACAGTTGACTGCATGATTTGTCACTACTCCCCCCGTAGCGGTTCCTGTGGGCTCTGTTTGAAATAGTTTAATATATATATGTTCTACATAATTATTTGTGCTATTTACACAATGTTTAAGTATTTTTCAAGTTAGTAGGTGTCCAGGTACAGAAACCGAATAATCAAATACAAAATAGCATTGCATAGTCCTCACTGTATAAATTAAATATAGATTAATTAATTATTGTTAAACTACAAAGTAGTTCAATAAAGAGCTGTGAGTGATTTTCTATTATTTAATTTCTTGGATTAACATTAAGAACACCGACAGCAGCTATTAAATTTGGCACTAACACTTTAAGAAGACAATGCGTCCAATATAATACACATCCGATTTTTCTCTCAACTGTTTACGTTCACTTTAGTTTACGTTTGCTCTCTATGTGCGCACTGAACATGGCACGCAAGTTCTCTTTGGAGTTATTCCGCGTCCTGTGTTTGAATTCTTATAAACTCTTTTGAATGTTTAAATGGGCAAGGCATAAAAACTTGCACATATGATAAGCTTTTGCAGCAGTGGCACATTTTTAGGATGGCCTCTGCCAGTCAGTTGAAATAAAAGATGCGCAATAGCACTTGTCATCAACTGAAACAAAGTGTGATTTTCAAAAGTGTTTTTCGCAACACAGACGGGGTGAATTTATGAATTAATGTGTGAAAGTTCTGTCACAACGATGTTGTAACATATCCTTGTGCTTTTTTAAGTGGGTACACGGAAATCCTTGACCTTTGGATAGTGGATATCATACTGTAAAAAAAGATGGACGATGCCCCTTCACTCACTTTCATTTAAGAAAAGTGAAGCCGCCATCGTCTCAGTAGGGCATACCGTAATTATTTGGGACCAGAGTCTGCGCAGTAGCGAGCAAAATGGAGCCGTGTCCCCCCTACACTCCCGCTGAGTCGATCGCAAGCATACGCCTGTGACTCTCTTAAATGTGCCTGTCTGCTCCAATTTTTGTCTGCTGTATAAGAGGCTTGTGTTGAAATAAGGTAAATACAACTCCAATCTCTTCCTTCCAAAAGTCAGTTTGCATCTCAGAAGCTGTCTGAGCTGTCAATCCCGTTTTTTATAACACCATATAACTAACTAAAACCAAACTTATTAAAAAAACTCTTGAACTTACATCAGTGTGATAAAATCTACATCCAATAACAAAAACCATGTTTGAAAACATAATATTTGAAGTGAAATTTAATTATTTTGTCTCACGTCCCATTAGATCAGGGGTTACCAAACACGTTCCTGGAGCCTCCCCAACACTGCACATTTTGCATGTCTCCTCCTTAATCTGACGCACCCATTGCAGGTCTTGGAGTTGATACTAATGAGCTGATGAGTTGAATCAGGTGTGATTGATAAAAGAGACATGCAAAATGTGCAGTATTGGGGAGGCTCTAGAAACCTGTTTGGGAACCCCTGCATTAGATTACATTGAGGGGAGGGGAGGGGAAAGGATGGGGTTATGACCTATACTGGGACCAGCCACCTGGGGGCAATCAAAATGCAGTGGCTTCACTTTTGAGGACTAGTGCAGTACACTTGGGTGGGAATACGCCGTATACCTGCGTATCACATAGACTACACCACTGGAGGAAACGGCTAATCATTTAATGAGTTGACAGCCAATCTGCTAATCTTCAACATGTTCAATACTAAACAATACTTTTGGATTTAACTATTTTTTGAGTTTGTCATGAAACAAAATGCTGTTTTATAAGAGAAGTCACTGACTTTTTGTGACCGGTGGGATTCAGCTTACTGCACTTCTCATTTATTCATATGGGATCCATAAACGGTGATTGAGTGCCTCACAACTCTGACTGAAATTCAATGATGTCAAGGGTGTAATGTGATCGGTAATTAAGGGACACGTGAGCCATTATGCTTTCTCCAATCCACCTTTTTCTTCAACGCGGAAGTAAGCCTATGGGTGATGGCCGTGCCCATTTTTACGGCAAGAAAGAGGTGGATAGTAAATAGCTAATAAAGACCCTCTAATCCATAGATATTTATACGTAGATGCCTTTCTATGAGCCGCTAGCGGTCAACTTGACGTCATTCATCATAGTAATCACTGAATATTCGAAAGATGCCACAATCCTGAACAGCCGATGGTCTGCAAACCCAATGGCTCTGTGTGAACCTACAGTATGGTGAATGACGTCAAGTGGACCGTTCCAAGATGGCGGCCGCATCTACGTGCCTGGAGCGGTCGAATAGGGTGTCTATATGTCTATGCTCTCATCTCCCTATAGTAAGACAATATTTGGTTCCACTATGAACATGCAACAGCCTGTTGCCATAGCGACAGTGATATCAAATATGGCGACATTCATTCAACTGAAAGTCTTATCACGTTCTGACACAATAAGAGTCCAATCAAGCTGTGATTTCTTCCATCAAATCTTCAATAACTGACAGCAGCTTTTATATTTGAGTAGTGAGCGTAGCATTTGAGTCGGGTGCAGAACACGAAACTGACAGGAGCGGCTCTGGTGGAAAACTGACTGACTCTGAATCTTTCAGGTGATACGCAGCTCATTTCTCCGTCACTTTACCAAACCAACACATGAAAACACGTAACATACGGTAGACGCGCATTTGTGCGGCAGAGCGGCTCTCTCTCACACTGTATGATGTGAAGGACAACTAGTTGTCCAGTCACAATGCGGTTATGAGTCCTGAAAATGTATGGGTGTGAGTTCGGTTACAGAATGAGGTTGTCACACCCGTAAATAATAACCGTACTGTTTGTGATTGAACGTAACCGTATAAAGGACTCAAATACAGCACTGACAATCGTATTCTGCTGCTGTGTGAACGTGGCCTTCAGTAGTTGTATGTTTTTAAAAGTAAAAGTCTCTTAACTACCTTAATTTTAAAGAGGTTACATAAACAAAAGGGCTTATCCAAATAAATGAGGAAGAGAATAATCCAACTGGGGTAAACACAAAATGCAACAGCTTTACAAAATGCATGCAAAAACAACACATGACAAATATAGATTAATACACAAGGATATATATATATATATATATATATATATATATATACAGAGTTATTTACATTAACATATTTATCCAGACATTTTTGCACTTTTGGCGCTTTTCCACTGCGTGGTACGACTCGGCTCTGCGCGGCTCGTTACGGCACGACACAGCTCGGTTCGGGTCGGTTTGCGATTCCACTGCAGTTTAGTACCGCTTTAGATTGGGCGGGATTATTCACATGTTGTTATAGTTGCGCCGTCTCTACTGCCGTGACATCATCGTAAACGCGCCACAAACAAACACACAACAAAGGAGCAAATCGACGGAATGGTGTTTTTCATTCTCGGCATGTGGATGTTTTTAACATTAATGGAGAGTGCTATGAGAATGCTTGGGATTTACACCCCACCCCCCCACCCCCAGCAGCAGAGACTGTGGTGGCAGTGCCACAGGCTGTAGAGGAGCGTTACTTGATTAGTTACCTTTTCATGTAGAATGTTCTGTGAATTATCAATAGACTTTTGAATAATATTTCAAAATGTTCAATGTATCCCTTGTTTTTTATTTATGTGTTGGTTTGTATCATCGTGGCATTCATCATTTGTCTTTTTCAAGAGGTTCATTACGTGCTCAAACAATAATACATTTTTAATATAGTCTGGAGGTACACTTATTCAATCAGATTGTTTTTAATTGAAGCAAAACACAGATACAAAGGTAAAAATATAAACAGAAAACATACTCTAAAAATATACAAAGTGCAAAAAGTATATACACAAGGCATTTTTCGTTCCACGTCACCCCATCATGCTCTCACTGGATCCGCTCCTCGGCTATCAACGAGAGGAACGTCTGTACTTCCTCAACAGACAACGAAACAGCAATTTTTTGGTTGATACAAAAAGGTGCATTTGTTCAAACAAAAGTTGCGTCCGATCCACCGCTGGCGGTGCTGATTTAAATCTAGCGGGTATATATGTTGGCTCTCGTGTCGCAAGTTCAGTGAAAAAGACGATGCTCTCCGGCCAATCAGTGATCAGTAGAGTTTACACGTCATGTTTTGGTAACTATACGGATCGCTTTGTACCTCGGCCACGGTGGTACGAAAAAGTACCAGGTACAGTACCCAGTGGAAAACCCCCCAAAAGTGAACCGTACTGAACCGTACCGTGTCGTACCATGCAGTGGAAAAGCGCCATTTGAGTCCACTTGTGGCCGGTTCAGTTAACTGGACCTGATTTAAATGTTATTTTTAACTTGGCTGTAAATTATGAAAAGCAAATAAGTGATGTGGTAAAGGGCAGTCTTTTCAGCTCAAACTGACCTCTAAATTAAAACCTTTATTTTCATTTAGAGATTTGGACATTGTTGGACACTTATTGGACACTCATGCCGTCATATCATATCGAATTGACCAGAGCAATGCTCTGTAGCCTATATAGATCTCGATCATTCCCTTATGGACTGCTTGCAAGAAAGTAAAAAATGCAGCATGTCTGTTGAATCATCTATTCACTGATAATCAGTTTTGATTATATGATTTTGTTATTTATTTGTAAAGCTTTACATAGTTCAGCCCCATCTCATCTTTCTCAACTTCTTAGTCCAAGGATAGCCAACTCTTCACTTGTGTTTGATTGGGCTTGGAGCTGAACTCTGCAGAAGCACCTGCCTTAAGCCCGAAACACTGCACGATTTCCGGCTGTCCCAGACGAAAGATTGGCATCGTGAAACAATCAGGGCGATTTCTGTGACCGTGACTCCTAATCGGTGGTCCTGTGTCGTACAGTGAGACAGGTTCAAAGTCTTGTGACCAAAGCTAGCCTACGATACAGCATGATCACCGCACCGTTTGCTTTTACGATCCACATTTACTGACCAACCGCTAAATGCATACGACAGGATATAAAGACGATATGGCGCTAAAACATAAGCCTGCGTATCTCAAGCTCTTATTCCTTCCTCTTTCACTGGTTCCACTTTTTTCAACACACATAAAAACTACAACTGTCAAATTGTGATTTATCATGCTCTTTTAGTTTACCACTAGCGCATGGTGATGACCTTTTATTCTTCTATAGTAATGTGCATTGTTGTGTACGAGTCACCAAAAGTCATAACAGCGAATACATATTAAAACAAGAATTCAAAAATAACATCACATAGCATTAACAGGACTAGGGGCCAAAACAGGGGCCTGCTTGAATTCAATAAATATTTTAGAGTGTAGATCTTGAGTTCAAGCACCACCAACATCTTTACGCCTCCTTGTTGTTGAATCAATGCATCACTGAGAAAACCCCCCAGTTATGTCAACTTGAATGGTATGACATTTAACTTTAATTATAACAACTCAATACATTGTGCTGTTTCTTTTATTTAGTAGTAACGTTTCTTTTTCTTCTTCTTCGTATTATTTATTATTTCTATTTACAGTTTTTTTCCATCCCTTTGTCCAATCTGTTGTCACATTTTCAAAACTCTCAACACAATCCGTCTGTTGTGACCATACCATTAACACAATTCGTGTTGTTTTCACACAATATTCAGTCAATTTACACTTTTTTTAAATTCTTAAATGTTCTTTTCGTACAAGCTTACCCCATACCCAAAATCATGGATCTTTCTTATCTTTTTTACAAATGCTTAAACGCAGCATGACAGAAATGAAGACATAATGTTCCAAACTTTAAATATAGCAGCTTAAATTTTAAATGAATAAAATAATTATTTTAATTACTAATAATTGAGAAATAGCTGATTCCAGTCTTAATGAATAATTCCAAGTCTTTCCATACATGGCCATGCACAATAAAAAGGCACTCTGTAGATTGGTTTTGTTCAACACAACACAACACAACACAACACAACACAACACAACACACACAACAACACAACACAACACAGAGAAGCATAAAAGGAAAGAAAATGTCTGGAGGAGGGAGAGTTGGACCAAGAGTGTCTGGTTTGGTTCAGCTACCAAATCAGACATCAAGAGACTACAGCAGCCAGTCAGGACTGCTGAGAGGACTTTTAGATCTCCAGAGTGAGGAAAAGGGCTTAGAAAATCACTTTGGACCCTGCACACCCTGCCAACTCTCTCTTTGAACTGTTGCCTTCTGGTCAGCGATGCCAGGCACAAAAACAGTTTCTTAACGCAGGCTATACTCAGCCCGAGCAATTGTAAAACGTTCATAACAATACATTGTCCATCATAACTGACACATTTATACAGAGGAAACCGAAAATTGTTCATTTGCGAACTGCACACTTGTAAATAACAATATCGCAAATTCATTTTTCCAGTAAAGCCTTTACTGCAGCAATTCTGTCCCTTTTAATTTACATTCCATAAAGAACTGATGATCTTCACTATGCTGTGCACATACTACATCAAATTAATCCACTCGCACACACAAACAGGAACTTGCTGGCTGAATTATTATTATTGTTGTTGTTGTCCTTGTTGTTATATTTTAATGGATCTCATATTGTATGTTTTATACAGGTCGAACTGAGACATGACAAGTAATGCAGTTTTTGTAATGCCATTAATTGTTATCATTTTGATAGTCTATGCACTATAATTGACCACATGTCCCTGTTGGATAGAAAATCAGTGCTAATGTTTGGACCGAATGACTCGATTTTAAATCAGGTTTGCTGTGTTTTGATAGAGTTTGTATATGTAGAAAAAGGTATTCAGCATTTTGAAATGTAGAGTTTGTATTTATTTAACAAAATGTGGTTTTGGCCAGAAAATAACTATTTGGCTAACTGTGTGATGTAGGTGTGTTGCTATGTTAAGAGTATTGGTAAACGCTTGTTAGCGATTGAACAAACCTGTAATGTGTTGTTTTTTTCTCCATGTACAGCACTAGAACTCATGAATCAGATATTTTGATGCTCTCTCCTCTTGTCCTCAATATCTGATTCATCTCTTTGGTGTCTGCGTCTGTCCACATCTATCCCCTTTGTCTTCATTCTCTTTTTTAGTCTCTGTTTCTCTGCACATCCGTCTAACCCTTCCCTCATTATTTCTCCAGCCACCATTCTCACCTCTGGCATGATGAAAGCTGAGTGTATTTGCTGCCTGTAAATTGGTTTTAAAACCGTGTTTGCTTAATGACTGAGTGATTAAATGTGTGATTCTAGCCTCTCTCTTCTCCCGTGCTCATTTTTTAAGCGCTATGCTCTCGTGCCATCTATAGAAAGGACCACAGAAACGCTGCAGGATTTTTAATGAATTCTCTTGTATGCAAATTCCCTCTCCTCCAGGCAAACATGCTCATGATACGTAAACTTCTCTCACACAATTACTGCTGCCAGTAAACATTTGTTCATATGCCCCACTGACTATTATATAATGGGATTACTGTATATAAAAATATCAAAGTAATATCAACAGAGAAAGAGCTCCTTTTATGGTCACAGTTGGCCTGTTTAACATCTATCAGTGGATTCCTCTTCCAAGCCACGTTCCTGAAGCTCCTCATCTCCAGCCTAACTCACTGTGATCCCATCTGGTTGTTGGGACTTTGTTTCTTTGCTATGGGGTGGGTTTTATTTTTCGCTTTTTGTTTGTTTTGGAATGAATAGACATTCAGTATACCTACACGCACAGTTATTAACAAGCTACAGCTGTTTTTTGTGTGGTAAAGCTATAGTCTACATCACTCTGTCTGAGCATTCACAACACAACACACAACGATTATACAGACCCTTTGTGTCAGCCAAGCTATAACAATGAGGAAAACACCACAGCATAATCTGTGCCAGTTAAAAGTCTGTTCACCACCAAACAAGACAGTCATCACTAAAAGCTGAGCACATGCATTAAATGAGACTTCTAACACACGAAGGAGAGGAAGAGCTCTCTGGTTCCCTATCAGTCAGTCACGTTCGACGTAACGTCAGAGTGACTGACTAATGGGATCTCGCCCGAGAGCCCAATCACCTTCGAGTGTTAACAAAACAAGCCAATGACAGTTGGCGTGCGTGTTTCGCCACGCGCACCCCGCCCCGCGGTGCGGGTATAAAGGGAGAGCGCGTGCAAACGCACAACAGCTTTTCGCTTCGGAGCCGAGCCTTTCAGCGAATCTCCGAGAGTGTTTGCAAGACAGCAAAACGGCGTTGGTGTTACGGCGCGTCAGCGGAGGTTGCTGTCCAGTGCTGCTTCTAACGGCGTGCTGCAGCTCTTCATTCTGCGGTCGCGCTGCGACCTCCCCTGGGCGCTTCAGCGCTTTTAAAAGAGCAAATCTAAAAGAGCTCCACGAGCGACGGGCGTCTTTTTAAAGATGGCTTCCCGCTCGTGCGTTTCTGGATGTGGTCGTTTTCTGGCTTCATCTGATGGTCACGATCGCTGTCCCTCGTGCTTGGGCTTTCAGCACGCTGAGGCAGCGCTCGTGGATGAGTCATGTTCTCATTGCGGGAACATGACCATCGCGATGCTGCGCTCCAGATACCTCCTCGCCAGACGGGGGGGTATCCCCCTTGCCCTGCCCCGTTCTAGCTCCTCCGGGCTTCGGAGGGCTACTTCGGCTCATGGTCAGGGTGATCTGAGGATTACAGTGAGAGCTTCCCCGTCGAGTACGTCTCCGCGGGCCTCTCACTCCTCTAGCACATCGCACCGTCTGGTGTTCCCGGATGAGCTCGCAGGGTCCTCGGACAGGGCGGGGCCCAGCATCTCATTCGGAGCACCAGCAGATGACAGGATGTCGATCGCTGCATCGGGGGATGAGCTAGGTTCTGGAGAGGACGATTCGGCTGCGCTGCCTCCGTCAGGAAGAGTAGCGTTGCCCGAGTCAGATCCAGAACTGACCGCTATGCTTTCCCGGGCCGCTGAGAGCGTCGGGCTGCACTATAGGTCTCCACCTTCTCCCGAGCGCTCAAGGCTGGACGATTGGTTCCTGGGGGCGCAGGCCGAACGTCGGCAACCGCCTCCGGTTCCTTTCTTCCCGGAAGTGCATGAGGAGGTGACTAAGTCTTGGAGGGCACCTTTTTCTGCCCGAAACAGGCCTAGTGCCTCCTCCGTCCTCACCACCCTTGACGGTGGAGCGGCCCAAGGGTATGTGGAGATCCCCCCAGTCGAGCTCTGCCCACAGGGCGCCGCCGCCTGGAGGGGTAATCCACGCCTTCCGTCCAGGGCCTGTAAGTTCTCGTCCGCTCTAACGGCCAAGGCTTACGGTGCTGCTGGACAGGCCGCTTCCGCCCTGCACGCCATGGCCCTCCTGCAGGTCCACCAGGCCAAGGCGTTGAAGCAGTTGCACGAGGGTGGTGCTGACCCAGGTGTGTTGCAGGAACTGCGCACAGCGACGGACCTCGCCCTAAGGGCGACGAAAGTCACAGCGCGGGCCCTGGGTCAGACGATGTCCACATTAGTGGTCCAGGAGCGCCACCTGTGGCTGACCTTGGCGGATATGAGGGAGTCCGACAAGCACCGCTTCCTGGACTCCCCGATCTCCCAGGCCGGCCTATTCGGCGAAGCGGTGGAGGACTTTGCAAAAAAAGCATCCTGCCCCGGCGGTCCGCTGCTGTCTCCACCCCACCGCCGGCTGCAGCCCCTCCGTCTGCTCGTCGCTGAGGGCGCCCTCCTGCTGCCTCCACCTCCGCTCCAGCTCGGCCACAACAGCAGCCTTCACAACGGCCGCAGCGTGGAGCTGGCCGCAGGAAAACGGCGCAGCCCGCCTCCGCCCCTGCCAAGCCCGTGAAGCGCCAGGGCAGGCGGCGTCCCTGAGACGGGCGACCCGGAGCCTCTGGATCCTGCTCTTCAGGAGATGGTGACCGCACCACTCCTTTCCCCGGAGGAGGGCCGGGTGGAGAATCTTTTGTTTCCTTTTTGTTCTGTTCCGCCACTGGCCCCCGGGTCGCACCACACACTCAGACCCCACTTCGAGACGCACTGCCTTTCGAGTCGGGCCCCTGTGCTCCACTTCGCTGCCCCACCGCGGGTACGTCAGTAACTCCCCTGGTCCCGCTTGTACGGTCCCTGGGGGCCTGGCTAGAGCTCCCCAGGCCGTCTCGCTGGCTCCTGAGGACCATCAGACTTGGCTACGCGATTCAGTTCGCCCGGCGTCCTCCCAAGTTCAGGGGCATTCGGTTCACCTCAGTGTCGAGCAAGGATGCCCCTGTCTTGCGTGCAGAAGTCGCGGTCCTACTGGCGAAGGACGCGATAGAGCCGGTCCCTCCAGCCGAGATGAAGTCAGGGTTCTACAACCCCTACTTCATCGTACCCAAGAAAGGCGGTGGGTTACGACCAATCTTGGACCTGCGCGTTCTGAACCGGGCCCTTCACAAGCTCCCGTTCAGGATGTTGATGCAGAGACGCATCTTTCAATGCGTCCGTCCCTTCGATTGGTTTGCAGCGATCGACCTGAAGGACGCGTACTTTCATGTCTCAATCCTCCCTCGACACAGACCGTTTCTCCGCTTTGCGTTCGAAGGACGAGCATATCAGTACAAAGTCCTCCCCTTCGGGCTATCCCTGTCGCCTCGTGTCTTCACCAAGGTCGTGGAGGCAGCCCTTGTTCCATTAAGGGAAGCAGGCATTCGCGTTCTCAACTACCTCGACGACTGGCTCATACTGGCCCAGTCTCGAGCACTGTTGTGCGAACACAGGGACACGGTGCTTGGTCACCTCAGCCGGTTGGGGCTTCGGGTCAACTGGGAAAAGGATCTGTGCTTTTCTCCCTGTGCAGAGGATCTCTTTTCTCGGCATGGAGCTGGATTCGGTCAACCTCACAGCACGTCTCTCAGTGGAGCGTGCTCAGTCGATGCTGAACTGCCTGGAGTCTTTCCAGCGCAAGAGGGCGGTTCCACTGAAACACTTTCAGAGGCTCCTGGGGCATATGGCATCCGCAGCCGCTGTCACGCCGCTCGGATTGCTTCATATGAGACCGCTTCAGCATTGGCTTCACGACCGGGTCCCGAGATGGGCATGGCGACGCGGCACGTACCGGGTTTCAGTTACCCCGTCCTGCCATCAGACCTTCGGCCCGTGGTCGGATCTTGCTTTTCTTCGGGCAGGAGTTCCCCTAGTGCATGTATCCAGGCATGTTGTTGTGTCAACAGATGCCTCTGCCATGGGCTGGGGAGCCATGTGCAACAGGCATGCAGCTGCAGGGCTCTGGACAGGGTCCCGGTTGCAGTGGCATATCAATTGCCTCGAGTTGCTAGCAGTATGGCTTGCTCTGCGCCGCTTCAAAGGGCTGCTACACGACAAGCATGTACTGGTCCGTACGGACAACACTGCGACCGTTGCGTACATCAACCACCAGGGTGGTCTACGCTCCCGTCGCCTGTCGCAACTAGCCCGCCATCTCCTCCTTTGGAGTCAGAAGCATCTGAGGTCGCTTCCGAAGGGCTTTGCGAAGGGCCCGTTCATATCCCTGGCGAGCTCAATCGTGCAGCCGACGAGCTCTCACGTCAGCCCGCCCTTCCGGGAGAATGGCGTCTCCACCCCGAGGTAGTCCAGCTGATTTGGAGACGCTTCGGGGACGCTCAGGTAGACCTGTTTGCCTCCCCGGACACGTCCCACTGCCAGCTGTCGCAGTCGTGCTCTCTTTCCTGCAAGATGGGTTGGAGCGAAGGCTGTCTCCCTCCACCCTCAAAGTGTATGTCGCCGCTATTGCCGCACATCACGATGCAGTAGACGGTAAGTCTGTGGGGAAGCACGACTTGGTCATCAGGTTCCTCAGAGGGGCGAGGAGGTTAAATCCTCCACGCCCTCATCTGGTACCCTCTTGGGATCTCCCCTCGGTCCTGACGGCCTTGAAGGAGGAGCCCTTCGAGCCTCTGCAGTCAGTAGAGCTTAAGTTTATGTCATTAAAGACAGTGCTCCTCACTGCATTGGCCTCGGTCAAGAGGGTGGGGGACCTGCAGGCATTTTCGGTCGACGATTCGTGCCTAGAATTCGGGCCGGCTCACTCTCACGTTGTCCTGAGACCCCGGCCTGGATATGTGCCCAAAGTTCCCACCACGCCCTTTAGGGATCAGGTGGTGAACTTGCAAGCGCTGCCCCGGGAGGAGGTTGCTCTGCTCTGTCCCGTCCGCGCCTTGCGCATTTACGTGGACCGCACGCAGAGCTTCAGGACCTCAGACCAGCTCTTTGTCTGCTTCAGAGGACAGCAGAAGGGGAAGGCTGTCTCCAAACAGAGACTTGCCCACTGGATAGTGGAGGCTATAGTCTTGGCCTATCAGGCCCGGCGCTTACCGTGCCCCCTTGGTGTGAGAGCACACTCTACAAGAGGCGTTGCTTCCTCTTGGGCATTGGCGCGGGGCGCCTCGATAGCAGACATTTGTAGAGATGCCGGCTGGGCGGCACCTAACACGTTTGCGAGATTTTATAATCTCCGTGTAGAGCCCGTGTCCTCCCGTGTACTTGGCTCAGAGGGCCAGTAACACTGGGACACTGCTCGGTGTCAATCACGCTTGTTGCGCCATTCCCCTCTACGGACCGGATACGTGCGCTTTTGTTGCTTCTCAGTTCAGTTCCCCACGGCGAACCCTGTTGAAGTTACTCCCGCACCCTCGGCAGTCAGGCGTGGCGGAGCGCCGGACGCCAGGTCCAGCACTCGTGTGTATGCCCAAGGTCAGCCCTTGTGCTGGGCTAGGTGCCCGTGTGTAGTGATTCCCCTTCAGGTGATCCAACATGTGTATTCTCCCCTCACGGTGAGCCCGTGTCTCCCCTGGCAGAAACCTTCTGCCCTCTCTGCTGTGTAGCTATCTCACCCCAGGCAGGCTGAGTCTACCTCAGAGACTCCCATATGTAGTACTGCCCTTGGCCAGTCCATATGTGTAATCTCCACATGATACCTCCTTATGCGGGATGTGGCTCCGTAGCGTTCCCCTACTGGGGGTACGCTTTCCCAGTGTTATTCTACCCACTGAACGGAACAGCAGTGGCTGTCATCTCTACCTAAGCCCTGTCCTATCTTCCATCCCAACTGGTGTGGGGGGACTTGCGGCTTCTGCAGAGCACTGGAGGGGGTCAGCAATAGTGGCGTTTTCCAAGGGATCACATTAGTCAGTCACTCTGACATTACGTCGAACGTGACTGACTGATAGGGAACGTCTCGGTTACTTGCGTAACCCCCGTTCCCTGAAGGAGGGAACGGAGACGTAACGTCTCGTCGCCATAGTTGCTGTACCACCGCTGTACGGCTGGGGCACACAGTCTCGGCTCCTCAGCGAAAAACTGTTGTGCGTTTGCTGTCATTGTCATTGGCTTGTTTTGTTAACACTCGAAGGTGATTGGGCTCTCGGGCGAGATCCCATTAGTCAGTCACTCTGACGTTACGTCTCCGTTCCCTCCTTCAGGGAACGGGGGTTACGCAAGTAACCGAGACGTTCTCATTTACAACATAATAATCCAGAATAACAGCTGTTTACATTTATACCACAACAGAAAGAGCAGCACAGCTTGCTGGTAGATGATATTATCCCAAAACAACAGTTGTGCATTAAACTCAAAACAGGAATTTGAGATTAGCTGAATGTATTTATGAATTTAATTATTAATGTATAGGATAATTTACTCAATAGTTCAAGATTACATCGGAGACAAGAATCAGATTTATGCTGCAAGCCCCTTCACAGCTCTTTCTAGTAGCATCAAAAGACTTTAACAAAACGTTTGTTTCAGATTATCTAAGTGATGACAATGAGAAAAGCACATTTTTAACAGAGAGAATGATAAGCACTTTAAGTATTTCAGAATACAATAATTGCCCTCACAAAACCGGAGGCTGTAACCCATGGCAACCCAATGCTGTTACTATGTGAGCATTTCTAACCATTGTCTGGAAGAACAGAGCTGGAGACTACCTGACAACCGCTACCACAGCGCCTCTCAGAACCAGGAGAGAACGAGATTCTTCAAACAGAACCAGCACGGCATTTTGAGCCACACCGCCGCACAATGCTGTCTTACACAACCCAATATGTTTTAAAAATAAACAGGAGGACACCAAAACTGACATGGCTTCCAAAAATAAGACCAATTTCTGGCATTTCATCCTGTGAGCACTGAATTACAACAGTGCTAGTTAGAAAAAAAGTGTGCAAAAACATGAATGTCTGTAAAAAAAGCTAACACTTATTCTGCACTTAAACCACATCAAGGTATGGAGTATTGTCATCTTGTGTTATATTGTAATGTAATGCATGACGATGAGCAATGCTGATGCTGAGTCTCATTGTTACAGTTATTCACTTTGCAGAAGCAAACTGACACATGAAACATCTTAAGCAATTTATCATAAAGAGTCAACATTCTGATCACACGGTGCCTAGTTTAAAGCATAAGATATACAAATAGAAGAGAAATGCTGAAAAGCAAAGAAAAATGTAACAACATTATATCTACAGCATGTCTAGCATGTCTACAGTTTATGATATTAAAGTGCATGGCTTATCAGTTAAACTCAGTATAGTACATTTACAGTTGAATCTAATGTACACAGCAGCACTTGTAAAGCTTAACCTGTTTTCTGCTTTTATTTATGCTACAGTTAGGTTTTCGAATGTGATTGGCTGAGTACTCGTACATAGAGCCAATCAAGTGTAAGCGCTCACCACACACCAGCTACAGGTGGAGAGGAGAGAGTCATAGAGACAATCAAGTGGATGCGCTCAGAACACACCAGTTACAGGTGGAGAAGAAAGAGAGTCATAGAGCCAATCAAGTGTATGCGCTCACCACACACCAGCTACAGGTGGAGAGGAGAGAAAGTCAAAGAGCCAATCAAGTGTATGCGCTCACCACACACCAGCTACATGTGGAGAGGAGAGAGAGTCATAGAGCCAATCAAGTGTATGCGCTCACCACACACCAGCTACAGGTGGAGAGGAGAGAGAGTCATAGAGACAATCTAGTGTATGCGCTCACCGCACACCAGCTACAGGTGGAGAGGAGACCCACACAGACCACAGGTTGAGCACCCCCTGCTGGACTCACTAACACCTCTTCCAGCAGCAACCTAGTTTTCCCAGGAGTCTCCCATCCAAGTACTGACCAGCTCAACCCTGCTTAGCTTCAATGGGCAACCAGTCTTGGGCAGCAGGGTGATATGGCTGCCTGCAAATGCTTGTTGCTCTCAAATGCTCTGCTTTATTCTGTTTTGACATTGTTTTGAATAAAAAAAAGCTAATATGCTAAATACTATCTTTATTTTCTAGTTTATCAAACCTGGAATAAAAGCATTATCATACTCGCATATAATGCTGTTGGTCTACATATCAGTCTATGGCAGGCTTGCCACTTTTAGTTTTCTGGCAGGAGTTAGATTTTGCACATATTTGTGGTTTAAGGATCCAATCATTTATTTTTATATTATCATAATGCTGCAAATTACCCAAATACTTCAGTGTAATATTGTGTATTCTATTAAATTCTTGGTCACACTTTATTTTAAGGTCCAAGTCTTGCTATTAGCCAACCATTAACTACAACTTTTGCTTCAATGGACTCCTAATTTGCTGTTTATTGATCATTAGCAAGGTAGTTGTCAAATTTAGTTATTGAGTAGGATTAGGTATGTAGAATATGGCCATGATGAATATGTGCTTTATGAATACTAATAAACAGCCAATATGTTAACAATAGGCAGGTAGTTAATAGTGAGAATTGATCCCTGTACTAAAGTGTTACCAAATTCTTTAAAGCATTTCATGTAAAGGTTTCAAGCTCATTCCCACTGTTAAATTTCTTAAGCACATGTTTCACTACTGTAAGTGGCATTCATGCAGCAGCGAACATTTCCAACTAATTGACAATTAAATTGGGACCTGTCGTTGACACAGCAAAATTAACTAGCTAAACAGAAACTTTACCTGCATTTTGCGCTTGGCAGGAGTTAATTTTGGACCCAGGTTTAGAGGCTTTAACACTTGTGAAGTGTGAGAAGAAATCAGTCAATAAATGAATTACTTTATTTCATGTTGTTGTTATTTGTGTTGGCATGAGTTGGCAACCCAATCATGAAAATATTTATACCACACCAGCACTCTTGCTTTAAAATATTGAAATTGTGACAGTCTGCATTAATAGTGTAAAATCTTTGGTTCCCAATTAAAAATTATAGACTAAACTGGCCTGTAAGACAATGCTTATGTTGTTCTGTTGTTCCTCTTTTCCTTTTAAAGTCTTTCAATGCACTTAAAATATGTTTTTTGCATTATGTGTAGGAGAAAGACTAGTGCACTGAGATTAGCATCACCTTGTGTCACAGTGACAGTTTGACCTTCTCTAGCCATAAACAATCCTAACAGACAATGATCTAAAGCACACCAATGCAAAACAAGCTCTGCTCATTAATGACAGCTCTGTGGAGCACAGGTCATGGGGAACACTCACTGTACTCTTTCTAATGGTGTGCCATTAATTATTTACTGAAATCCTTGGTGCACTTCTACAAATAACATCTGTGCACAAAAACTCTGTTCCAAAACTCCATCTATTTCAGTCACTTTTCTGCTTGTCTATGACCATTAGCAGGGGAAAGTACTGGTGGTGGTGGTGACTACAACAACAAATGAACAGAAGTACAAAGAAAAATATTGATCATTGGATTTGATCCATACCAGGCCCCATAAAACCTTTTCACAGATCTCAAGATTCGCACACATAAACAGATGCATGCAAGGAAAACATTAACCTCTCATTGCTCCATACATGGTTATCAATAATGAGCACATGTACAAAAGAGGCTATCTGAAATGGTGTGGTGGGTCTGGCAGAAGATAAAACAGCGCTGTTTGTTTTTTCTTAGCAGGAGGGAAGCTTGATTTGATGCAGACTCTTGCTTTTTCTCCATTTGTGGCTCTTTTGAAGACTTCAGATGATGCCAACTTATGATGGACACAAAATTGTCAAATATTATTCTTATATTGTTATCATTATGATCACAAGCTGTAATAATTTCCTTAATAATGCATATAAGGATAGCAATTAATTTAACCTGTTTAAATGATTACATGACTTTAGAAGAATCAGAATCAGAATGAGCTTTATTGCCAGGTATGTTTACACATACAAGGAATTTGTTTTCATGACAGAAGCTCCACAGTACAACAGAATGACAGCGACAGAACTTCATGACCACAGACGTTAGAGCCACGGGTCTGTAGTCATTTAGTTTAAAGCATGAAGGGACTTCGCACAGTTCCAGTGATCTGTTGAAGATCTGTGTGAAGATGGAGGCCAGCTGGTCAGCACAGGATTTCACAGACTGGTGACACACCGTCTAGGCCTGGTGCTTTCCTTCTCTTGTTCATTCTGAAGACCTGGCGCACATCATCTTCACCTATTTTCAGCGCGGGTGTGGGGGAGAGGGGTGTTCCTGGAGATGTTAATGGTTGTGTGGAGAAGTGTTCAGAGCGGGTGTGGGGGAGGGGGAGAGGGGAGTTCCTGGAGGTGTTAATGGTTGTATGGACAGGTGTTCAGAGCAGGTGTGGGGTGTTTTTTCAAACCTGCAGTAGAACTCATTCAGATCGTCTGGCAATTGTTGATTCTCCACAGTACTGGGGGATGGTGTCTTGTAACTGGTGATGTCTTTCATACCTTTCCACACTGATGCTGAGTCACTAGAAGAGAATTTAATACTTATTTTTTTCAGAATAAGTCCTCTTTGCCACTCTGATCTCCTTTTCCAGTGTGTATTTGTCCCCCTTCCTGTAAGCATGTTTTTGGCCTGATGGAGCTGTCTGAGTTTTGCAGTGAAACAGGGTTTGTCATTGTTGTAGGTTAAATGAGTCCTGGTAGGAATGCACATATCCTCACAGAAACTAATGTATAATGTTACAGTCTCTGTGAGCTCGTCCAGATCGGTGGCAGCAGCTTCAAAAACAGTCCAATAAGTGAGGTAAAAACAGGCTTGTAAAACACACTATGTTTCATTAGTCCATCTTTTAACAGTCCTTAATACAGGTTTAGCTGATTTCAGTTTCTGCCTGTAGGTGATCATAAGATGAACCAGGCAGTGATCAGAGAGCCCCAAAGCTGCCCGTGGGAAATAGTGATATGCCTCTTTTATTGTTGTGTAACAGTGATTCAGTATATTACTGTCTCTGGTGGGACATGTGACATGGTGTCTGTATTTTGGCAGTTCACAGGAGATATTTGCTTTATTAAAGTCCCTGAGAATGATTAAAACAGAGTCCAAGTGCTGTTGTTCTGTCTCTATGTTTTGATCAGCGAGTTTCTGTAAAGCTGAGCTCACGTGCGCTTGCGGAGGAATATAGACACTCACGAGAATGAACGAGCAAAATTCCTGCGGCGAGTAGAAAGGCTTGCAGTTAATGAAGAGCATTTCTAGATCAGAACAGCACATCTTCTTTAACACTGTTACATCTGTACACCACCTTTCATTGATGTAAAAGCACATCCCGCTGCCACGCGATTTCCCTGTTGATTCTGTGTCGCGATCCACTCTAAACAGCTGAAAGCCCGGCAGACTTAACGCATGGCGTTGTTCAGCCAGTTTTCCATGAAACAACTCAGGAGCTGTATATGATTGCCTTATGGACATTACTTTCCAGAGTATGGGCTTCATCTGATGAGTTAAGAGCTTCTCAAGGTTTGCTCTAGTAACTCATCACTGATTTTTCCTTGACACAGTCACTTTGGGACTCTTGACTGTAACATTTGAAACATGCATCCTCAGTAAAGCTGCTTGAAACAATATATTTTGAGAATAGCACTTTACAAATAGATCTGAATTGACTTTATATAACTTGAGTAAATTTGAATCTAAATTCACTCAAGTGCTCTGTGTATGGCAGTCTAAAATGATTGATTTTTTATTTCAATCAAATTATTTGATTATGTTTTAATTCTGATGTTTTTTTATTTAATATTTAGTATTTTAGGGGATTTTGTGGTACTAAATTATATTTTGATACTAAATTATGCAGTAGTTATAATCCATTTATCACCCATTAATCACAGAGACCTGAAAATGAAATTTCCAGCTTAAATTGTCATCAAATTAAAAGACTTTGGTCTCTTTATAAAAAGCTACATTTAAAAAAATGGAAAAAATGCACAAAACACTGTTTTAAAATCTTATATGAAATATGCACTTTCCTGAAATATATACTTTTCCTTGTATGTCCCTCAGTCTTCCAAGCATTCATGAATGACATCTTCCGCGACATGCTGGACCGATGGGTAATCGTGTACATTGACGACATCCTGATTTACTCCGACACTCACGAAGAGCACATACGCCACGTCCGATCAGTCCTCAAGCGGCTATTACAACACCAACTCTACGTCAAAGCCGAGAAGTGCGAGTTCCACCGGACCAACACCTCCTTTCTCGGTTACATCATCAGTCAGGACGGGGTGTCCATGGATGAGAAGAAGGTCCAGGCTGTGCTCGACTGGCCGCAGCCCCAAACAGTGAAGGAGCTGCAGCGCTTCCTAGGGTTTGCCAATTTCTACCGCCGCTTTATCCGCAACTTCAGCTCCGTCGCCTCCCCGCTCACTGCCATGACCAAGCGCAACGCGGTCCGCTTGAGGTGGTTCCCCGAGGCGCTCCGATCATTCCAGGAACTAAAGACCCGCTTTACCTCCGCACCCATCCTCCGACATCCTGACCCAGAGCGTCAATTCATCGTCGAGGTCGACGCATCCAATACTGGGGTAGGAGCCGTATTGTCCCAACGCCAGGGGGAGCCCGCCAAACTATACCCTTGTGCCTTCTTCTCCCGCAAACTCTCAGCTGCTGAACGAAACTACGACGTAGGCAATCGGGAGCTCCTTGCCATGAAGCTTGCGTTGGAGGAGTGGCGGCACTGGTTGGAGGGGACCACACATCCCTTCACCGTTCTTACTGATCATAAAAATCTCGAATATCTACGCTCAGCCAAACGCTTGAACCCCAGACAAGCCAGATGGGCGTTATTCTTCACTCGTTTCCAATTCACGGTGACGTACCGACCTGGCACAAGGAACACCAAGGCCGACGCTCTCTCTCGTCAAGCGGAGGAGGTAGAACACCCCAGGGCCTGCGAGAACATTCTTCCCGAGAGGATCCTGCTAGCTCCTATTCAATGGGACATAATGACCGAAATTGCCCACGCCAACCGTCAGACTCAGCCTCCGCTAGAGTGCCCTGCCAATCTGGTCTTTGTCCCAGAACCCTTCCGTGAGTCACTGCTTCTTCAGGTCCACGCCAACCCCAGTTCAGGCCACCCCGGAGTTACTGCTACGGAACATCTCTTGCGAAATCGCTTTTGGTGGCCAACACTTTTGACAGACACGACTCACTTCATCCGCAACTGCAACACGTGCAACACCACCAAGTCACTCAAACAACTCCCAGCCGGCCTACTGCAACCCTTACCCACACCCCGACGCCCTTGGTCACATATCGCCATCGATTTCATCACAGACCTACCCAACTCCCAAGGTAACACGACTATCCTCACCATTGTCGATCGCTTTTCCAAAGCCTGCCGCCTCATACCTCTGCCTAAACTGCCTTCTGCCCTCGAGACAGCTGAATTATTATGCAACCAGGTGTTTCGCTACTACGGTCTCCCCGATGACATCGTCTCCGACCGTGGCCCCCAGTTCACGTCAAGGGTATGGTCAGCCTTCTTCAAAAGTCTCAACGTCAATGTCAGTCTCACTTCCGGCTACCATCCACAATCCAACGGTCAGACCGAACGTCTCAACCAGGAGGTCATCCGCTTCCTTCGCTCCTACTGTCAACAACAGCAGACGGAGTGGAGTCGATACCTGATGTGGGCTGAGTATGCCCAGAACTCTCTGACCAAACCCGCCACTGGTATGACCCCTTTCAAGTGCGTCCTCGGATTTCAACCACCGATGTTTCCCTGGTCCGGAGAGCCGACCGAGTTGCCTTCAATTACAGAATGGTTACAACACAGCGAGGAGGTCTGGGACCGAGCTCACACCCATCTGCTACGGGCAGTCAGGCGCCAGGAACTCCAGGCCAATCGGCACCGACGATCCGGTCCCGTCTACCAGCCGGGGCAATGGGTTTGGCTCTCGACCCGGGATCTCCGCCTTCGGCTACCATGCAAGAAACTCAGTCCCAGGTATGTTGGACCCTTCAAAATTTCCCGACAAATCACCCCTGTATCATTTCGACTAGAACTGCCTTCTAACTACCGCATCTCTCCCACGTTCCATGTATCCCTGCTGAAACCCTCTGGTGGTCCGAGAGGGGCGTCGGAGGAGGGAGCCGATCCACAGACTCCCCCGCCCATCCTGGTCGACGGCGAGGAGGCATATCGTGTGCATGAACTGCTGAATTCCAGGCGCCGGGGTGGTATGCTGCAGTATCTGGTCGACTGGGAGGGGTTCGGCCCGGAGGAGCGTTCCTGGGTGAACTCAGGCGATATCTTGGATCCCACTCTCACAGAGGAGTTCCACCGATCACACCCGGAGAGACCGGCCCCCCGACCGCGTGGAAGACCCCGGCGTCGTCCGCCTCCTCGCGTCAGGAGCCGCTCGCAGGGGGAGGGCTCTGTCACGACCGAGGCTCCCGTACCGGCTTCTCTCCTCCGCCAGAGGGAGCCATCCCCTGAGTATTGACTTTCCCATCTCTCCCCGTACCTGGGGCTGATTGTTCTGTCACACCTGCACCTCATTTACAATTGCACATATAAGCAGCACACTTACACTCACCCATTGCGAAGTCTTGATTTGCCCCGGCTGTCACCTCTGAGCGTTTTCCCTTTCCATAGTGTGTTTCCTGGTTCTTACCCCTGCCTCGTTCCTCGATCCTCTGATACTCTGCTGGTTACCCCGACTCGGACTGTTTCTTCACGGACTCTGATATCTGCCGCCTGCCCTGACCACCCTGCCTGTTTCTCTGACCACGTCTCTGCTTTGCCCTCTCTGTTCCTATTGCTGGTGATTGACCCGTTCCTGTTTGACTATTCTAATAAAGCTGCAAATGGATCCCACTCCGTCTGATGTGTCGTCACAGTATGAAATATACACTTCTCCGGGTTTAACTCTAAAACTGTGCATAAATCAAAGCCATAAATATAAAAAGTTGTTCCAAATTTAAGGTTGATATTTAAAAAAAAAGTTTTGTAAAATTCCAATTATAAATTCTGAAAAACTAAAACGTAATTTTTTTTTCAGTCAAAAATGACCGTAGAGCACCATAGGGTTAAATACACTCTTAACTAAGCGATAATAAAAATCAATGAGGCAAATTGGCATGTTTGTTTTCAAATTTAGTGCATGAATGAGAAAAAAGCTCTGGGAACCCCCCCTTAATCTCACTGTGAACAAAAATTAAACATGTCTTGTCCAATCAGATGCTTTGCTCCTTTGCCACCCCTCTCAAATCTCATTCACGCTTGCATGTGTGGTGACTCAAGGTGCCGACACTGCCAGCAGACTTCATTGCTATCACATCAAATGCATTTACTGGTGTCCTGTATGCTACTGTACAGTCAGATCATATGTGTGTCATTAAAGAGGCCAGATTAAGGACAGTGATTCAAGTGCAAGCAGCTTGTGTATCTGAGAGTTCCTGAATTCTCTCAGCGCTGTTATACTCCTCAAGACATGCCGAACCGAGCAGCTTCATCTGCTAAAGAGCATGAAATAATACAGCTGAGACCGTTTTCTTTACAGTAACATGAATGCGTACGTCTGTTGGACAGACTCCTTTTGTTGGATATGAATACGGAGTATATACATAAGGCTGGACACTCTCTTTTATGCTCTGTCCACATCCTTTGTTTCCATGGAGACAAGGCCAGATTCATCCTCTACCACAACCCCCACCTTTAGCTAGGCTTGATGAACACTGGATTAATTGCCAATTACCCACCATGTTTTTTTTATCCCCAACTGCATGAAATAATTATGCCTCATTTCCCTTGCATGAATTTTTATGGTTATGACGCATGTTAGACGGCCCCTACAGGGCAAAGGGCACAAATGCAGTCATTCCAGCAGAACAACCCCAGATTTAACGGCAGATTTCAGTGCAATCAATTAACCACAACTTAAAATAGAAAAGCCTGTTCCTCTGCGCTGATCTCCCGGTCAAGCTGAGACTTAGCTCGTCTGGGCATCTCATATCGTCATCAAGAACCAAAACAGAAAGATTAGACGTCAGATGCACCTGAAGTTCAGCTGCAGATACGGTGTGTATCAGGATAGACTGAGTGATCTTATACTCACCTGGAAATGTCTCACTGCTTTCATCCACACTAGTAGAAGATTTCCATCTAGCTGAAGCGGCAATCACTTTATTTATTCTTGTGTTGTTTATTTGTTCTTGAGTTGCACGCCTGGCTCCTTCAGCGAAACTATCTCTTATTAATTTTCTTGTATACCTGCATGGAGTAAGTGCTGAATGTCAATAATGTGTGTAATATCTGCACCGATTCTTCACCATGGGCCTTATTTATAAAGCGTGGTATGCTCAGATTTGATCGTAGCGCATGCGTATGCTTAAATCCACACCAGCGCTCATATTTGTAAAAACTTGTCGTGGAAAAGCGATTAGCGTCACGTCGGGGTCTGAGCAGACGTACGCACATTTTATTCTCGGAGTATTGCAGGTTTTTGGTAATATAAGCTGTTCTTGCAGCTCGCTGTTCTAAATTATGATGCTTGGTGATCTTTTACATGTTAATGACATTAATTAGGAGTCGTTTGCAAGGCAGAGAGCTGAAACCATTCAGTTGCGTGCAAGTTCAAGATCATGTGCGATTCATAGACTTCACATCATGTGTTTTCTGTGCATATATGTTCATTCTATGAATCACACGTTCATACGCATGTTTGAGAAATTAATTCAGGATGGTTTCTGCACAAAATTTGATAAATGAAGCCTCAGGCTACCGGGAATAGTAATGTACAGCGTTAAGCAAAAGTGGTTTCTAGTTTGCACACTGTAAAAAATAAATAGTTGAGAAAACGTAAAAAAATGTAGGCAACTTGATGCAGTCAGATTTTGAGTTCTCTCAAAAATAGGCTTTTAGTTCTTCTCTGTTAAATACTTTGTTTAGCCGATGTAAATTTGTTTGTTCATGTAATGCTGATTGTATTATTTTACTAATATAAAAATTATTGTCACAGCAACGGAAACAACAATTACTGCTGTTGAGGTTTTTTTTAGTTTTTTTTTTTTGGGGGGGGTATGTTAAAAGTCACTACATTATCAAATGTATGTGATTTTACGAATGACAAGCTTTAATGGATAACTTAGTCTAATAAGTAGACAACATTGTCTTTGTTTGTAAAATGACTTAAAAGACTAAGATATCCAGGAAATGGACATAAGTGTTTAAACATAATCTGGGCCTCAAAACACAAACCTCAAGAACGAATCAGCAAATGTGTAAAAGATGAGCTCTGTACATCACAGTACAACAAACAATAATGATAAAAAAAGCTTAAATGAAGTCAGCAAACAGCAAAACAATAGTCCTATAACAGTAACTGCATAATTTAGCCATGCGCAATGCATGCTGGGAACTCACAATGCCTTAACATTTCAACAACATGAAATTCTTCATTCAGACAACCGTGTTTGACGAGTTGGGACAACATTTGGGGTCATTTTGTTGGGTTTTTATGTAGCTTTAAGAAAATAGCATTTTTAGTATTTGAGACTGGAAAATGTTGCATTTTTTAAAGTGCATTTGTTCAACATGTCGGCCCGAATAACTTACGTCTTCCACAAGAACCTGTGGTTTTCAGTGAATATAGAACAGCTAAGTGACGTTGTTAAAACAAAAAAAACATCCTAAAACATCCCTCTTTTAAATTCATTGTTCACCACAGCTTCTTGGGGATTATTGCTTTAATAAAATTGTTACCACACAATACATATGTTAATGGAAAATATATGCATTAATGTGTTAATTTTTTAAAAGTTAAATGAAATTGAGTTTATTTGACCCAAATTATAACTGTATTAGACTTCTTTGTCTAGGATAACACAATTAAGTTGCATGAACATTGCATTTCCAATGTGGTCCTTTACTTTGTAGTGCATCATACTAGTGATGACAGTTCATTTGGCATGCATCTCCACACTTACAATCAAGATTATCAAAATTACATACATTCAAGTACAAAAAACACACACAAATACTAATCAATCTATGAAGACATCCTATTTAAAAACAATCTCATCACTCAAACTGAAACCATTACAATCTGTTAAAACTTTAATATCTAAAGGCCGTGTATTAAGATCCATAATACCTCATGCCTTACATTAACCCAAAAAAAGAATACACTGGTGCTTTATTATTAATAATTTTGTTTGAATAATAATCTTCTTTCGATAGGTAACCAACCAAGCTGCCGAAAGTGTATATTTTCCACATGACTAAAACTAATCTCATCTGTTTATATCATCCACATACTAGAAAACTAAGTCAACATGACACTGAACTAGACCTGTGGCAAGTACCTTTAAAATTTATATCTAAAAAAGCTAACTTTAAAATTGATTCTAGCGTTAACCTTTCCCAAAACCTTTCAGGCCATACGTACAGCACTCAAATTATTATCCATAACACAACCCAGATAACTGAACGGTGTGAATTAACTAGTAAATACTCATCAACTTTGACTGTCAAATCATCGTTAAATAGCCATAAAGAACAGATTGTGTTTTCCCTACTGACACAACAATCCTTGACCTAAGCTCCTCGCCTAACTTCTCCTGAATTGTATTAGTCTCCTAATCTGAAACTAATAAAGCAGCATCATCGGCGTATAATAAAACGCATTACACTCACACACAGCTTTAGCAAATAGCAATTCATTTGCGCATGCTTCATATCTGCTGGTACGATACCTTCCTCCAATGAAAGATTCACAATATCATTAAATGCCATCCTTCTGCTGGAAAAAATAGACCAAACGGCAATAAAATGTTCCTGTAATTTTTAAAACAATATATATTTCCTCACACACAAACATCTGCTCATATCTCAGCTGGTTTGCGGCACAGCACGAGTTCACCTATGAAACATAATTAAACCGTGTAACTGCATACAGTAGGCTACCATAGCGCCGTTGTGCCCATTTTCCGACCCCCTGCCAAATGATTACCCTCCCATTGAATGTAGAGTAATTTACAACGGCTTCAAACGCAACTCAATCAATCAAAATCCAGGACCGGAACTATCCGCTTTATACATGATTTTAATGGAGGTTCATTAACACATAATATTCATGTGTTTTCATATAATGATATTCATACATTGTGTGAGCACATATTTATATATAGTTAAAGCTTATGAAAAACATACTTGTTACGTCCTCTGTTCTTGTCTAGGGGAATTGTGGATGCGTAACAAGGAAAAATAAATTAACTCGTTTAAAATATTAAAAGGCAGTAAAAAACAACAACAATGAGAACACACTTCAATCCTCAGCCCTGGGGCCCGTTTCAGAAAGGAGGTTAAGTGAAAACTCGGAGTATGTAACCCTGAAATGAGGGAACTCTGGGTTTTCCGTTTCAAAAAGGGAGGTTTGTCAAACCCGGAAAGCAGTGTAAGTCAAGCCCGTTTCAGAAAGAGAGATAACTTATACTCAGCGTCAGTTTCCGCGGTAACTACGCTGTGAACCTAACCTGGTCGGGAGCAGGTTTTATTCGTAAACCCGGAGTTTCTATCTGTCTCCTCTCCCTTTTTATAGTGTTAGCGAAGTTTAAATACCATATTAATTCATTCAAACTGCAAAATTGATTTTCTTACTGAGTATTGTTTGTCTTATTTCAAGTACAAATATCTAAAAATGTCAAATTATATATGAAAAAATTATCTATATTATCTATGTCTTGTTTCCTGGGGAACTTCCTTTTAATTGCATTTTACATAAAACAAGTACAATTATCCGCTATTGGGTAAGAAAAATAATCTGAATGCAAACGGAAATAAGAATATGTTTAATGTCTTATCTCTCCATTGGAAGATAATAGGCAAAATAGGAAAAATGCACTTTAAAACATCAGAGATGTATTATAATTATAATTATAATACATTATAATTCTCTGTATGCAGATTTGAAGGAAAGTGTGCTTCCCTCTCACGCTCATTTTTTCTGGGCACAAATTTTCAAAGAAGAGTTTCACAGGACTGTAGGTCAGTGGTGTAAAAAATCGGTTAAATGAGGCTAATCTGATAATTACGTTCACATTTGATAATATCTTTCTGTGATGTCTTGAAGTAACGCTGAATTGGCAACTCGTAAAATACGTACGATTTAGCAAAAATCATGAATTTGTACAAGTGAGGTCATACGAATTCATACGAATGAATGAGCCACCTCGTAAAATATGTACGAATTGCCGTGAGATCGGCGGAACTAAGTAACCCCAATAATCTGATTTCCTTCAGGATTTACAGTGTAGTTGGATGCATTGATGACAAGCATATCTCCAACATCGCACCTTCTGAATATAAACAAATACTGTATGTAATGAAAGGATGCCAGATGGAAGGTAGTAAGAGCCACATCCCCCACCACGGCTGTTAAATAAACAAATTATTCAAATTTCCTGATACAAAAGCAAAAGTTATTCTTTTACTTTTGTATTTTAGAATTCTTCCAATACTTGACCATCTCCTCTTCATCTGTCAGTGCTGCAGGTTCTCCCTCTGCCTTCTTGCTGTCGACAAGTCAGTAGTTAATTGTATTACTCTAATTAAGAAATGTAACAGGTTGCATTAGAGAATATTTAATTATGTGAAAAGAGTGTTAGACTATGTGGAAAAAGCTGCAGCGCATTGAAATAGACATTGAATGATATTTAATGTCAAATGTTTTTTAAAATCATTTTGCCTACACATGAACCTTTCATGCTTAAAGTTACCTGATTGAATTGTGTTTTTATACTTCATTTTAGCTGCTGCCACGTTCTTGTTTCTTTTTTCTGTAATGTTTTTTTTGGCCATGGGATACCATTAAAATAATATTAGTTCAGTAATTTAAAGTTTGCACCTCTGATATTGTAACGGTTATTAAGTTATTGACAGTTATTAAGAATTAAAGTAACGCATTGACGGAAGTACGCGCGCTGACGTCTTTTTGGCGAAGCTGGTTGCCATGGTGACTCGTAATATCTGCACTCTATTGATGATGGCTTTTTATAGTCGTGGTGCACGCGCTTAACTCAGAGTCGACCTACTAAGATTGAGTAAACTAACACAATTCAGCTGTTCTGTAACCGAAAACTCAGAGTTTCCCATCTCAAGTAACTCAACTCTGAGTTCAAGTTTAAACTCAGAGTGGTTGAACCTCCTTATTGAAACGGGCCCCTGGAGTGAAAACACAACAATTGTTCAAAAGAAAGGTAACGGTCATTTATTAAGTATAGAACATAAGTTGTAACAGAAAACAGGGTTTCGATTAGAGTGAGTGTAGCCTAAAATAACAAACAAAACACAGCTAACTAAGGATTAGAGGAGCTAACTAACCTACCCACAAAACAAAGATGAAAACCAACAACATAAACTTCCCTCAGCTCCCTCTCTTATCAATAACCAGGAGAAAAGATGCTCAAAAATAAACAAGACACTCACTCCAAGATAGTTGCTTAACACACCCAGCCCACAGCCCCTTTTAGCTACCCACACAGGCTAGGTAAGCTAACACACAGTCAGCAGATAGGAATAGATCACATTACCTTTTAGTCACCCTCACACGGATTTAACTATTAGGCTGCCCTCACACATGAGAAAATATATTCATAAACAACACAGGCTATTAGCATGAGCAGACACGAGAAGTTTCAGTCAAGTGCTGGGGAGAAGTGATCCTCCTTAGCAGCATCTGTCAATCAAACGTGTGTGCATTCATCTATGCTCCGGTAGTGAGATCACAAAATATTCAAACAAAACAATGCAGAATATATGCTGGTCAAAGGTTTGGGATTATTACGATTTGCTCACTAAAGCTGCATTTATTTGATCATGAATACAGTAGAAATAGTAATATTGTGAAATTATTATAAACTATAACCCTGATCTTTTTTTGTACCCATTCAAATGTTTGGGGTTTAAACAAATTACATTGTACATTACATTTATCAGACGCTTTTATCCAAAACGACTTACAGTGCATTCAGGCTATACATTTGTATTGTCAGTATGTGTGATCCCTGGGAATCGAACCCACAACCTTTGCGCTGCTAGTGCAATGCTCTAACCACTGAGCCACAGGAACACTTTAATTATTAAAATGTATTATTACAAATTTGAATTATTACAAATTAATTATTTTATTTGACAAGGACGCATTAAATTGATCAAAGGTGACAATTTATAATGATTTATATTTATATTTAAAAAGCAGTTTTTTAGAACTTTCGAATCATTAAAGAATCTTGAAAAAAACATAGTTTCCACATAATTGACTGAGCAGCACGACTGTTTTCAACATTGATGATAATCAGAAAAAAATCTTGAGCAGCATATTATCATGATTTCTGAAGATCATGTGACACTGAAGACTGCAGTTATGATGCTGAAAATACAGCTGCGCATCAATTACATTTGAACAAATATAGGCTACATTTATACTGCTCCACTCTCTCTCTCAAACATCCTCACAACGAGCAACAGCTGGGGTAATTAACCTGAGAAAGATACTGAGGGAGGGACAGAGCAGAGCACCCAACACAACATACAAGATCTACATTTATAATGCTCCACTCTCTCTCAAACATCCTCACAACGAGCAACAGCTGGGGTAATTAACCTGAGAAAGATACTGAGGGAGGGACAGAGCAGAGCACACAACACAACACAAGGTACAAGATCTACATTTATACTGCTCCACTCTCTCTCAAACATCCTCACAACGAGCAACAGCTGGGTAATTAACCTGAGAAAGATACTGAGAGAGGGACAGAGCAGAGCACACAACACAAGGTACAAGATCTACATTTATACTGCTCCACTCTCTCTCAAACATCCTCACAACGAGCAACAGCTGGGGTAATTAACCTGAGAAAGATACTGAGGGAGGGACAGAGCAGAGCACACAACACAAGGTACAAGATCTACATTTATGCTGCTCCACTCTCTCTCTCAAACATCCTCACAATGAGCAACAGCTGGGGCCCGTTTCAGAAAGGAGGTTAAGTGAAAACTATGAGTATGTAAACCCTGAAATGAGGGAAACTCTGGGTTTTCCTTTTCAAAATGGGAGGTTTGTCAAACCCGGGAAAGCAGGATAGGTCAAGCCCGTTTCTGAAAGAGAGGTAACTTATACTCAGAGTCAGTTACCGTGGTAACTTATGCTGTGAACCTAACCTGGTCGGAGCAGGTTTTCTTTGGTAAACCCAGAGTTTCTTTCCGTCTCCTCCCCTTTTTTAAAGTGTAAGCGATGTTTTAATACCTCATTCATTCATTCACGCTGCAAAATTGCTTTTCTTACTGAGTATTTTTGTCTTATTTCAAGTACAAAGATTTAAAAATTCTTAAGTTAAGAGGCATTTTCTATAGATGAAAAAATATCTAGATATTTAGTCTGTTAAAATATAAAAGTGCACTCCATAGGATAAGAAAAATAATCTTAATGCAAACGGAAACAAGAATGGGATTTTTTTAATTATTACCGCATTGATAATTTGCAAAATAAAATAAAAATTCACTTAAATTCAGTTTTTTTTTCCTTCATGGAAACAAGACTAAACTGTAATATTATTTATTTTATTATAATTTGTTTACACCGATTCATGTGCATATTTATTTGAGTGGTCCCATTTTAAATGGTAGTTTTCTTTAAAACATCGGAGATTATTATTTATCACATTATTAATCCTGTATGCAGATTTGAAGGAAAGTGTGCATCCCTCACACTCATTCTGATAATTATTTCCTGGGCTCAAATCCGTCAAAGAGGAGTTTCACAGGACTGTAGGTCATTTGTTAGAAATCGGTTTAAATTGCTAATCTGATAAATGACGTTCATACTTGATAACATCTTTCTGTGACGTCTGGAAGTAACCCAATAATCAGAATTTCCTTCAGGATTTCCAGTGTTGTTGGATGCATTGATGACAAGCATATCCCCACCATCACATCTTCTGAAAATGAAACTGATTACTGTATGGAATGGAAGGATGCCAGATGGAGGGGTAGTACGAGGCGTAACCACCACCACAGCTGTTAAATAAACTAATTATTCACAATTTTTGGTCATCTTATTTCCTAATACAAAAGCAAAAGTTATTCTTTTTACTTTTGGATTTGAGAAATCTTCCAATACTTGACCATCTCCTCTTCATCTGTCAGTGGTGCTGCTGCAGGTTCTCCCTCTGCCTTCTTGCCGTCTACAAGTCAGTAGTTCATTTTATTACTCGAATTAAGAAATTTATAATTATAATTATGTGAATTTATTTAATAATTATTAGAAATATTTAATTATGTGAAAAGAGTGTTAGACCATTTGGAAAAAGCTGCAGTGCGTTGAAATAGACATTGAATGGTATTTAATGTCAAATGTTTGTAAAGTCATTTAGCCCACACCCATGAACCTTTCATGTTCAAAGCTTTTCTTTGATTGAATTGTGTTTTTTATTCTTCATTTTTAGCTGCTGCCATGTTCTTGTTTCTTCTTTCTGTCTTTTTTTCCTTTTTTGTGGCCAAGGGATACCATTAAAATTAATATTATTTCAATAATTTACAGTGTTCACCTCTGTATTATAACAGTTATTAAGTTATTGACAGTTTTAAGAATTAAATTTACGCATTGACGGAAGTATGCGCTCTGACGTCTTTTGGCGGGAGCTGTTGCCATGGTGAATCGTAATTTCGGAGCTCCACTGATCATGACTTTTCATAGTCGTGGTGCACGGCGCCAAACTCAGAGTCAACCTACTTAGAGTGAGTAAACTAACACAATTCAGCCGTTCTGTAACCGAAAACTCTGAGTTCCCATCTCAGAGTAAGTCAACTCTGAGTTCAAGTTTAAACTCAGAGTTGGTTGAACCTCCTTATTGAAACGGGCCCCTGGAGTAATTAACCTGAGAAAGATACTGAGAGAGGGACAGAGCAGAGCACACAACACAACACAAGGTCCAAGATCTACATTTATACTGCTCCACTCTCTCTCAAACATCCTCACAACGAGCATCAGCTGGGGTAATTAACCTGAGAAAGATACTGAGGGAGGGACAGAGCAGAGCACACAACACAACACAAGGTACAAGGTCTACATTTATAATGAAAAGAAGACATCATGAACGCCCTACGGTGTAACATACTGAAGAATAAACTCTAGCTATAACCTGGTGTAGATTTCATTGTTAAACACATTTTGACATGATTGGTGATTTGAAACATACTGGTAAAACCTGTTAGGTCAAATATCCTCTGGTAGGTTGGTGAATGGGAGAAATATCAACACTGTATCAGTATTCTCAAAGTCGGAAACCATATTTTATAAATGATACTTTTCACATAAATATGTTTAATGGAGTGGATTGACCACCATTCAAAGCAAATCTGAGAAGGTCAAACATATTTTAGCATTAAATTAATGCATTATTACAGATATTTATACCAAAATCCAAACTCATAATAAAAAAAAAAATAAAAAATATATATATATATATATAAAGTAAAAAGATAAAAGAGTACAAGTAAAAATAGGCTATATCTAATAAAGCTAATATTGTGTTGACTGATTCCCATTCCTAATAGTTTTATCTACAACTAGGTATATTGCCATGATGTCACCTGTGTTCAACAATAACACAAATGTTAGACTGCCACAGAATATCTATCTGCACATGACTTGCAATGTTTAGTGTTTTAATGTTTAGTGCGCATTAATGCACAGGCTTCATGGGGCCTACACTAGAAAGGGGGCCCACTGGCTGCAAGGAAATTATATTTTTTTTATAATTATTTATATGGGAGTTTGCAGAAGTGACAACAGCATTCTGTAAACAAACTCACACACTCATTTTCAGCGACGCCCTGGTTGTAGTTGCCTATATAGTGAGTGGTTCAGTTTAGGTTCCCCCCACACAGTTTGTGTAGTTGGTATGTTCCACCGATATACTGTAAGCGGAATGCAGCACAATCAATGCATTCACTACTAGTAAAGTAGCCCAGCACAAGAGTGTCTATATGTTAACGTGCAGATGAACAAGAAAAACAACACTGCTGTGTGAAAGGAACTGGATCGGACAGCTTTCTGTAACATCATAAAATGCGATATTCAATAACACAAATGTTAGACTGCCACAGAATATCTATCTGCACATGATTTGCAATGTTTAGTCAAACTGCTTGTTGCTGAGAATATCGTTTAGATCCAGAGTAATTGTACATGAATGTGACAGAACTTATATTACATCTGCTTAAATTACCATTTTGCTAATAATACATGAATGTTATAGGCATTGCAGACTATGGGGTCTAAAGGTTAAGCACAGATAAGACTGTAAACAAAGAAGAGACTATAATGTCCTGTGTTTAGAGGAAACAAATTCTATTTATTAAATAATTAATATCTTCAGAGACCGAGGAGTGATATCTTGCTTGTCAGTCCAGATGTTTATTCCAGTGCCATGAAATCCACCTCCGACCTTTGAAATGTTTCTCCAGTAAAAACTCACTGTTACTCCAGAACGAGATGTTGTGTAATTAACTGGGAGTAATTGTCTGATTACTAAATTCATTAAGACTGGTGTTGTGTCTTTCACTGACAAGAGCACTTCTGCCTAGACTAATGTTCTGGTCTCATGAGGTGCTTTAATAAAGCAGGGAAGACAGCGGGAACATACAGACTCATTATATTGTTGCTGTGTCCTACTAAACAGCTGCTTAATAAAACAACTATAAAGTGACACAGATGCAGATGCTGGTGAATGTCATGGATCTATGCTTCGACTGGAATACTGTATATAAATATAAACACTGGAGTAAAAAAATCACTAATAACTTATTATTAATATAATTTGATAACTACTGTATATGGTAGGATGACTTATAGTTAACTAATTGCATTTAACTAATATGTTGTCACAATACAGGCCAGAGACAAGAGGTAAGAATTCAAACAGGCGGGTTTATTGACAATAGTGTGGTTTATTGACAACACTTCATGTGCACTTGCGGTCATTCGGCCTACAATGGCCGCAGCGTACGCGTCCGTTAAGTCCACGTAGGGTGTCCCATTCATAATTTTAGCGTTCAGAAGGGTGCTCGCGAGCGGCCGTTATGCGCCCTCAATCCGCACTTCTGCCGAGGCCTGCACTGGGGCGAGCTCTGCAACAGACTTCTACCCGACAGTCAAAGCGGCATTACTTCACGAAAGTGTGGACTCAGAGGAAGACCGCAAGGGTTTAGGGTGCCATTTGGGACAGGGCCGTGTGACAATGAGAGTCCTCAGATTCTTAGCTTGTGGTTATAGTAGCTTGTTCCTTTGCAGGTTTCCAGGAGAAGAACGGGATCGACAGAGAACGGGATCGCTGGAAGCTTCTAAAGGTAAGTAAACAACATGTAAGTAGTCAGGCGTAGTTCAGCGAGGTGAACGGTAGACAGGACAACGAGAGACTGATGCTGCGTTCAAGTCCTGCTTGGACCGTCGTACTTACGAGTTATTACGACACCGTGATAGCACACGTACATCTCAGAGACGTCTATTTGATGTTTGCATTTACATCTGCAAGACATATTTTTTAGGGTGTTTGCTCATCTGCAATACGTCTATTGGACGTTTCCTTTTAGATGTCAAATAGACGTCTACGAGATGTCTTTAAGATGATTATGATTTAGAATGTATGTAAAACGGACATCTGAAAGACATCTGCCAGACGTTTGCAGATTCTTTCCAAATCAAGTGATCTTTAACAGACATCTTGCAGATGTACGTGTGCTATCTGGGTTCAAGTCACTTTAGTCGGCAGAAGATGGCGCTTTAACTTTTCTACATAAGATTCAATGATTTGTTTAACTCTACATCTATAAAATAATGAATAGAGAATGTGCATCATTGTGTTTTTATTTTTTTCTGTTTTTATTTAATGAAGTTGATGTAAACCGAATAATTATATATTATATTATAATTATACAATAATATAATATGTTGTATGTGTAACTTATGTAGTTTTATTGTACATTACAATTTTTTTTTTTTTTTATTCATTTCAACAACTTTACCGACTTTACCATATCGTTAGTCTTTGGCTGCGTCCGTGGGGGGGGGGGTATGACGTCACTTTGTAGGCGGATCGAACCGTGAAACTGGTTCCCTTGACAAAAAGCCAATACAATTTTTCCACAGGCTTTTTGGATTATCGCAAAAAATAAGCTCTGTGTTCAATCATAGTTCATGAAACTTACACGTTTTGTCCATCAAGATAATCTTCACAAAATAATACATCTTTGATGAATTTTGAAGCCTAAATAAAAGCGCCAGAACTTAAAAGCTTTTTTTAATTTTTACTTTTTAGTCATTTAGCAGATGCTTTTATCCAAAGCGACTTACAAATAAGAAAAAGTAACTAAAACTATAAGTTAAAACTCTATAAATACTATATATAAACATTTAAGAAAATTGACAACATTTAAAAACTAAACGTTTAAATGAAAACATAAAATAAAGCTAAAAACAATTCAAAATATTAAAACAACAAAAGTTGAGTATAAAAATGATTCTAACATGACACATGACACACCCATATATATATATATATATATATATATATAGATATATATATATATAATTTCTTTTCCATGTAGTATGTTGAAGTAATGTTACTAAAATAACTCCAATTTATTCAAACTAAAACTAAATAAAATACATATAAAGACGTATTAAATTCATACATAATTTATCTAAAATTAAAATAGATAAATCAAACGGCAGTAGTTTATCAGTAATCCTACAAAAATAACACTGTCAAACACATGCTAACAAACAACAACTTACACATAGTACGAATTGGTTATAAAAACTAAAACAGACGTGAAACAAGCCATAAGAAAGAAGATTAATAAAAGCTAAACTTAGGCTATAAACGAACTACAGCACCCCGGTCGCTTGCCTTCAGCACGCTCCCAACAACGTTCTCAAACTTATTTGTAATATGAATTTTAATCCACGCTACCTGAACCTTTTCATATAAACTTAAATAAATACAAAACTAGAGCCAAACTAAAACTGAAATGAGACATTAGTAATAAATAGTATAGTGAATAAATGAAAGAATCATAACTGAAGGACATATGAAAGCATGTATTTTCAGAGGTGAAGTTTAACCTAACCTTGTGAAGGCTAAAAAGTCTTCGTGAATTTATTTGATGGGCCATTAAGGAGACACTAAATAAAATATTTATTGACTAGAGAGAGGGAATACCATCTTATTGCTGTCAAACATCTAAAACGAAGGACATCTGACAGCACAGATGTGACATGTGAGAGAAACAGAAGATGACAGAGGGAGACTTTCAGGGATTCAAGGTTTGGCTGGGTTCTGCTGCCCCATTAGCCCCTGTTGGTAGATGCTGGAACTGCACCTTTCTGGAGACAAATCTATTTGTTCTGTTGACTGAAGAGGCACAAGCTATTTTTATAATCACTCAATTATAAATAACATCTAGCAGATTCTGCAAGTTATTTTTCAGACCTCAAAACTTGTTTCCCGTGCCTCTCCACACAGCCTGTGCTTTTCCTGAAGGACTTTAAATGGCAAGCTGTGTGTAGCTGCGTGTTTTACGCTGTAATGGCCAATGAAAGCCTGACCCTATAGAGCGGTGAACGCTGGGCCACAGGCTCACTGTACCCACGCAAACAAACCTGTGTTTCTCACACACCACAAATGTGTTTTCCGGTATATAAGAAGATTTATTTCTGAAGGCAGGTACAGTATGCATCAGTCAGATCTGTAAAGACATTGCCCTCAAAGTGTTCAGCATGTGTTCTAAATTCACTAAAATAAATGAAAATGAATCAATTAGTGCCCAGATTTTCCTAGAAAAGTCTTAAAGTCCATAAAATAAAAAATAAAAAACCAGTGTCCAAATTTGTGCTCTTGCCTTTTTCTAAGTCACCACGGTATGAAACAACATCCCCACTATGGAGACATTTCAGTCTGGTTTAATGCTCCATGAGAAGTTTAACAGTGTTATGCATTTAGTATTCATTATACTGTAAAAATAACCACAAATGTAACAACTATGATATCCCTCTACAACACCTCTAACAGATACATTTGCAAAATTGTGTTCTTTGTACTTTTAACAGTTAATTCTGTTGAATACTACACTGTAAAATATTGCCCAAAAAAGTAAACGGTTGGAATCTACATATTAATGTGAAATAATTGCAAACAGTGTCATTTTGTTTAATAACTGAATAAATTACTGTTAATAAAAAGACTGCACTGTCACCATTAGTGTGTCTCAACTGGACCTTATTTCTTCCAGATGGTATGATGGTTTTACATCGTACTGCCGTATTTCACAATATAGTTGCAAAAGCAATGTTTCAATCCCAGAAATGTAAACACACCCAACAATCAATCAATAAAAAGCTAATTGAAACACTAAATCTTATTTAGTGAAGAACATGAATATTCAATATATTTTTTATATTTTATTTTTAAAATGTATTTTGTGGCTAGAAAATTGTCAATTCAATCTTTATCAAATAATTTATCATTTAAAAAAAATCTGACTGAACATATCCATAAAGTCCATAAAAACCAACATAAGCCTGACAGCTAGGTTTCTGATTGTGTCCCTGTTTGCTTCCATTGTTGCCTATGATTTTCACCTGTGGCTAGTTTAGTTTCCCTTTCTATTTGAATTATCATTCTGAGTCATTTGTGTCTGAATTACACACAGCGGTGTGACCCTAGGAGAAGGACAATACCCAAAATCAAATCACTTTTATTGTCACATCACCACAGCACAAGTGCCTTGGTGAGTGAAATTCTTGAGAGCGTGCTCCAGGCAGTGCAAAAAAACAAAAAAAACAATTTACATATAGACAGTACATACTTACAGACTGTACAGAAAACAATGTGCAAAAAAAACACATACATATACTCAGTACACACAGTGTAGTATAAAGACATACTTAGTTATCAATACACATTATACACCGTATATACACATTCTACATTATGTACACATCTATACATAGTAATATGTGAAGGTGCAACAGATTATACATTATACAACAGATTAGTTGTACAACAGATAGTTGTGCAAAGGTGCAACAGATTATACATATGCAATGTCGTTGGATATGCATTGTATGGTATCCAGTGATAGCAGATAGGTTGTGTCAGTGCAGTGTGTGCGTGTAGTCCAGTAGAACTGTGTTAATGTGCAGTGCATGGCATGTTGTGTGAGTGGGAGTGTGATTTAGGGTGAATTAGTTCTGACTGTTCATTAGCCTGAGGGAAAAAGCTATCCCTCATTTGGCTAGTGCGGGATCGGATGCTGCGGAGACGTCTTCCTGAGGGCAGCAGAGAGAGCAGTCTGTGAGACGGGTGGCTGGAGTCATTGATGATCCTCCGGGCTTTCCTTATACACCGCCTGGTGTAGATGTCCTGGAGGGAGGGAAGCTCACCTCCAACAATGTGGCGGGCAGTTCGCACGACCCTTTGCAGAGCTTTGCGGTTGCCAGCGGTGCTGTTTCCAAACCAGGCGGTGATGCAACCTCCGTGCAGGATACTCTTCACCACATGCAGGTGTAAAAGGATTTTGAGATGCTGCTCTTTATTAATCCAACACTTCTTCACCGTTCCTCAGGAAGTTGATGGTGTATGTTGGAAAAGTAGTTTTTGGAGA
>CM049794.1:25650263-25720263 GCA_027422405.1 Ptychobarbus kaznakovi
TTGAAATTGAAGTTCTATTGCACTTCAAAGGATTCTACACGGTCCCAGCGAGGAATATGCATCTTATCTAGCAAAACGATAAGCAATTTTCTCAAAATAAAATCTGTATACTTTTATGTATATTTTAATTAATATACTTTCTCATTTCCTCCTCCAACTTCAAAATTGTCCGGTATCGTTATTTCACCTTTTTTTGTAAAGGGTGTTTGACTTTTTGCACGTTCACTTTGTGAACACTGGTTTGGTACTTCTGCCAATGCCATTCGTGACCTTTCCAACGTAACTACATAATGCATGAGTTTGGGCTGGTGTAAGATGAGCATTTGTGGTTAAAAAGTATATTAATTGTATTTTTTTTAGAAAACGACCTATAGTTTTGCTAGATAAGTCCCTTATTCCTTGGCTGGGATCAATGTAAATACTTTTGATGCTGCATCGAAACTGCAGTTTGGAAGTTCAAACCGTTAGGAACCATAGAACTCCACTATATGGAGAAAAATCCTGGAAAATGTTCTAAAAAATTTTGCAACTGAAGAAAGAAAGACATGAACATCTTGAATGACATGGAATGTCATTCAAATTATCATAATTAAATTATCAGGAAATAAATTATCATTTTGACATAAATTATCAGGAAATGTTTACTGTGGAAGTGAACTAATCCTTTAACAGATATAATATAATCCAAACTATTTCTTTAAAAGTTCACATAGTGTCAAAGTGGCAAATACTAGAATATGTGGCTCTAATGTGATATAATGAATATGAGAAGAATGAAGCTGTGAAAGTGCTGGATTGAGGGGAGTTACTAAAGATCAGTCAAGTCAACAAAAGCTGCACAAATCTGACGTTGGTGCAGGTTTTTGGGTGAAGTGTGGAGCTCATGAGATTGATTTGTGTTTTCTGTAGAGTTTGCAGTCTCTCTCAGCTCCTCCTGAATCTACAGACGTAAATTATGATCTTTTCGGTTCTATTGTCTCTTTTGATGATCTGAGAGAATCTGTCCATCAGCTGAGAGACAAACTGGAGGATTTCTGCAAAGCGGAGCTGAAGGAGATCTCAGACAGAGGTAAATTCCTGGAGATTCATCTGATCTCAGAGACAAGTCCACCATCATCTCATATCACAGAGAACATAGATGTAGGGATAGTTTTCTCTTGACATAATACATTTGTATTTATAGAAAAAATGTCATATATTCCTTTTTTTTCTTATACATTTTAACACACGTCTATCTTTTATATTTACATTTATATAAACATATTGACAAACTGCAGGAAGTGTGTGTGTGTGTGCATAAACAACTTACACAGGAGATACATGTTTATAGGTATGTGATAAATTAATAAAAATTATTACTAGTGCTGTCAAACGACTAATTGCGAATAATCGCATCCAAAATAAAAGATTTTATAATTGTATGTGTACTGTGTATATTTATTATGTGTATATAAATACAAACACATACATTATATATATATTTTAAATATGTACATGTATTTACATGCATACATTTATATTAGTATAATTTATATTATATAAATATATTTAATATATACACATAACATATTTTTCTTATATATCTATATGTGTGTTTGTATTTATATATACATAATAAATATATACAGTTCACATACACACATATAATATGTAAACAAAAACTTTTATTTTGTATGTGATTAATAAAAAGTAATCGTTTGACAACACTAATTAATGCATATTTATGGCAAAAATCTTACTGAAAAAGAGATGATGACACCTCTCCATAAATCCAAAAGTCTTGTTTACTGCATGTGAATGTTTGTTTCAGTCTGAACAGAAGTACTAACTGACATTCATTCAGATTTACAATGTTTATGACACTGATTTTCAGAAAAAAATATTTGTCTTGTCGTGAACAAGCCTTAAAGTATTTTACTAAATTATTTATAATTAGACATTTTTTAGATTTTAAATATTTTAGGATAAAATGGTAATGGTGTTTTTTTTTGTTTTTTTTTAAAAGAGAACTACTTGTGTATACAATAGTTAAGACATGCTTAAAAACAGACCATTTGTTTCAGTTTCTACTACAGGTCCTTCTGTGCACTACAACCAGCCTCCATAGATTATTCACATCTTCTACATACTGCTGCAAATGTTACACCAACAAAGGTAGTGGAGATATTTTCATGTAAACGCAATATTTTCCACCTTATGGTAAAGGGGAAGAGAATCAATAAATTATCATTTGTTTACCTCTGCAGGGCCCAGTATATGGGATGAATTGTCTTCTTCCACAGAAACATATGTATCTCTACCCACAAACACACACCCCACCTTATGTGGAAGAGGATGAGGATAGACCTCATTTTGAATCCATTGTGCCTCTACTTGATAAGGTTGATGTGAAATCTGGTGAGGAGGATGAAGAGGAGATGTTCTGCAAGAGAGCAAAACTCTTCCGATTTGGCTCAGACACTAAAGAATGGAAAGAGCGGGGCATTGGTTGTATCAAAATCCTGAAACACAAAACCTCCGGGAAGGTTCGTCTCCTGATGAGGAGGGAGCAGGTTCTGAAAATCTGCGCTAATCACTATATCACTACCGACATGGCCCTCAAACCAAATGCTGGATCTGACAGATCCTGGGTGTGGTACGCTATGGATTGTGCAGGTGAAATACCGAAGGCTGAGCAGTTGGCCATTCGATTTAAAACAGCAAATGATGCAGCACTGTTTAAAGTCAAATTTGAGGAGGCTCAAAAGTTCCTTTCAGAATCCCCACAAGGCCAACCGATTAAAAAGAAATGTGAGACTCCAGAGCCTCAGGTTTCATTCAGAGAAGTGGATCTCAAAACCCTGTTTTCCAATAAGGAGGGTGAATGGGACTGCAATGTTTGCTGTGTAAGAAATGCTTCCACGTCTGTGGTGTGCATGGCCTGCAGCAGTGCAGCTCCTTCTACAGCAAAGGTGAAACCTGTAGAAGAACTCGAAGGCTCCTCCTGCCAAATGGTTTTCCTTTGGACTTTCTGGAGATTACGCTCTTCATTCTGGCCCCAGGACTGACATCTCCGACGATGAAGATGGTGAAATGTACAAAACTGAGGAGAATGATGATATTCAGTTTGAGCCCATTGTTCAGATGCCAGAGAAGGTTGACCTTGTTACAGGTGAAGAAGATGAGAAAGTTTATGCCAACTCCTCTGTGCACATTACTCCTTCGCAGCCAGATCCAGTAACAAAAACATTATTCTGCTTTGGCGAATCGTCCATAGGGATTAGTTTCAGTTTTCAGCCTATTCTCAGTCCTTCTAAGTCTCCATCTAAGCTAAACCAGAGCCAGGCTTCTGTTGATACAGATGATGAGAATGAAGCATCGCAGGAGGTAGAGCGAGATGGCCAGTACTTTGAGCCTCTTGTGCCACTTCCTGATCTTGTTGATGTCTCAATAGGAGAGGAGAACGAGCGAGTCCTTTTCAGTCACCGGGCCAAGTTATACCGCTATGATAAAGATCTTAGTCTGTGGAAGGAACGAGGTATAGGAAACCTTAAAATACTACAACACTACGAAACAAAGCATGTCAGACTCGTGATGAGACGGGACCAGGTCCTAAAACTGTGTGCAAACCATTGGATTGCTTCAAATATGAAGCTTGAGCCCATGAAAGGTGCCGAGAAAGTGTGGATCTGGAGTCCCTTTGATTTTGCTGAAGGACAGGGCAAGGTGGAACAGTTAGCAGTCCGATTTAAACTGCAGGAATCTGCAAATGCTTTCAAAGAAGTCTTTGAAGAGGCAAAGACTGCACAGGAAAAAGACACTCTACTCGCCCCGTTTTCTGCATTTTCTAAACCAGATAGGACATCTGGTGCTGTACAAAAGATCTTTGGAAGCCCTTCACCATCAAAAGAAAAATCTCCTGTTATTATTCCCAGTTCAAAATGTGAGGAAACAGGTGCCTCAAGACTGAAGATCTCTGAACCAGCAGTGGCCAGCCAGTCATCTGTTGGGACTCCTTTCAGCATACCAACAAGAAGTAAGCTATGTTCTGTGACTGATAGTTTACAAATAAAACTGGCTGTCCAGCCCTGCTCCAAATGCACCTTCCTGCAGTATTGAAGTAGTCCTAAAGATTATGATTAGCTGGCTCAGGTGGCGTTCAGCCAAGGCTGGAACTAAAGGCATCTCTGGTTTAGGTTGCAGATAGTTTCTTTATTTTTTTAATAAGGACATTCTTCACGTTGTGACGAGTCGGCTGCCTCGCCCCTAATTATCAGCATCTCCCCGTCCCTTAATCGCCGCCCTTCACCAGGCTCCCGACGGGAGTGGGTGTGTGAGAGAGGAGGGGCACTGAAACAGCCAGGTCTGGCGGCGTGTGATGAGGCACACCTGAAGTGAATGGAGCCTCATCACCGCCGCTGTTATATGCCGAGTGCGCCTCTCCTCTGGAGACCGGTCTCTTCCCCATGCATGCACGCTGGTGTCCTCGTGGGTCCAGGAAGGGAGCGTGGAGAGAGCAAGTGCCACACCCGTTACACGGCTGACGGGCCAGGATGCCGGGCCGTATAGTCCCCGGAGGGGCCGTGGGCCAAAGGAGGATGAAGCCGCTAGGAGAATCCGCCGCCCCTCGCGCTCCGGACCCGAGAGGGGAGCCCGTGCGGCCGCCGGACTCCGCCCCTTACCTGGACCCTTCCTTCCAGAACACTGCCCCTCCTTCACAACCCGCCCAGCATGACGAGGACACCAGATCCCCTGTTTATTTTGGACACTTCATCCCCTTTGGACACTTTTATTTTATTATTTTATGTTCAATAAAAGCCTCTCCGAGGCCTGACGCCACACCCACTGTGTCTGTCGTTTGCTCCTCCCGCCACAACGTTCATAGTCTTGTTTGGGACAGTTGTTGGAGTTAGTGGATGTACATGCTGTGAGGTGTAATTGATGATTGACTCATATTGCACAGCTGAGGTGGTAATGCAGTGTGTCACGTGTATCAGATGTGCAGTACTGTATATGTGTCAATAATTCAGCAATTACTGTTTATCTCACAGTAAGCTTCATCTCAGGACGTGTTCATGCTCATGCCTTTAGGTTCTTAAACGCTCTTGCCTGTAAAAATATCCTCTAATTACAATCATAACAGTGTAATGGAGGGAAGCAGTACACATCGCATATCAAGTCGCATATCAAATTATTCTAAACATTTATCACATATGCCGGTTTTCCTTCTGTCATGCAGCCCTAATGAGCTCTTGTGACTATTGGTCAGCGATGTCCATCTCAGGGTCCATACAGGTGCTGGAAATCCTTAAAAATGCTTGAATTTGAATGGATCACACATGTTTCTGTTGAGCTTTTGTATGCTATGATGAAGAAGTGATGAAGAACCCTGTTGAAAAAAACAGCATATACTGGTTAGGTATGTTTTGAAGCTGGTTTGAGCTGGTTTAAGCTGGTCATGTGCTGGTCCCAAGCTGGTCCTGAGCAGGAGCTAGTTTCTTAGGACCAGCTTGGGACCAGCACATGACCAGATAAGAACCAGCTTAAACCAGCTCATGACCAGCTAATCAACCTAACCAGCATATGCTGTTTTTTTCAACAGGGACATTTTTAAAACAGCAGACTTTTGTTCAGTGTGTGCACTCACTTAATTCACTCTCTTGAATTTTCTCATCATAAACAATAAAGTGCAGATATGAAACGAGCCATTCATTTTGCAGTTTAGACAGTTAGATTAGACGCTATGAAATCCATGTTTGGATTCATTACAGTTAATCACTGAGAAGTTTTGATTGCAGATTAAATAGCAGTAAATGGTACAAGCAGCTTTGTGAAAGGAGACAGACTCAAGTATTACACTTATTTGAGCAGAATATCTCAAAAGAGATTGCTGAACTCCAACTCCATGTTTTCAGTACATCAGCATCAGATTGCATGTGAATGGTTACCAGGTTAGGTTAAGTAAGCCACATTGATTTAAGAGAAAAGCCCTGAGTGGGGGATTTAAGCTCTTGAAATCTGGTGCCTGCAGTCATGAAAGTTTGCCTATGCTTGCTTGTAACCAATGCAAGATAACAAACTAAAAAATCAATGGGCAAATATTGTGACTCCAATTTTTAATTAAGCATATGACCTATGAGCGAGGATCGGGCTCAGAGAGTAAAGTTCAGCGACACTCATTCAAGCTGTCAGTCATCATTTGCCTGCTGAATGTTGTTAAGCGCATGATGTGTGTTTGCTTTCCTCCAGCAGGTCTGTCTTTTGGATTCGCATCTGCAGGTGGGTTTTCATTTGCAGAATTGCCAAAGAGTTCATCAGAATTTGCATTTGGTAAAAAAGGTGAGTGCTGTCTCTACCTGTTCACCAGTGTTTCCCATTTTACCTGTCTGATACATTAGACAGAAGCATTCAATTTGTTTGATTTTTTTCATATTAAACAGTGCAATCCAGTTCACAAGTCATTCTACTGAGTCTTTGCTGAGCAATCATTACATTTTTTTAAATGATTACATAGTCAGTATGTCTTCATGTGAGATTTACATTCCGTCACCTGAACCAAAGCACAAGAGAGAAAAGTTTTTTGGCTTTTCTTGAACTGCTGCTTTCATCAGTATGAGGGCTGAAGTCAATATTTACACGAAATAATACATTCAATTTTGATTTATTTTTCATTCCTTCAGAACACTAGTGACACTTTATACAACACTATGTATTCTGTGCTAGTAACCCTATTTCTGTCATGACAACTCTTGGAGGGATTTGCATGGTAATGTACATGACAATGTTAATGTATTTGGTCTTGGCAGAATAGATCTGCTACACTGCTGCTGCGGCAAACCCTGCTGCCTGTGTCTTCACGTCTATATGGTTGTTTACACATACAGAGGGAGACGGGAAAGTTGAGCAGCTGGCAGCCAAGTTCAAGACTACAGAGCTGGCCGAGTCCTTCAGACGAGTGTTCACCATCTGCCAGAGCCGCCTGTTGCAGAATGACGCCGCTCAGATGTCTGCCGCCGAGGCGCTTTCTCAAGAGTCCAACCCTGTGGTCTTCTTCGACATCGCCATAGATGGTGAGAATGCTGGGAGAATCATCATGGAGCTCCTTGCTCACATCTTGCCCAAAACAGCAGAGAACTTCCGGGCTCTGTGTACAGGAAAGAAGGGCTTCGGTTACCGCCGGTCCAGCTTCCACAGGATCATCCCGGACTTCATGTGTCAGGTGAGGACATACCGTCATTATGTAAACTCACCGATGATGTGTTCTATATGAAGACAGCATGAACATTAATTTACATCAATGCATTGACCGGATCAGTTTGTTTAAATAAATTCTCAATGTCAAAACAATCATTATTACAATTCTATAAATTCAACAAATAATGCACATCTGTCAGTAATGCCCAAGTTATTCTGCTGCACAGATGTCTTTTAACAGTTGTGTCCAAAGCAACTGAGGAGCAAGGTTATTATTATTATTATTATAAAAATTAAAACCATAAAAAAATATTTGTTACTTGAAGTAAAAATTTTTTTACTGAAAATATGAAAAACGTTATTATGGGTTCCAGATAGTTTCCATTTTCATTTAAGTTGAAGTACTAAAATGACTAAAACCAAACAAATTGATGTAATAAACATGAATAAAAACTATATATGAAAAAAATTCCTCTCAGGGTGGTGATATCACCAACCAGGATGGGACGGGAGGAAAATCTATCTACGGAGGGAAGTTTGAGGACGAGAGCTTCGAGGTGAGGCATACGGGGCCGGGACTGCTGTCCATGGCCAACCTTGGCAGAGACACCAACAACTCACAGTTCTTAATCATCCTCAAGAAAGCAGAGCACTTGGACTTCAAGCACGTTGCCTTTGGATTTGTCAAAGACGGCATGGATGTGGTGAGGAGAATCGGAGAGCTGGGCGCTAAAGACGGGAAACCCACAAAAACCATCACCATCTCAGACTGTGGACAGATTATGTGAGATTTTCTACACAAACCAATGTTCATCATGTTTGAGACTGAGTTCCCCAAGCTCTTATTAAATCAGAACTTGTGTATGCCAAAGTTTTATTGTTGTCCTCTTTGTGTGTTAATCTTGATAAAATTCATACTTGCAAAAAATTGGAAAAAAACTTCTAAAAAAATGACTCTCTCTCCAGAGTTTCTTCATATTTATAGGGGCTTAATTGGACAGAATGTGAATATTTCCTTGTTATATGTCTGTATTTCTGAGCACATGAGGTTACAAAACACTTGATTGTCTGGATCTAATAAAAGACTCTCTCTCCAACTCCTTTAGTTTTGACCTGTAGAAAACTGTTCACGCATTTAAGTGCTAACTTGCGCAGTGAGCAGAAGGCATATATATTATTTGTTGATAAATGTGCTCTTCAAGGATAGTTTCAACTCCCTTTTTCTTTTTACTTCAGATGAGACGTCTTGATGAGACTAAACTCCACTCTCGGTGTCATTAAAAATCCCAGCACATCCTCGTAAAGAGTGGGGTGTAACCCGTGTGCGGCCAAATTCCCCCACTGCCAATCATGGCCTCCTAAAATCCCTACACTTGATTGGCTCTATGTCTCTCTCTCCTCTCCACCTGTAGCTGGTGTGCGGTGAGCGCATACACTTGATTGGCTCTATGACTCTCTCTCCTCTCCACCTGTAGCTGGTGTGCGGTGAGCGCATACACTTGATTGGCTCTATGACTCTCTCCTCTCTCTCTCCTCTCCACCTGTAGCTGGTGTGTGGTGAGCGCATACACTTGATTGGCTCTATGACTCTCTCTCTTCTCCACTTGTTGCTGGTGTGTGGTGAGCGCATACACTTGATTGTCTCTATGTCTCTCTCTCTTCTCCACCTGTAGCTGGTGTGTGGTGAGCGCATACACTTGATTGTCTCTATGACTCTCTCTCCTCTCCACCTGTAGCTGGTGTGTGGTGAGCGCATACACTTGATTGGCTCTATGACTCTCTCTCCTCTCCACCTGTAGCTGGTGTGTGGTGAGCGCATCCACTTGATTGTCTCTTAGAAATTGCGCATCCACTTAGAAATTGACATTTTCTAAGACCATTTTGTGTGTTTTAATATAAGTATATGATATATTTTATGGAATAAAATAATATATTGCCCCCTGTAAGCTCCCCTGCATGATATTGTCTGATGTCTGTTGGCATTACAAGCCTTCCCAATCCACATCACTTTAAACCCAATGTACAGTAACTGTTGTCTGCACTGTGTTGTTGGTGAAATAAATAGGTGGACATCAACTGCTGGTCTTCATTTAATCTGACAAGATAAATCATCTGTGTTACAACGTGATTTCGCCCTTTTAAATTCCTCTTCCATGCAGCGACAGTCCAGAAAGGGCAGATAACATTCAAGCAAGCAAAAAATATAAAATAAATATAAAATATAAAAAAAGAAAACATATCTGACAAGATAAAACATCTGTTACAACATGTGATTTCACCCTTTAACCCTCTGACGCATGAATTATTAAATCTCAAATAAATATTTTACTAAATAATATGTTTGTTTTTACTTTTAAATAAGTGAAAAATCATGCCAAAAAAATGTTGTCATACACATGAGAGCGCAAACACATCCTCCAACAAGTGCTCAATTTTCACACACTAATTTTGTACTTAATATACTAAAAATTATTATTTAGTGCAGTGGTTCTCAAAGTGTGGTACGTGAGCTTCCTCTAGTGGTACGCAGAGGAATCTCTGAATGAAATATAAATTAGGCCGTGTGTCCACGAAAGCGTTTTTTTTTTTTTCAAGGCTAACAATTTTTTTTAATTGTTTTAAATGGGAGTGTCTTTTTCATACTGAGCACTCGGGTGTTTTTTTCTCGGTGCCGAGAGTTGAAGAATGTTCATCTTTGGGTAAAACTTAGCGCTCATCGCTGTCCCCTTTTAGTCAGCTAACCAATCAGAGTGGAGAAGGGGCGGGACTAATACCATCACACCCTGCTTTTCCTACGACTGAAAAACAATGGAGAAGTTAATATTGCTTGTCTCAGAGTATTTATGTATTTACCAGATGGAATTGCCGGAGTACCATAATATTGTTATAAAAGATAATGCTTGGAGAAACATTTAATTTGCGATGCATCTGCCATATTACTTCAGCGAATATTCCATATCCATATCATTGCAACCACATACCAACCACAACCTCAACCATATACTGTAAAAACAAATGGACGTAGTGTCCGTGACGTCACCCATAGGTTTCTGAAGATAATTTTTGAAGCTCAAAGTGGGCGGAGCCGGCCGTCGCCATCTTGAAACGATGTCGCTCCCGGATAATCGAAAATTGGCAAAAAGACAGGAGGTGGGTGGAGCTGGTTTCTGAAACCACACCCGCCTATGGCGACAGTGGTGACGCCAGCGGAAATCCACCTGTCACTCAAGTGGCCACACCCTTAATTATGCAAAACTTTAAGGCTTAATATAATTTAAACGGATGTATGCGGATAATTTAAATTCAGCCCCCTCACATTTGTCAGGAAGGGCAAAATTAACTATGTAGACCAAAACCACTTTTTGTACCAGGCTGTAAACATGTTTTTTTCTGCTGTAAAGTTGGGCATTTTAACATGGAGCCTTTTGGAGCCCGCCTTTAGCGGCCAGTCGACGAACTGCAGTTTTAGTCATGTCTGTGTTGGCTTCACGAGAGAGAGCGGGAGGTTGCCGCTTGGTCTTAAATGAAAAAAACACAAATACGCTGCCCTCTCAAGCGCTCACAGCTGGGCATTTTCAAATGGCTTTGGTGGACACGTGGCCTGATTGTTGTTACTTGCAGCTACACAAACAGCCTGTGTTAAAAAAAAATTAATCAAGTACTTTTTTAAAAGTTAAATAACTGTACTGTACTGAAGATTAAATGAAAATGTATTGTAGCTACTTAAAAGTTAAATAAAAACTAAGTTACTGTACTTAAATATTAAGTACGGTAAATTTTTATTTAATCTTTATGTATGTAGTTTTTACATTTATTTATGTAGTACAGTACAGTTTTATTTCACTTTTAGGTACAATATATTTTAATTTAATAATTACGTTTTTTATTTAGCTGGAAGTAAGCACAGTGCAGTGTTAATGTTCAAACTGTGTATTTACAATGTTTTAAGAGGCTGACAATAATAAATATTCTTATTAGGAATAAAACTGACTTGGTATTTTTACTGTGCACAGTGCTACTGCATTTTAATGTTGGTCATAATGGTGGTACTTGGAAAGCCAACTATTTTCTGAGGTGGTACTTGGTGTAAAAAGTTTGAGAACCACTGCTTTAGTACTTCTTAAGATACACTTGAGATAAACTAAAATGCACTTTTAACATACTATCTCTGTATTTATAAAATGTATTTACATAATATGTTAAAAGTGCATTTTGGGTCATATTCATGGTGTCTCAAAATATCAGAGTTGAGTACACTTAGATGATCTTAAGTTTATCTTAAGAAGTACTAAAGAATCACTTTTAGTATATTAAGTACAAAATTATTGCCCGAAAATAGAGCACTTTAAGTACATTATGGAAGTGCACTTGTTTTTCACCTGGTAGTATATATGTATACATGCCTACAGTTTCATATGACCTAATAAATAAATATAGACTGTACACATCAAAATAAATGATCAAATCTGAAGACTATTTAATATTTCTGTTCAAGAAAACCACTCAAGTGTAAATTCTATCATAATTTTAATAAAACATTAAAATAAGGCAGAACATATATATAGGCTCATGGGCAGAATTATACCCTTTGGTGCATGACGTCCACTGTAGTGGACCGATATATTTTCTGTCACAGAACAAAATGTACAAGAAAAATATTGTTAAAAACTGGATGAATCTATTTCTGACATCCTATTTAACTGAAAAAATATGTTTGTACCTGTCTGGTTTTCTGAGAATAAAAGTAATTCACACTTATTCCCAAGGGACATGGTGCATACCCTTTTCCTGCCGCCATCTTGAATATATTATGCAATATCTCAAAACTAAAAAATACATAAAAATACAACAATTAAATGGAATTGTAGACAACACGTTGGGGCTTCGCCAGTTGGTGGTTGGGACATCCTGTTTGGCCTGTTATTGGCTAATTAATCCTGTTGATTAATCAGAGTTTAATCTAATCTTAATCTAAGATTAATCTGTAGAAACTCACCTCTTCTATGCAGAGACAGTGCAGGAAGAGAAGAGGAGGAGCAAATACAGGAAATTAACATTTACACTTCAGTCAGAAATTTAAAGGGGAAGACACACACATATACAGATCGGGTATACATTTGAACATTTTGCTTAATTCTACATATGAAACATGTATAATACGGTCCATACTTGTTATACCAATATATATTTGCCTCAAAACCATTTCTAGAAAATACAACAGAATATATTCTTGGCCTGTGTGAATTATATTGACAAAATACATCATAAAATTGCATCTGTGCAACAGGTGCCTTAGTATGGTGTCGCATTGCTGCCACATACATATTTGTTCACTCAATTATGTCGTAGTAACAAGATGTTATATCATTTAAACAACATATTTTATCATCATAACCAGATTTTATGTCATTAAAAATGACAATTATTTTGTTAAAACAAAGAAAATGATCATTAAAATGACATTTAATCATAACAACAACATATGTCATAAAAACTATGTTTTCCCATTATAAGAGATACTATATTGTTGCATTCAGGGGCGTGTCCAGGTTTTTATAATTGGGGTGGCAACTAGGTTTGCCACATAAAACCAGTATGCAGGCAGCAAACTTTTCTTGCAATTTCTGTTAATTGTATAAATTAATAATTAAATTTTTATTTTAATATTAGATCAGTATCCCTTTAAATATGCCCTAACCAAAGTGAAGGATTAAGACAATGTCGCTGACAATGGGCAAACTGTCAGGTTATTTAAATGCATTTGTAAGAGTGCGACTGCATGTTAATTAGTCCAACCTGTTTGTGCAACATCTTCTCTACTAATAGTGAAACTGGGTTCCCTTTCAAGGGAACTCCGTTGCATCGATATGACGCTTTGGGGAACACTTTGCGTGATAAGTCTTGAAGCATATGTGAAATCAATCCAAGGTGAAATTGGGACGTCAGAGCGGGTGACGTCACGAACCAGGAAGCTATAAAGCCTGCCCAAACGAACCTGTCACTAGCTGTTTGTGTCTTCACAAGCGCTCTGTGTGAAACTGTCCTTCTCTTATTTGGTGTTGTCTGTCAGTATTCATTACTAGATATGGCGAGCAAGCATCCTCTGTGTTGCCTGTTTTGGAGAAGAGCATGCACAGTCAGCGCTCGAGAGTGCATCATAATGCTATATGCTTCCCTTACGGATGCTCCGATCCTGCCTGGCGTTCTTTCGCGAGGACGCTCAGGCTCGCGTTCCCCAGGGCTCTGGTCCCGCTACTGCCGAGGCATAGCGAAGGCTGCAGTCCTGGGGTTCGCAAATGGATCTGTCAGCGGAGGTAGAGACGGGCACTGCCTTCTCTCTGCCTTGACCTGACAGGTTCAGTGCTTCGTATCAGGGTTGGGAAGCATGCACTGCGGTTTCTTCCGCCCCGATCGAGGCACAGACACTGCAGCTATCTGATTCTGAGAAATTAGATGCTGTAAGTGCCAATGCAAGAGATACTGAGGATTCGCCACCTCAGTCTCGTGCTTATGAGGAGCTAGTTGAGGTTGTGACAAGAGCGGTTGAGAAATGATGTATCGATTGGCCAGCAGAGAGGGAGGACGTTCATTCAAAAGGCAAACTTGAGAAATGCTTCTTACCATCTCGTGCACAACCTCAATGCCGGGGATTACCGTTTTTCCACAGAGGTGTCGAGATTGTGGGAGAGACCGGTTTCCTATAGAGTCTATAGTACACAAACTTCACACTATTCCTGTATATTAAATAAAAAAAGAGCATGGTTATGGGGAGATGCCTAAGGTGGAAGAGACGCTCACATTCTATCTCTCCCCTGAATCATCCTCGTCCACTAAATCCCCGGTATTACCCACTAAGCCAGTGAGAACTACATCAGCACTAGTGGGAAAGGCTTATTCAGCGGCTGGTCAGGCAGCAGCATGTTTACACACTATGTCGCTGTTGCAAGCCTACCAGGCTGAATTATTAGCAGATCTCGATGAGGGCGAGGGTATTGGTCCGAACGCAGTTTCCGAACTGCGTCGAGCCACAGATTTGTCTCTCAGGTCCGCCAAGGAGACGGCTAAATCAATCGGCTGGTCTATGGCAGCCCTGCTGGCCACTGAGAGACATTTATGGTTAAATCTGAGTAACATTAAGGGAAAAGATAAAAACTTCCTTATGGATGCTCCCATTTCTTCCTCTGGCCTCTTCGGCGATGCAGTGAATTCGGTTGTCAAGAGATTTCAGGAGTCAGCCAAGCAAGCAGCTGCATTCCAAAAACTCCATTTTAGTTTATAAAATTTATCATGAATGTTGTCTGCAATGGTTGTGAATAGTTCAGTAATCAATAGTGTGATACACCTGTTGCATGCTAGCACAATTTGTCTTATGTATTGGTCTAGTTTTGCTTTGTTTGTAAATTGTTGTGCACCTCCACATGGTATGTTCTAAAGTGGGAGGAGCCTAACTATATAAAAGTGCTCCTGGCAGCCATTTTGAAAGATGTGTTTTTGGAGTGTGTTGAAACTGAGTGCAGGTTGTTGTATTTTTGGGCCTGAATATTGGCGTAGCCAGAGTACACCCGTGAGCATCTTGTAAATAGTTTGAACAGTTTTGGTATATATCTTTTATTTTTCCTTTCTTTCTTTCTTTCTTTTTTTGGTGAAACACCAATGTTGCACTGAAATAAACACCCTGGACTGAATTATTCCTTCTCTCGTCATTGATTGGACACCCTCTCCGCCGGTACACCCCTAAAAGTTAACGTTGAGACAAATCGTGTTACAGATCAGATCCGAAGACTGGTTTGTCACAATAGATCTCAAGGACGCATACTTCCACATATCCATCCTTCCGTGTCACAGGAAGTTCCTGAGGTTCGCTTTTGGGGGCAAAGCATACCAGTATCGGGTTCTTCCGTTCGGCCTAGCATTATCACCCCGCACTTTTACGAAATGCGTAGATGCAGCCCTGGTGCCTCTTTGACTTCAGGGTATTCGCATTATGAACTACATCGACGATTGGTTGATTCTAGCTCATTCGCATCAGTTGGCAGTTCGGCATTGAGATGTCATTCTTGCCCACATGAAAGAGTTGGGGTTACGGCTAAACGCCAAAAAGAGTTTGCTTTCTCCACTACAGAGGACCACTTTCCTTGGCGTGGTATGGGACTCAACGTCGATGTAGGCGTGCCTGTCACCGGCACGTATAGAGTCCATCCTGTCGGCTGTGAAAAGAATAAGGCTAGGCCAGTTTCTCACTGTCAAACAGTTTCAGAGACTGTTAGGTCTTATGGCAGCAGCATCCAATGTGATACCTTTTGGACTGTTGTACATGATACCCCTGCAGTGGTGGCTCAGGGCAAAAGAGTTTTCCCCAAGGGGCAACCCCTTTCGCATGATCAAGGTCACGCGGCGATGCTTTTGTGCCTTGGTAATGTGGAAGAAATCTTGGTTCCTGTCCTAGGGCCCCGTGTTGGGAGCTTCATATCATCGCAAGATGCTAACGACAGATGCCTCTCTCACGGGCTGGGGAGCGATCTTAGAGGGACGCTCGAGTCAGGGTCTGTGGAAGGACCATCATCAACCGTCTGGAGATGTTGTCTGTATTTCTTGCTCTCAAGAATTTCCTAGCAGATCTCAGGGTTTACCATGTGCAGAGTTCGCCAGGATCGGGTTCTACTACCTCTCATTACCCCACGGTGGCCGGGCAGAGTATGGTTCCCAGATTTAATATCCCTTCTCAACGGGCCTCCTCTGGAGCTCCCCGTCAGGAGGGACCTCCTGTCCCAAAAAGGGGGCTCGATATTTCACCCTCAACCAGAACTGTGGAAACTGTGGGCTTGGCCTCTGAGGGGGCCCAGCTTATAGACTCAGGTCTCTCAACAACCGAGGTTGTTGAGACAATTCTCCACTCCAGAGCTCCCTCCGCGAGGAAACTTTATGCGAGGAAGTTTTCACTTCTTTATGCCTCAGCTGGACCCAGAAGCCCATTGGAAAGTTTTCAGTGCTGGAGTTCCTGCAAGATCAGCAGGACCGGTTAACTGCTGGGCAGTTGTAGCCCCGTCCTGGAGTTCCTAAAGGTTTATGTCAGCCATAAGTGCTTAGCCCCGTCCACTTTAAAAGTTTATGTGGCTTTGGTGGAAGTCATTGGGGAAAGCTTACCACATTCCTTTGGTGGAATCTCGTTTCCTCCGTCATTGGAAAGACCCCCTGGTAGGCTGAGGTTTCCTCCGTGGTACTTTGAGCTCGCACCAGGGTGCCGACATGGGATCGGGCCATTGTACTACAAGGCCTTTCCCATGGGATCGGGCTCCCTTCGTACTACAAGGCCTTTCCCTGCCCTTAGAGGAGGTGCCGGCCAAGTTTTTCGAGACCTTAAAAAGCGTTATCCTCCTTGCCATTTCATCTGCCGGCCTTAAGAGGATATGAGTTTTTGACCTAAAAAGCGTTATCCTCCTGCCATTTCATCTCTTAAGAGGATATGCACCCTCGATTTACAAGCACTGGAATTTGCACCCACGTGCTGGCATGGTTAAAGCATTCCTTCATCCTAGACATGGTTAAAGCAGGTTATTCCGTTCCTAAGGTTAGTTCCTAAAGTCCCTAATAATGGCAATGGCAAGGTCATTATGCTGCAGCTGTCCTCCTCCTTTTCAGAATGCGGACCAGAAAAGCACAATATGCTTTGCCCAGTGCGGGCATTAGATGCTTATGTCCACAGAGCTGCCCTGTGGCGTAAAAATCAACAGTAAAAAACAACAGTGTTCGTATATTTTGGACCTCCTAACAAGGGGTCTCCTACATCTAAGCAAAGCAAAGGATGAAGTGGGTGGTCCAGGCCATCTCCTATGGCTGTCCGGTCCCACTCGACCAGAAGTATGGCGGCCTCTAAGGCCCTTATATCAGGAGGCTGGCTCCAAGAGGTTTGTGATGCGGCAGGTGGGTCCTCACCGACATTCATCAGACAATTTATTCTTTATTCTGGACTTACCACAGTTTCCAACCTGGACTCTACCACAGTTTCCAAGCTGCTCGTTAATTTCACACAGGACAGGCACTCGTCGCTATGGTGGTGTTATAATAAAAATTCCCCAAAGCGTTAGATTTCACGAAGCAGACAGGTTCCCTTGAAAGGGAACGTTCTATGGTGGTGTTATAATAAAATTCCCAAAGCGTCGATTGTAACCTTGGTTCCCTGAAGAGGGAACGCAACGGTCATATATCCTTCGTGTCTGTAGGCAACTTGAAAGCTCAGACTTCAAGAACTTCCTAGTGACAGCTCGTTTGGGCAGGCTTTATAGCTTCCTGTTCTGAAGAGGGAACGGACGTCATATATCCTTCGTGTCTGTACCCGCTCTAACGTCACAATTTCACAGACTTGGATTGATCAAGCTTCAGCATGTGCGTTTGGGCAGGTAACCTTTATAGCTTCGTTTTAATTACTGGTTCGTGAAACTATGCTATTAATAAATCCAGGACAGTGTTGACTGTCACAATTTCATTTTCTGGGTTCCTGGATTGAATTTCACATGTGCTTCAAGTAAGTAACTGTCTGTTTGTGTGTCTATATGTTTTAATTACAATTACAGAAAGGTAGCTATTAATAAATCACAGGACATAATTAGAGCCACCTGTAATTTTCTGGGTTCCTGGCATTAAACTGTTTAAAATGTAAGCTGTCTGTTTGTGTCTACAGGCTACAATTACAATATTGAGCACCTTCCAGATTTTATAGAGCCACCAGGTATCTAAACAGATTTGTTTTATAAAAAAAGGCATAAATTAAGGCCTTTTTTAAAGACTCCATGCACAAATAAAACATCAGATTGGTCTGGTTATGTTTTTTTTAAGAAAGGCTTTTTAAGGCCTTTTTTAAAGACTTGCACAAATAAAACATACAATATAAAAGTACAATACATATAAACAGTTTTATAAAATACTAATTTTATAAAAACATTAAATACAAGTTTTTGGGTGGAGCTGCCACCATACAATAGTTCGATACCCTTGTGGCCATGTCCCTGTTTTATAAAAATACTAATTTATAAAAACATTAAATACATAGTATTGTCTAAATTCAGCTTGCCACCATTACCACCCTTATGACATGTCCCTGAACTCATCAGCAGTAGTATTGTCTAAATCAGTCCTACTTAACATTACATTACTTGTTTTATAACTGAAAATTTCAGTTCCCTTTAAAAAAGTCATCAGCAGAACTAAACAGTCCTACTTAACATTACAGTTTAAAACAATTTACTGAAAATTTCAGTTCCCTTTAAAACAGTCTCAACAGAAACTCCTAACAGTTTACATTGAATTAAAACAATTTACTGTTTAAAACCATTTGTAAAAGAAACTCATTTGTGCTGTTGAACAAGTGGCATTGAATATCAGCCTGATTTGTTAACATTGTAAAAGGGCAGAACAAGTTGCATTTCACTGCCTGTATAAGTAAAATGGGCAGAGCCGACTGCCTGTATAAGTTGGCACCAAATGCCATTTCATCAAAATTTCGGGTGGGGAGAACGCTTGGTTGAGCATTGCACATCTCAAAATCAAAACCCGGTGCAAGTGTTTTTATATCACTGTATTTCTGAAGGAAACCGACAGTCTTCAGAAATGTTTGGATAACATTTTCATTTCATCTTACATGTAATGTCTGATAAAGCAGCGTTTGTGAGCGGAGCTCTGCTTTGTGTACAGCGTTACCGGGGAAACCTTGTCTATGAAGGTAATTTTACGTCATAAAGATTTGCATGCGTATGGTAAGATTTGTGAAAGTGTACATAAGACTGCAAGCGTAAAGTAATTTGCAAGCACAAGAGAAGCAGCTTTGTAAAGGTGTAAATCGCGTTTTAAGCGCAAGAAAAAAATATTTGCAACATTTTGCTGTTACTCGTAAGTGTAAATTCATGTATTGTGAAACTGCAACTTCATGCTGACACTAAATAAATATAATCTGCATTCATATGACTCAATTTTTCCGCGCTTACACTTTGGCACGTTTTTTTTTCGCCAAAATACGGTCAAAAGCACTGCAAGCAACCCTGGAACAGTGATTTGCAAGCGAAAACAAGCAGTTTTAAAGAACTGCAAAAACGGACCCGCGTGACCCGGAGAACCAATCTGTATGTGTAAAAAACAGACTGTCAAATGTCAAATAAATACTTGTTGTGTTATGTAGAGTAAAAAGTTCCCGAAGTAGTAAAGCGAAATAATCGATTTCGATTTGTAAGCTCCGTCTTTCTTGTTTTTATATCTGCGCTTGCACGTGTTTTTTGGACGATTCTCTCTAACTGAGATTTGCAAGCGCTGAGAGGTGCAAGCGCGAAGGGGAGGCGGGTTCCACCTTCTTGTAGCCACTCAAAAGCTCAGCTCTCGCTGACTCTCCATTACTCTTATCTGATTGGTTCAAATAAACACATCAAACGCCAAGACATGTATCTTCAGTTAGTTCGGGACGTTCCTTGCTGCCGGAATGATACTTTTATCGTACACATGCATAAAAAACTAATTAAATAACAACTAATTAATAATACTTTTTTCTTGCGCTTAAAACGCGATTTACACCTTTACAAAGCTTCTCTCTTGCGCTTTCAAATTTACTTACACTGCAGTCTATGTACACTTTCACAAATCTTACCATACTTTCATGCAAATCTTACCATACGCATGCAAACTATGTAAAATTACCTTCATACTTGTCTCTCTCCAACAGCGCCTCCCGCTGGCAGATAATTCATCTGCATATACAGTGGCATGCAAAAGTTTGGGAACCCCTTGCAGAATCTGTGAAAATGTGAATAATTTTAACAAAATAAGAGAGATCATACAAAATGCATGTTATTTTTTATTTAGTACTGTCCTGAGTAAGATATTTTACATAAAATATGTTTACATATAGTCCACAAGACAAAAAATAGCTGAAATTATTCAAATAACCCCCTGCAAAAGTTTGGGAACCCTTGGTTCTTAATACTGTGTGAGGTTACCTGGATGATCCACGACTGTTCTTTTGTTTTGTGTTGGTTGTTCATGAGTCCCTTGTTTGTTCTGAACAGTTGAACTGAGCACTGTTCTTCAGACAAATCCTCCACGTTCTGTAGATTCTGCAGTTTTCCAGCATTTTTGCATATTTGAACCCTTTCCAGCAGTGACTGTATGATTTTGAGATCCATCTTTTCACACTGAGGACAATTCAGGGACTCAAACACAACTATTTATAAAGGTTAAAACATTCACTGATGCTCCAGAAGGAAACACAATGCATTAAGAGCCGGGGGGTGAAAACTTTTGAACAGGATGAAGATTTGCAACTTTTTTTATTTTGTTGAAATATATATATTTTTTCCATTTATTACTGCCCTTCGGAAGCAACAGAAGATACTTGCATGTTTCCCGGAAGACAAATTAAGTACAATTTACCTTGATCTTCAAATTCAAAAAGTTTTCACCCCCCGGCTCTTAATGCATCGTGTGTTCTTCTGGAGCATCAGTGAATGTTTGAACCTTTTTTAATAGTTGTGTTTGAGTCCCTCAATTGTCCTCAGTGTGAAAAGATGGATCTCAAAATCATACAGTCACTGCTGGAAAGGGTTCAAATATGCAAAAATGCTGGAAAACTGCAGAATCTACAGAACGTAGAGGATTTGTCTGAAGAACAGTGCTCAGTTCAACTGTTCAGAACAAACAAGGGACTCATGAACAACCAACACAAAACAAAAGAACAGTCGTGGATCATCCAGGTAACCTCACACAGTATTAAGAACCAAGGGTTCCCAAACTTTTGCAGGGGGTTATTTGAATAATTTCAGCTATTTTTTGTCTTGTGACTATATGTAAACATTTTATGTAAAATATCTTACTCAGGACAGTACTAAATAAAAAATAACATGCATTTTGTATGATCTCTCTTATTTTGTTAAAATTATTCACATTTTCACAGATTCTGCAAGGGTTCCCAAACTTTTGCATGCCACTGTATATGCCGCCACAAATAGTGTAACTCTGTGGGACTATGGTATAATAAATTCAGTTTAATAACAGTTTCACTGCAATTCATGTTATAATGTTAGAATTAAAGAACAATAAACATAATACATATTACCATTGCACTTATCTGTACATAGTCAATGCAGTTATTTTTAAGCAGTTGTCGACATCCTATCCAAAACGTGATTTAGCCAAAAACAACAACAACAATAATGTTACCACTTTAATATGTCTTGTAATATCCATGCGTGCAAAGGTTCTGGCAATCCTCTTGTTCAGTATTCTCGGGTCTGAATTGATTTGGCAATATTGACGAACTTGCTGTTTTGGAAGGGGCGGGGCTGTAACACTGTCTAAGCTGTTTGCCAATCACAACGCACTGGGACAGCTAACCAATCACAACACATTTAGTTTCTCGGAAGGCGGGCCGTCTTCAAACCTGGAACTAATCGAGCAGTTTGTGTCAGGCTGTGGAGAAAGGTATAGTAATAATGTAAATTATGTGGAAAAAAAATACGATTTTCAAACAACCAAGCATGAGAGCATGTTCTAGTACACCCCCAAAACAAAATCAAGACTTCGTAAAAGAGCATAATAGGACCCCTTTAATACTGTGGAAATTATTATTATTAACCTAAACAAAGGCAGAGAAAATAACTAGACATTGCAAAGATTAGGGAAAATACAGTTGTAAGAAAAGCTATATGAGAGTATAAGAATCAACAGGAGAGGACAAAACAAAAGTCCCATCTGTCCTATTAATAGTATTTTCAGTAATTACAGCTGCGGTGTTCATTTGTGCAGGATTGTATTAGAATGCTTGGTTTCATAAATGTTAATAGAGGGGAAGGAACTGGTTTATACAGAGCTCGTTTATATCCTAATATTCAGACGGGCGTTCTGTTCGGCTTAAACGGTTCTGGCCCACAACTAATTATCATAAAGGCCTGAATGTGGAAAAATAGACGTCATTCAATTCTGACTGCTGGCAACTGCGTTAGCATGCATGCTTTTTGTTTGTTTGAAGGATGAGGCAGTTTTCCAAATAAGCCACAGTGGCCACTAATTACAGTCAAATCTATTTTCTCTATCGTTTGGCAGCAAACCCAGCGCCTCCAGCAAAAGAAAACATTTCATCCCTTAATAACCCCATCTAATAAATATATATTCAGAGAAAGCTGTAATTATGCTTTTCATCTCTACATCATTTTGTTTAAATTGACCATACAATGGGGTCATAATGGAATCAAATTGTTAACGAAGATAATGTTACAGATTATGCTTGGCATGAAATGTTATAAATTTTTATCACTTGTCTCTTAAGATATTAATTAAAATTTGACTTTGGATATAAATAGTTTTCTGTATTTCAGTCCTGAAGCATAATTTGCTGAATATTTTCACACCGAGGGATGTTGTAGTATGGTCCTTGTTCAAAATGAATTGCTCTGAGGAGGTTTTGAACACAAAGACCTTTCTTAACGAGTTAACAAAAGGCTGAGTAATGTTCGAACACCACTCCAGAGTCTCGTCTCAAACACACAGCGTTTCATGCACGCACTGTTATATAGTTTGGACAATAATCTTTTACCATATATGAGTTATTGGAGGATGATCAATAGCTGTCATGTATGTATTTCTAGGTCCTGAACAGATTCTCTCCATATACGAGTATTTTTCACTGCAGACCTTAACACACAGTACTACACACAGTCAGATTAATATCAGTAGATAATAGTAGAATAGTTTTATTTTATGAATAGGCATAATTCAATCAATTATAATGATTTGAGATTTCTGAAAATATTCTACAGCAGCTTCCTCAGTTTTTTTTTAACCAAATCATCTCTTGCTACACAACTCATATTTATAAAAATACACTCTCTTCCACCTTTAAATGTACACTACACAACACCAGTGCTGTAACATAGTAAATGAGTGAGATGGTAAAAGATGGGTATTAAGGCTAGAGCACCCATCTACGAGACAGAAGAGACTGCTGTAAAAGAGCAGACGTACAGTATACACATGACTGGATTACTGAAAAAAATTAGCTGTAAGTCCATTCTCATGTGGTGCTTAAGTTTTTCTTCTTATAGGAACCAATGGCACTTTATTTGACATTTCTGCAAGACTTACTTTAGTCTTGCATCTGTGGAAGCTGAGGAGGAAACCACTAATGAAGTAGTGATGAAAAGAAAAGAACTGCAAAGGGAAGAAAGATGACACATGGCCAGAGAAGAAAGCAGAAGTCAAACAGAGAATAAATGCTTGGTAAAATAGTGGAAGCAAGAGGTAATGAAGTTAACTAGCATGTTAGTTGCAATCCAAATGCTAAAATATTGGTATTGTCAATGAAGCATCTTAAAACCCGAAAGAAAGAGCGTGGACGTTTGTATCATTGAACTAGGAGGGGAAAAAAGTGCAGTGCAATGCAATTAAATAAAGCATTTTCGATGCACATTCACACCCAAGAAGTGAAATAAGAGAAAACTATGAAATTCTGAATTTTGCTCGACCTAGACACACGCACGCACACTGATTATTGATTGCATTGATAATGAAGTGTTAGCATGAAAGCACAATCAAACTGCATGCAAATAAATTCTCATGAGAGACACACATTAGCTAAAGCCACAGATCATTGATGGACAAATGCATTTAGCAGAAGTAAGCATATTAAACAGCCATTGCAGGAAACTTCTAACCGTTATTTAGACATTAATAAAGGTACACACTGAAGACGGTGCATTTCTCTGAAAACAGCATCACTGGAGCACGCTGCAGGTGTGATTGTGAAAAATAAATGAGCTAATTGGAGAAACTAATTCAGTTCAAACCAGTTATGAAAAGACACAGGGTACGAATGTTAATTTCAAACGTCAACTAAATGAGTGAAAGCGTGAGGAAATAGCAATTAAACACTAAACCTGTCATCTGTGCACTTTAATAATTAGTGTTAATTTTCTGGCATTAGAGTTGGTTAGTTAGGGTGAATGAACGCAGTGCCATCAGTGAGATAAACGTCCTCCTTTCACAGTTTCGTTGGCGCTTATGAAACTATTCATGTGTTTTGCAACCAGAAGTTTCGTTTTGAAATCTGAAATCAAATTCCAGTGACGCAAGCATCACTCATTAACACGTCCTCCTGTCTTGAGTTCAGAAGCGTGGAAGCAGGAGAAAAGATGATCAAGAGAAGCGTCTACAGCAGAGTACACCAGAGACAAACACATCTACTCTACCTGCTTTTTGCATTTATTCTCCCTCATATTGTTTCAAATCCATGACTTTGGTTCATCTTTGGAACAGGAGTGAAGATATTTTTGTATGTCCTTCCATTGAAAGACCACATAAAGTAATGCAAGACTTTGATGCTTAAAGATATTGTAAATGTAATACGAATCTTATCCAACTCTTCTGAAGAGGCATGTCTGCTTTATATGATGAACAGATTTAATTTAGGCTTTTATTGACATATATACTTTGAGTAACACACATAGATAGAACTCATCAAATATGGTAAACAAACGCTCAAACGTGGTACTGCTAAAACACAAAGCTAAATGAAAAGAACACAAACATAAACACCCTTGTGTCTCATCTCAGGGACGTGATAAAGATTGTATGTTTTTAAGAAAGGCAGTGTGCAAAATAAACCGGCAAGGATGAAGTCTAGCGTGAGCGTCCCGTAAAAAGAGTTTGTTCCGTGCAGGATTATTCAGACTGATTCAAACACAGTCTAAGGGCTATCCCAATTCTCGTTTTGATCGAGGGTAGGGGTAAGGGGAAGGGGTAGATAACCCTTAAAACCAAGCATTTTCGTGAGCTTACTTGAAACCAAGGGGTACCTAGAACACACTGCGGCCAGATCATCCAGAGAGTCCCATAAATGTAAGTATTTTCGGCTTAAATAAATGATTGTCTTGTTTTGTGCTCTACACAGTCCTGTACATATATATATTTGCAACCATGTTCTTAATCAAAACGTTTTTAAAAATCGCTAGTTTTCTACGCTAACGTTACATTGCTGGTTTGCACAACAGTCCCGCATTTCTCTGACTAGAGAAAAACATCACTAAAACCCACGTAATCGACACACACACACTTGCAGACGTTTGTGATCAACACTTGTCGCCTCTGGTGACGTAGCAGCCAGCTAGTGACAATGTATGATGACGTAACAGTAACCAAGTGGCGTCTCATTTCATAGGGGGATGTTTTCACCCCTAGCGCTTACCACTCGGTTTCGAGGGACAAGGGCTAGGGGTAAGATGAAGGGGTAGGGGAAGGGGTAAGACAGAGAAATGGGATTCACCCTAAGTGTTCATGAATCTGATTACACTGGTTGCTCTGTCTTTCTGATTCTCTAAATAGAACTGGACTCCAGAAAGATGTTTCTTTGCCATTGTTCTGCGGTAAAGCTCTTTTTCTGTCGTCACACTGCTGTGTGCTTTGTGTTTGAATGTGAACAGTCACATGTTCATTCTGTTGTGAGAGATTAGTTTTAATGAAAAACTTTTGGGGCTGCAGATTAACTAGAGTATATACAAACCCGATTCCAAAAAAGTTGGGACACTGTACAAATTGTGAATAAAAAAGGAATGCAATAATTTACAAATCTCATAAACTTATATTTTATTCACAATAGAATATAGATAACATATCATATGTTGAAAGTGAGACATTTTGAAATGTCATGCCAAATATTGGCTCATTTTGGATTTCATGAGAGCTACACATTCCAAAAAAGTTGGGACAGGTAGCAATAAAGAGGCCGGAAAAGTTAAATGTACATATAAGGAACAGCTGGAGGACAAATTTGCAACTTATTAGGTCAATTGGCAACATGATTGGGTATAAAAAGAGCCTCTCAGAGTGGCAGTGTCTCTCAGAAGTCAAGATGGGAAGAGGATCACCAATTCCCCCAATGCTGGGGCGAAAAATAGTGGAGCAATATCAGAAAGGAGTTTCTCAGAGAAAAATTGCAAAGAGTTTGAAGTTATCATCATCTACAGTGCATAATATCATCCAAAGATTCAGAGAATCTGGAACAATCTCTGTGCGTAAGGGTCAAGGCCGGAAAACCAATACTGGATGCCCGTGATCTTCGGCCCTTAGACGGCACTGCATCACATACAGGAATGCTACTGTAATGGAAATCACAACATGGGCTCAGGAATACTTCCAGAAAACATTGTCGGTGAACACAATCCACCGTGCAATTCGCCGTTGCTGGCTAAAACTCTATAGGTCAAAAAAGAAGCTATATCTAAACATGATCCAGAAGCGCAGGCGTTTTCTCTGGGCCAATGCTCATTTAAAATGGACTGTGGCAAAGTGGAAAACTGTTCTGTGGTCAGACGAATCAAAATTTGAAGTTCTTTTTGGAAAACTGGGACGCCATGTCATCCGGACTAAAGAGGACAAGGACAACCCAAGTTGTTATCAGCGCTCAGTTCAGAAGCCGGCATCTCTGATGGTATGGGGTTGCATGAGTGCGTGTGGCATGGGCAGCTTACACATCTGGAAAGGCACCATCAATGCTGAAAGGTATATCCAAGTTCTAGAACAACATATGCTCCCATCCAGACGTCGTCTCTTTCAGGGAAGACCTTGCATTTTCCAACATGACAATGCCAGACCACATACTGCATCAATTACAACATCATGGCTGCGTAGAAGAAGGATCCGGGTACTGAAATGGCCAGCCTGCAGTCCAGATCTTTCACCCATAGAAAACATTTGGCGCATCATAAAGAGGAAGATGCGACAAAGAAGACCTAAGACAGTTGAGCAACTAGAAGCCTGTATTAGACAAGAATGGGACAACATTCCTATTCCTAAACTTGAGCAACTTGTCTCCTCAGTCCCCAGACGTTTGCAGACTGTTATAAAAAGAAGAGGGGATGCCACACGGTGGTAAACATGGCCTTGTCCCAACTTTTTTGAGATGTGTTGATGCCATGAAATTTAAAATCAACTTATTTTTCCCTTAAAATGATACATTTTCTCAGTTTAAACATTTGATATGTCATCTATATTCTATTGTGAATAAAATATAAGTGTATGAGATTTGTAAATTATTGCATTCCTTTTTTATTCACAATTTGTACGGTGTCCCAACTTTTTTGGAATCGGGTTTGTATTTGTAGTCAAATTATTTAACCCTGTAAAGCCTGATATGGGAAATAATAGCCAGAAATATATATATATATATATATGTGTGTATTTGGAAACGGACCGCTTTACTGAACTTTAGACAAAATCTTTAGAATCTAAAAATCCCTTATCAGAATTAGTTTTATTGCTAGGTATGTTTACACATACGAGGAATTTGTTTTTGTGACAGAAGCTCCACAGTGCAACAGAATGACAGCAACAGAACAAAAACACAGATAATAAAAAGAAGAATTAAAAAAGAACAAGTAAATAAGGAATAACAATATACCAATGGACAATTGTATGTGCAGGTATATCACATTGGACAGTTTTGTATGTACAGGTATATTATGTGCAATTTAAATGTAGACTAGGTATGTGTGTTGGATAAATAGTGTGTGTACCATAATTTTTGTCACGTGTTCATGAGATGGATTGCCTGAGGAAAGAAACTGTTCCTGTGTCTGGTCGTTCTGGTGCTCAGAGCTCTGTAGCGTGGACCAGACGGTCACAGTTCAAAGAGGGAGTGTGCTGGATGTGAGGGGTCCAGAGTGATTTTAACAGCCCTTTTGCTCACTCTGGATAAGTATAGTTCTTGGAGAGTGGGAAGGGTTGTACCAATGATTCGCTCAGCAGTCCGGACTACCCTCCATAGTCTTCTAGTAGGTCCGTAGGTCATATTTGGTCGATAACTAGAGCACTTTCATCAGGTTTCTCAGTGGGTGCGTCACTGAGTGCGGAGAACCTGTTTAATGTTTTAATCGTAACGGAAGAGCGGTGTTTTAACCTGCGACTATGCCGCCTCACTGTCACCCAATTGCCCTGCTGCACGGGCTCATCCGGAACCGAACAATGTACAGGACTCCCTGAGCTAGTCGCATCCAGAGCCGTATCTACAGCCCTCACATTCTTACTATCCTCAACTAAAGTTTGGATGCGTGTCTCTAGTTCTAAAATCTTCTCTGTCAGCCTAACTATTTCCCTGCATTTATCACATGTGAATCCCTCGCTGCTGACAGAGATAGATACACTAACAATGCAAACAGTGCAAAAAACAATAGCAGGAGAAGAAGCCATTACTCACCGTGATTGATGAATGATTCCAACTTAACTTACCACTTACCACTGTTTACCCCTGTTATTTGATGAACTTGTGAAAAACGGAGCGAGAGTGAAATGAAACGGAGCGATAAAAAACAAGAAAACAGTAATAGACGAGAGTAGAAACATGAATGACAAGCTAACCGGCTGACAAATGCTAATGCGCTGCACTCGCGGTTTTAGATTAAAAGCGAACAATCAAATTAGTCATATTAGCTTGATAGATAATATAATATAAAAAATATGGTGGGAATTAAGTTATATTTGACTACTTAAACAGAGTGAAAGTAAGATAGAGATTCAACAGAAAACGAAGCTACACTGAGCTACAAACGCAAACCTCTCAGCAGCACGGCCACAGCCAAACAGGAAGTGAGATTAGGGCAGTGTCACAGTGACACTAAGTAAGCCCTCACACCCAGGGGGCACGTCTCGCCTTGAGATTGGTACGCCAAGGTGACGGCATCCACTATCCAGTGGGCCAACCTCTGTTTGGAGACAGCCTTCCCTTTCTGCTGAGCTCCGTGGCAGACAAAGAGCTGCTCAGAGCTTCTGAAGCTCCGTGTGCGGTCCACGTATATGTGCAATGCTCTTACGGGACACAGCAACGCCAAGGCTGGATCTGCCTCTTCCGAGGGCAGTGCTTCCAGGTTCACCACCTGATCGCGGAAGGGCGTGGTGGGAACCTTGGGCACGTATCCAGGCTGGGGTCTCAAAACAAGAGAGTAGACCGGCCCGAACACAAGGCACTCTTCGCTTACCGAAAAAGCTTGGAAGTTCCCGACCCTCTTGATGGAAGTGAGCGCGGTCAGTAGCGCTGTCTTAAGAGACAGGAACTTCAGCTCGACTGAGTCCAGCGGCTCAAAGGGGCCCCTCTGAAGTCCAGCCAGGACGATAGAGAGGTCCCAAGAGGGCAAAATGGGTGACCTGGAGGGATTCATCCTCCTGGCACCCTTCAGGAACCTCACGATGAGATCATGCTTTCCCAGGGACCGGCCGTACACTGCATCGTGGTGAGCCGCGATAGCAGCCACATACACTTTCAAGCTGGAGGGTGACAGCCTACGCTCCAACATTTCTTGCATGAAAGAAAGCACTACTCCAATCGTGCATCTTTGGGGGTCTTCTCGGCGAGAAGAACACCAGTTTGCGAACAGACTCCACTTCAGTGCATAGGTTTGCCTAGTTGAAGGAGCCTGGTCCCGGGGCAGCGGTGGTCGGTGCATCACGCCGGGGCAGGATGTGCTGGATCGCCTCGGTCTGCTGCTGTACCGCCGAGAACTGCTGGGCAAAGTCCTTGACGGTGTCGCCGAACAGCCCCGCCTGCAAGATGGGGGCGTCGAGGAAGCGTGCCTTGTCGACGTCCTTCATCTCTGCCAGGTTGAGCCAGAGATGGCGCTCCTGGACCACCATGGTGGACATCGCCTTCCCAAGGGACCGCGCTCGTAGAGCGAAGTCAGTTGCAGTGCGCAGCTCCCACATCAACCCCGGGTCGGTACTACCCTTGTGCACCTGTTTGAGTGTTGAGTTATTATAAAAATAATTTGAAAACTTTCTGTGAGGTGTAATTTGACAAACAGCATGAGTTCTCCGCGAGCTCTCTTTCTTTCCCTCTCAAAATGCGCAAATGGCTTCATATCACCACATCGCGTCTGCACTATAAACGAGCTGCACACTGCACGGTTGACACAGGAATTGTCACAGTTTACATGCATCATCACTAAAGTTTATAATTTGCATTTCTTTTTTAAGTTTGCCAGTATTTAAACTATTCAGCACTCGCGCGCTCTCCAGTGTGCACTCTCAACAATTGCCCCATTGTAAAAACAAAAATACACAGCATGATCAAACATTTAATTACATATTTTAATCCCCCCCTCCACCACTCAAATAAAAAAAGAAATCCTCCCTCCCACAAGAGTCACCTAAGAGGAGAATTCAACCCATTTTCAAAAATGAAACTCAGGACCTGAATGAATGTCTGTAAAAATCCTGATTGGAGAATCACTATAAATAAGTCTTTTTTATCATATAGATAAAAACAGAGATAAAAAGTCCCTCTAAAACATAGAGGGACACTCTCTGTTAGGAGAAATCATGCCCGCTCCCTGAGAAAGTCAATATTTAAATTTTCTTTAATAAAAATAGCTAGAGATGCCAGAATTCTCTATTACATTCTGCTGTGCTCCTATGCACACGATGTTCAAATATGTTGTGCTATGGTATGCTCTCTCTCTCTCTCTCTTGAAGGGCCTTTTTATTTAAAAAATGTGCTTTATGTGCCTTTTTCTGTTTGCTTGGTGGCATTTGTAAACTGCAGTAATAAAATAACTTGAACTTTTCAATATCTTTTTACATCGTTTATTTTTGCACCAAATTATAGTGTAGTATGGATAACTGTATTGATAAGTATCGAATCAGTATCAATAAAATGTAAACGATACCCATCCCTACCCCAGAATCGATCGCAAAGTACCGCCCCTCCGGGAACACTTGCTGAGAGCCCCCAAAACACGCCCCTGCTCAGACCCTGACGTGATGCTAAGCACTTTTCCACGTCAAAGACAGTTTTTATAAATATGAGTGATGGCGTGGATTTAAGCATATATATGATCAAATCTGAGCGTACACACACTTTATAAATCAGGCCCCTGGAAACAAAACGCTCCTCAGAAGATGTGAGATGAAGATCATTCCTCCGCTGATGAACAGTGAAAGTAACAAACGCTCCTCAGAAGATCCTGATGATCAGATTTGAGACTAAAACATGATTGATGGAGAAACAAGTAAAGCTGAGCTGCTTTACTAAGTGTTCATCTGGAGATATGACTGCAGTGATACACTGAAGCAGCAGCTGAACACAATTACACTAAACAAGCTTTTACTGGAGTCTATACTATAATCAGACGACAGAAGACATGAGGAGATTATGTGCAAGTTTACCAGCAAGGTTTTGATTATGTTTATCATTTAGAAATGTGTGCATCAAATATGATACAGTAGACTATAGAGTTAAAGAGATCAATGAAACTGTATTCTCTCTTAAGAAGACTTTTTCTTCTTCTGAGTCCATTAGAGGGCCATTTTTGGTTTTAACTTCGAGAGTACAAAGCAGTGTTATAGTCTAAACACAAAAAGCAATTGATTTAATCTGAGCGTCGTCTGGGCCGATGTGTAATCAAACACAGTGATCTCTACAGGGAGAAGAAAGAAACCGAAGAGACAAGTAGATCAAAGATGCATTGGGTTTCTTATCAAATGCCAGCGTATGTAAATGAAGCCGTCAGGAGCACAAACCAGACACGATAAAGGCTTTTAATTTTCTCGAGCTGCTCATTTAAATAACTCAAGACGCAGTCTACAGAGAAAAACCCTGTCACAACATCCAGCTCTTCAGCACGACCTGAACGCTGCTTTCACTCAGGTCCAGTATACGATTCTCCTGCTGAGGGGAGGATTTAAACGAAATCACATGGACAAGCTTATTTAGGTGATGATTAAGTGTCACACAGCACTGATGCACTGGACTTGAAGTTATTCTCTAAACACCTTTCCTATGGGCCTTCATGCATTTCAATACAGACAAAAAACAACATTTTGCAACGTCAAAACATGCATGAAGTCCCATATTTTCACGATTGTGAGAATTGATAATCAGTCAGTAATGACTTGAGTTTCAGTGATTGCCTCATTTCTAAAGAGATGTAAAGCGTGTGAGTCCTATCACTGCTAAACATGTCTCCCAAAAGAAATACAATCCCAACTCTGTGTAATACTGACAGGTTTCAGAGGCAGAAAGCACCGATCTTGCTCCATTAGCAGCATTAATTCTGACATGCGTTCGTGTGTTTGTCCTCTCTGTTGACGTGATTTGTTCTGATAACACAGAGAAGTTCAGAGGTCAGTCAGTGAAGCATTAACCAGCCGCTGTAAATCCCTCTCAAACCTCACGGGTTTCAGCTTTGCCTCAGAGCTGGATCTGATGTGCACCGCAGCAGCGTTTCTGAGCGAGGTCCCGGGATGGTTTCTGTGGACGGGAGTCTTCTTCCCCGTGATGGCTCTCCTGCTGCTGCTCATCGCTGTCCTTGGCTGGAAACTCAGAGAGAGTAAGACACCCGTCAATCTAGACGCACAGCATATACATTACCTCAGGGGTATAGCCATCATTGCAGAAGTGAGGGGGCAGAAATGTATGTATATCACATTTCTGTAATGTATATAACCTAAAAGTTTTTGAACAGTATGATTTTTAAGAAGCCCCTTCTCACCAAGCCTGCATTGATTTGATCCCAAATACAGTTGTACTGTACAACAGCTGCTTTCTATTTGAATGTATTGTCAAATGTAATTGATTTCTGTGATTAAAGCTGTATTTTCAGCATCATTACTCCTGTCTTGTGTAACATGATCTTCAGAAATCATTCTGATTTGCTGCTCAAGAAACCTTTTTAATTATTATTATTATTAATATTTAAAAGTTTTCAGGATTCTTTGAGGAATATAAAGATGCAAAGATCAGCATTTATCTGAAATAAAAGCTTTTATAAACTATATCATTCAAAAGCGTAGAGTCAGTATAATTATTTTGGAAAAGAACTGATAGAAATTAATACAGATAATAATGATAAAGACATTTATAATGTTACAAAATATTTCTGTTTCAGATAAATGCTGTTCTTCTGAACTTTCTGTTCATCAAAGAAACATCTGCATCATCATATAATAAATGTTTTTTTATAATATCAGAATGATTTATGAAGGATCGTGTGACTGGAGAAATTATGTTTTCAGATTTGATATCACAATCAATTAAAATATATTCAAATAGAAAACAGTTATTTTAAATAGTGGAAATATTTCAAATGTTTTGCTGTACTTTGGATCAAATAAATGCAGGCTTTCTGAGCAGAAGAGACTTCTTAAAAAAAACATTAATATTAATGTTCATAAACGTTTGACTGGTCGTGTATATGCAACATTAATTTTTCTCTTTAGCTTTTAATTGGCTTATAAATCAAATACACTGCTGGACAATAACCAATAATATTAAATTTGTTTATAAACTACAAACACTTTTGTATCACATAATAAGGCAGAATATTTTATATACTGTAATGAATGATATGTCACTTACTGCATTGTTCATATACGTTATTTATTACCTGGAGATGACTTGAAAAACACAAATAAACCCTATATTGCAGACCTGCCTTTAAAATATTTTTGAGTACCAAAAATACTGGGGGGGGGGGTTGTTCCTAAAATATATATCTTTGATCGCCCCCTGGTGGCTGGCTGCAGTACAGGTCAAACCCCGCCCTCTCCATGTAAACGAATGGGAAATATAAAAAAATACTTTATTTTATTACAAAATTAATTACACTTCAAATACAATTTTCCGAAATATGGTGTTGGTCATTTAAGGTAGTTGTTATCACGCTGATATATGTTAAATTGTTCGTTTTTGTGATAAGTTTGATTTTAGCTAGTAATTTGAAGCTATAAAAACAGGGCGTATCGTTATGGTTGATTGGGTCTGCGGGAGTTTGATACCGCGGCTCCACCTCACGACTCTACTGCGCAGACTCGGGCTCCAAATGATATAATTTACTCAAGATGGCAGCGGCCGTACTGAGATGTAGTAGAAAGAAGCGGAGACGTGTCGTCCATCTTTTTTTACAGTCTATGGGACAGAGGCGTAACCAGGGTTTTGCGTAGTTCAGAGTGACGAATCGTACCAGCGTACTTTGAGTTCAAAATGCATATCCGTTACGCAAAATGCGTACAGGTTGGCAGGTCTGATATTGTTGCAATCGCAAATTCGTCCGTTTGTTTTCTGTGAAAACAGCTGTTTTCATTCAGCCATAGCTGGACATTTGTCCACATTAGGAATATTTCTAGGTCTCAGCGTAATCTACGCCCCTGTATTACCTTTCAAAAGTTTAAGGGCAATAAGACATTTTTATAGGCCGAGTTTATTTGATCAAAAATATAGTAAAATTGTGAAATATTATTTCACTTTAAACAGCTGTTTTCTATGTGAATATATGTTAAACTGTAATTGATTGCTGTGATGCGCCAGTCTTCAGAGTCACGTGATCTTCAGAAATCATTATAATATGATGCTCAAGAAACATTTCTGATTATTATCAATGTTGAAAACAGTTGTGCTGCACAATTTTTTGTGGAAACTGAGATACATTTTATTGTTCACTATTCTTTTATGAATAGAAAGTTTAATTAGCAAAATTATAAATGTTTTTACTGTCATTTGGGATAATTTTAATGCTTCCTTGCATAACAGTCTCAATGGCAATAACGATAAATAATGAGTTTGAGTGAATGTGTAACTCTACATTATATTTATTTGCAATATGTCAAATGTGTATTTACTAAAATATATGTATGAGCTAGGTTTAAAAGCTTCAGCTAGACACTTTAAATAATTTTGAGATTCAAACTTACAACAGTTGCATGATTTTTAATATTTTGGTTTTCTGTCATAACGGGTGTTAAACCATCCCAGTCTTGATATATGCACTAACACCAGTTAATCATGTTAATGCATCATCATCAACGTAAGAAACCAGCGAAAAAAATTAGACACAAACCTTTTCACCTTGATTTTAAAAATGGCATTTTTCATCCCTTAACTTAATTTATTAATTGTGTTGGAACAGCAAATAAAGAATGAAAGCAGCATGTGTGTAAATGTGTGATGAACCGATTGTGAATAATAAAGTTTGAATGGCGATGTATTAAAGATGCGGTTTGATCAGATGCTAATGACTCCGCATGTTAGTGTATTTGATATATAAAGCTCATGTAACTACAGAGGAACGAGCGGTGATTTCCCCAAAGAGTCGGTCCGTTACAATTAACTTTAGTGTTTAGTTTGCAAAGGTTAAAAAGAAAGTTGAAAATCTTGCCATTTACTCAACCGAACCTAAATGGGTTTCTTTCTTCTGCTGAACACAAAAGAAGATATTTTGAAGTATCGGTAGTATTTTTTTCATACTATGGAAGTCGTATACTACGGCTACACGCAACTGTTTGCTTACACACATCAAAATCATCTTCTTTTGTGTTCAGCAGAAGAAAGAAACTCATTGAGTAAATGGTTTCAGGTGCACTATACCTTCAGTAAAACACTGACTGCAGATGAGTCAGAGATCTTCTGGTGTCTGTCACAGAGGACCGTGATGAGAGAGAGCTTGTGCTGCTGTTCATCAGACTCGCTTCTGTCTCCCAGCAGAGGAAGAGCTGGCCGCGACACCAGACCCTCGGCGAACAGCCGTTCATCTGTGTCCCGGGCCGCGCCGCCGCCGATGAAGATCACCAGAGACCAACGATGAGCGATCCTCTCAACAGACTGTGGAAGTGCTAGCGATGGATGAAACCTCTCTCTCCTCAAACAGCAGACTGTGGAAGTCTTGAGACACATGCATGTTATTTAGAAAGAAACCCGTGTCTCATGTCACTGGTGAAGCTTCATCTCCAGACGTGTGCAGTGTTTGTAATGAATATCAAATCTCTTCGTTTACTGCATCACTTTATCAACTCTTATGAATGCAAAATCATTCAGTGTCCTACTCCTCTACATCAGAAATGGGACTTTTAGGCTTCAACTTGACCAGGATAAATGAGCAAAACCATAAAGAAGAAGCAATCTCCCGTTGGAGTCACACAGCATGCTGAACTTGAAGAGGATAAAAACCAGCTCGCAAGCTGACATCAGAAAACTACCAAGGTCTTTGTGTTATTTCACAGCTCCCCTTATTCTGATTGCTGAGCTGCAGCATAGAGTGAAATAAAAACAGCCTCGGAGAACTTCAGTATTACTTCTGCAATGAATACAAAATGGTGGAGAATCTCCAGAAAACGCTGAAAATATGAAACTATATAAATTAATATTGCATTGTTTGTTGTTGTTGAAGTGGACCTGACCCTTCCAGCCAAATATACATTACTGTAATGCACTGTATTTTATGGACCAAAGTCGTTTTTTTACATGCATTAAATATGCATTCAGCAGTTTGTTTGTTTTTAAGCTTTAGGCATTAATAAAGAAGTAAACAAACAGTATTTTTGTTTAGAGTCATCTGAATGGTGCACACTCACACGAGACCAAGACTGCACTTAATCATTTCATATACACACTGTTTTAATTATATGGTAAGTTCAGGTAAAATGGGACACAAGACTTATTGAGAGACTTGGATGGGGGGGGGGGGCAGGTCGCCTCCCTCAGTGATGCCCACATTGCTTCTTTTGTGTAGGACAGGTAAAGCTAAACATCTACTGAAAGCACCTTGAATTTCAGACCGGAGTGCAACGAATAATCCCATTAAACCCCCCAAAATCACCCAGCCAATCACTGAAGATCAAGCAGTCTCAGGATTATTAGACAGTAAACAAACTTTAATTGGAAGAGTGTTACACAATGGGTCGGGTGGGGCATAAAAACATGACAAAGCTGCTTAAAAAAGAAAGAGAGTCAATTCTACCATTAACTGCTATACACAGGGCTGACGGAGGAGAAGGGAGCCGGGAGAGAGAGAGAGAGAGAGAGAGAGAGAGAGAGATGAGAGAGAGAGAAGAGAGAGAGAGAGGAGAGAGAGAGAGAGAGAGAGAGAGAGAGCAGGGAGCACGGGCCTCGCTCGACCGCTAAAAACATCTGCAGTTCAATCTCATTTGTTCATTTAATCAAAGGTTTCTGAAACAGATTAAAAAGGGCAAAAAGAGCGACCTCGTGGAAAACCATCGATATAAAAAAAAAAAACAGGTTTCTACAAATATATATCTGAATATTGGTGCCGTAAAACGTCCGGAGATGAGAAAGTTCCCAAAGAGCTGCCTGGGTTTGATGGGGAGTTGTCGCTGAGAGACGTAGAAGCCGCTTGTCCTCTCCTCGGTCGACTGTGTGTGTGTTTGACTGCATAGAGGAATGATTGGCACTGCCGTCCACCAATGAAAATCATCCTGAGCTGGTCCCTTACAAACACACTGTGACATCAGCAAAGCCCGTCCATCTTTAGCTCCGCCCCCATCGTCAGCCCACCCCCTCAACATCATCTTCGTATGCTCACGCGCTCCTAATATTACTACACAGTACTCCGCCACAAAGTGATCCATTACTCCTCCTCGTGAACTAGGAATGTGAATGACTACTTAACAATAAAAACAAGAGACATCTGGTCTTCAGAAATGGTACAGACGATCTTTTGAGAGAGATAAAACAAAGACTAAAAAAATAAAATGCTACAAATGTTAGCTAAGTGGTTCTGGTTTGACCGACAGATGAAGATGTGTTTCTGTAGAGGATCAGAGCCGCTCGTCTCTCCTCCACCGGATGAACTCAGCTCTGCGAGAGAAGACAAACACAGTTACTACACAGATCTGGAGGAGATGCTCTGCACTACAATTGGCTGAAAAACTCAATTCAAATTATGTACTAAAATATTATAAAAATTCAAATTTAAAAGGCAGAAATTCAGTTAGGAAAATAAAGCTTTTAGATTCTCTCCGAAGGGCGCATTGAGCTAAATATCACCAAATGCACATTTCTTCAAAGTAGAGCTGGGCAATATGAGCAAAAATGTATATCTCTGTATTTGCGGTATACGGTACATATCTCAGTATTTTGTATTTGGATTAAATAAATAAAGTGAATGTAATCATGTAGGCATATATAATGTGAAAAAAGGGTTCAAATCACATTACATTCTAACATTGCGATCTAATAACAAAAATAATGCTTTTAAAGCAAAGTTACATTTACTAAACTAAAAAATTAAAAAGCACAGACTAGGCTAATTGAGTAAAAAGGCTATTTTGATTACCCCATTACAGTCCCTTTACAGTTAGTGCTATCATACAAATACTTGTAGGTTTAAAATGTCCAATACAAACATTTCAGCAAAATGTATGTTTTAGTCGGAGTTATCGCGCTCTGTCTGTTTGACGCGCATGCGTTCAGAACCAAGACTGTGAGTTAAGCGGAGATTCGCAAAAGCTCATGCACTTCTGACAGAAATATTTCCATGGCTTTCTAATATTAAAGATGGAGAATAAACATGTGAAATATAAGTAATGCATTTAGGAAAAGAGCACATAGCTCAAACAACGTGTCTCTGTCAGAGCATCGTTAAACTCAAAGATTCATCATTACGGATACACCTAATGTATTAACATTTAATCATATGATTGCAAGGTTCATGTTTACGCTGTTAATATGCACGTTCACTAGCAAGCTAGCTTCTTAATCTAGTAACTACATGGTTTTTAAAAGTTGAACTTGGATTCATTGTACATGTCTTTGGGCTCTCTTGTGTGAGACTCGAGTGCAACGATGATATAAAATGCAATAAATATGTGTTCTGTGTGAACGGCTTGGTTTCAGTTTTGAGGTAAACAACATCTTCTCCACATTGATGTTCTCTTTTTCTGCTATATTGTGAATGTGCAGCACCGCATCAACTGGACAGGCAAAAAAAAAAAAGCATTAAAATGCAACGACACCTCGTCATCGTCAAGCTCCCTTGACTAAAGCGGAGAGAACCTCCTGATTAATATACGCTCGGCAGCAGAGACATGCTCACGGTACGATCACTCGTGTCTAGTATTACATTTCAAGAGAACCAAAGACAAAAAAAGTCAAACCTACCTAGGCCTGTTGACTCAATGTGTTCATTTGGTGTGACTCATTACGGAAAATACAACACTGTCCATCATCTTACACTGATGCAGTTATATAAGCATACAATTACAGATGTGATGGCAAAAAAAATACGTCATCTTATATTTATAACAAAGGCAGCATCAGGACAGCATTCTTTCCTGAATATCTATTGATTTCATACAATAGTTCAATGAATATGAAGTTAATGTGTTTAGACACAAATGGTTGACTTCACATCAGAATGGTTGTGCATCTCTAAGCAGCACACAGCGATGATTAATTCAGTGATTCAGATTCACAAATACAGTCACTTTAACAAATCGGTTCACGTGACTGCCTGCTGCCACCTACTGGAGCTTTTATTTTTTATATTTTAGAGTATGACTTCTTAATTTTTTTTAATCATTTTAATTTATGCAATGTTGAATGGACATATTTATTTTTGGTCTTCTTCAATGCAATGACTTTAATCTATTTTTTTGTGATTAATTTAATTAGATGAACTAATCAGCACATCATGCAATTAGAATAAAAGTTGATATCCATTCTATTAGCTAATGCACTGACCTTAAGTATTATTTTCATAAAGCAGCCAGCAGAACATGAAATATTCAGATCATTAGAAGATCCTTGACACACTTCACCCCACAGATGGCGTTCATTTCATTAACACTTCAGCTAAATCATTTCCATGATTGTTTTCACTGATAATACATTTGCTCATGTTCCCTGATGAGCTCCTTATTTTATATATAAGGTCACATGACACACATCATGGCATCTGCTAGATTGAGTTAATGATCTCACCCCTCTTAGACTAGTGCTCAAAGACAGTGTGCAAACAGCACATGCAGACTTTAACCCTTAAAAACTGACCCTGCACTCAAACTAGCCTTCGTTTGAAGAGAGGCGGGAACGTTTGGACGTTCAGCAGCGGTGCGAACACTTTTAGCATGATGTCAAACTCAACATGACGTACTGTATCGCTGATGAAACACTGTAAACGCAGCGCTCCTCTCTAGTCTCTCGGACTCTGATTTTGACATGTTGAAATGAAACATCTGAGCCCGCTGCGGTCGTCCTCGGCTGGGATGTCCTTAAAAGGACCCATATTGTCAAAACCGATTTTTTCATGATAACAGAGGTCTAGGGATATGTAACTACCATTTAAGTTTAGTCTACAGTAAAGTGCACACAGCCTGCATAAAGTAGCTGTGATTTTTCACGAGTCCTTGTGACTTCTGTAAAAATGTGATGTCAGAACTACTCCGTCACCATCCATCCTCCAGCCACAATTAATCACCACAATGTATATACAGTTACAAATGATTATATATACATCGTCAGTTTGTTGTTTTACACACATGCACACAGACAGTATTTCATACAGGACACAGTCGTGAGATGCAAGAAATCTTCAGACGCGCTCATAACAATAAAAGACAATACTTTATTGAACCTTTTCTGATAAGAAGTGTAAACTCGATCATGTTTGACGATGGTTTCTGTCTAGTCCGCTCGTTTTATCTCGTTTAACCACAGCTGTCGTTGGTTTTTTGTCTGGCAGTGACAGCAGGTATGTGATAAAATGTCTAATATGAGGTTGTATTACATCAATTCAGGCACCCAAAATCACTACAATATGATATTTGAAGCTCCTTATGTAGCCGAAGCTGCGCTAGTTCTCCCATTGCTTTTCTTCCAGCTTAACGAGGTGACGTAATTGTGGCATCGGCCCTAACTAGCTACCTGTGATTGGCCTGGCCGTGCATCACTCAGAAAACAACAGACCAATCAGAAGAGAGGCTCATGAATATTAATTAGACGAGCCAAAATCGACCTGTTATTAGCAGAGCTCATGAAAGAGGAGCTGTAAAAATATATTGAGATATTTTACCGGAAATATATATTCTTAAGGACCTCAAAATCTCAAATAAAACTCCAGAAAGCTGAACAATATGGGAGCTTTAATCTCTCAGAGGAGCTCATTGTTTGCTGGGGTCACTCCTTCTAAGCTGCGCGCGGCCGCGCACTTCTTCCACCGCAGCGCGCAGAGAAATAATGTGCCGCAAACACGAGTTGGGAAAGCATTTGATTGTATTCTAGTTAATAAACGAAATAACTGCCATACTCTGGTAAACTGCTATAGAGCTAGAAGAACCGGTGGATGCGGTTTACAGGTTTCATAGAAAGACTGAAAGAGAATAATGTGCGCCAAATAAGTCGCTGTAGAAACCCAATACTTTAATGGTTGTGTCGAAATAGCTCAAATCGGGAGCCAACGCAATGACATGCGAAATAAAACGTCCTCTTGTATTAAAGACGCGTGGCTTGATTAAGTGCTGTAAATAGCGGAGGATGAGCACAGAACGGAAACAAAACTCAGAGACATTAGATACACACAGGTGTATTGTGCAAACTTTACTTTAGGGATGTTTAGATAGCTATAAGAATTCACGTTTTTATTTTTTATATATTTAACTTACAGATGTCCGTTTAAATGCTTTAGTTGTTTTGATATTATATTATATTATTTTATGTTATGTTAGGCCTATAACTCTTAGGCTATTGCAATTTCTAATATTGGTTTTCTATTTAAAAATATAGTGTATTCCCTTAAAGCAAAGTTGAATTTTCAGCATCCTTAGTACTGCAGTCTTCAGTGTCACATGATCTTCAGAAATCATAATAATATGCTGATTTATTATCAGTGTTGAAACTGTTGTGCTGCTTCATATTTTTTTTTTTACCTTTTTTCTTTGATTAGGCTAATAAAAAAAGTTAAAAAGAATATAAATATTTTCTAAGAATATTAGTCTTTACTATCACCTTTTATCCATTTAACACATCCTTGCTGAATACAAGTATAACAAAAAAATTAAATAAAGAAAAATTACTGACCCCAAACTTCTGAATAGTAGTGTATATTGTACCACAAAATTATTTTTTTGGAATAAACACTGTTTTTTTTAAATGTTTATTTCTCAAAGAATCCTGAAAAATATTAAATTTCCCCAAAAATATTAAGCAGAACAACTTTTTTCATCATTGATTATAAATCAGCATATTAGAGTGATTTCTGAAGGATCATGTGACACTGAAAATCCAGCTTTGCTTCACATGAATAAATCATACTAATAAGTATATTAAAATAGAAAACTGTTATTTTAAATTGCAATAATATTTCACAATATAATTTTGTGAAATATTATTCAGTATTTTTTATCAAATATAAAAACAGCCTTGATTAGCCTTAAAAACGTCTTTAAAAAAATGTACTGATCCTAAACTTTTGAACGGCAGTGTATTGTACTGTAAATAAAATTCTCAGGTAAGCAAAAATGTTCATCATTTAGTTGAAAATTTTAAAAATCAAATATAAATAGCACATTAAAGTTACAAATTACACCTTTTTTTGTGTGCACACTGTACAGGTCTGGTATAAAGAATGTTTTTGCTCAGGTGACCGAAATGTCCGCCCAATAGAGAAATGATTTGCTCAGCAAGAAAAAAAACCTGCACACCGAGTGACTTCAGGCACTCTCAGTATAGGATGCTTGTAAGGTTATTAAGCAGTTGTGAAAATTGGCACACTGATAGAGGACAGTCCGAACATTAACCACAGCAAAGTTTGAGTCTCTAGCGCCACCAACTGTCTGAATTTGCACTTACATTTATGATAACACATTTTTACCCAAAGGGCTAAAAACATTTGTAAAAACTTTTCAAACTCGACTGTTGCTCTGATTTACACAAAAAAATTAATCAGATAATTTTTAGACCACAGTGAGAAAAATGTATGGAATTCAAGTCGATTAGTTAAACCGTTCTCAAGTAATGCGCCAAAAGAACTCAACAAAGAGCAAACCAAAACGAACTTGAGGCTATTTAGGCTCTGTCCCAAATGGAACACTTCATGTGCACTTGCGGACTTACAATGGCCGCCGCGAGACCGTAGGCTGTCCCATTCCTCATTTTAGTGTTCAGAAGGGTGCTCGTGAGCGCCTCCTTATGCAACCTCAGGGCGAGCTCCGAAGCAGACTTCTACCCGACAGTCAAAGCGGCATTACGTCATGAAAATTCGGACTAAAGGGTTTAGGGTGCCATTTGGGACAGGGCCTTATCCTCAGTGCTTTAGCGTATTGAGACCAGATTTGGTGTGTTATGACAACCAAGACTTGTGAGTCAGGGCTCGAAATTGCGACCATTTTGGTCGCATATGCTCCCGAAATGTAATCTGTGCGACTCCAAAATATATTTGGGAGCATTTGTGCGAGTGCAAATAATTGCTGTGGTGCGACCTCTACAGTTCTCTGCTAAACGTTCAAGAATTACTGCACAGCATGTGCCACGTGACCGGGAGCTAAAGCAGGTTAAGCTTTTCATTCGCGCGCTCGTCTAAAGTGTGCTTTTTCTGAGCCCGTGCACCCGAAACGCGCGAACTAAAAAGCCTGTCTAAGGGGTCGTTCACATATCGCGCCTAAAAACGCATGGAAAACGCTAGGCGCGCTGCTTTCTCCTTTTTTCCAAAGCGCTCGGGCGGTTGCGCTCCGGAGGCGTTTGTCGTTGCTAAGCAACCATCAGCTGCGCTCTCCGTTACACCTGCGGCATTCTGAAAAGTTGAGATGTTTTTATCTCGATGCGGCGCGGACGCGCCTGGAAAAAACGAGCGCGTCGCACCGCGACCGCGTCGCTTCCATTATGAGCGCGCATACCGCTCGTCTACATTTGAAATAACGAACTTGATCTCGCAAAAGACGCGATATGTGAGCGGCCCCTAACAGCGCCTGATTACTCAACTAAGTTATCTTTTGAGCCAATACTGTCAAAACACACAAGGTTTACATATAGACTCAGTTGGTTATGTTTAAAATATAAACCACCCCTACTTGGAACTGACCGGTTTTGTGACCGCACTTGCACAAACTGCATTGAAATCATTTTCCAAAATTTAATTTGTGTGGAAATATTACCAAGTCTGTAAACAGCCATTAACAGAAGCCAGAGACGCTGAAGACGGACACAAAGAACATCAAATACTGTAGCAGCCTGAGCAAGCTCAACGTTCACTATGTGAAATATAGAAAGGAAATCCTAAATATTGAATTGGGAGTGGGGGTCTATATGAATGTATTTCTGAGGGGAACTGTTTTGAGAAAAGTTTAAATGACATTTTCTTCTCATCTTGCATGTATAAAAAACAAAGCACTGCAGCTTAAGGATCAGGTTCAATTGATGAAGCTTTTAATCATCAGGAAGGATGTTGCCCGCCCTTCCGCTCAATTGGCGGTTGTGTTGCTCCTTAATATTCAGTGGGTGCTCCTAAAATAATTGTGGTGCTCCTAACTTCTTGAAGTTGGGAGCACCAGTGCTACCAAGTAAAAAAGTTAATTTCGAGCCCTGTTGTGAGTGCATGCACAGTTTCAGTACAGCGCCAACTAGTGGTCAGGAGATATGAAACACAGCTATGTTTCCTCATAACTTCTGAACGTCTGGCCAAAAGTAACAAGACTGGTCTCTTTATAATTGGAGCAGCATGCAGAGTCGAATGGTATCCAATAATTTTTAATACATAACGGCCATTTTAAACTTTGACAAAATGCTACAAATGCATTGGTGTGTCATTACAAAGCTCTGTATGTGTCATTGCCACCATTCCCCGAGGGTACTCAAAGTTTCAGGGAAAGTATATATACAAAAATATGTATTTTTTAACAATTATACAGCATGATGAAAATGTGACTTAGATTTCATTGACTAAAACTAGACTAAAATGCTCACGACATTTCGTCCACTAAAACTTGCCTAAACTAAAACGGGACAAGGTTGATGCATATGGCAAGCCGTTTTGACTTTTATTCATTCTCAGAATATGAACTCTTGATATCAACAATTCAGTTTTTACTAGTTAAAATGTTCATTCTTGATATCAGGAATTGGATTTCTACTAGTAACAATATCCATTTTTGACATCAACAATTCAATTTTCACTAGTGACAATGTTAATTTTTGATATCAAGAATTAAATTGTTGATATTAGAAATTACCCTCCTAATTGTTGATATCAGAAATACATTGTCAGATATGAGAAATGAACATAGTCACTGGCGACAATTAAATTGTTGATATCAAGAATTTAATTTTTACTAGTAAGAATTGTATTTCTAATATGTGATATTGTAATTTCAGCTTGTAAGAATTTAATTAAATTAAATTTGAATGGCAGCCTATGGTGACATTTAACTAGTGAAAATACAATTAGAGATATCAACAATTGCCATTGTTACTAGTAGAAATCTAATTAAGTAGTGAAAATACAATTACAGATATCAACAATTGCCACTGTTACTAGTAGAAATCTAATTAACTAGTGAAAATACAATTACAGATATCAACAATTGCCATAGTTACTAGTAGAAATCTAATTAACTAGTGAAAATACAATTACAGATATCAACAATTGCCATTGTTACTAGTAGAAATCTAATTAAGTAGTGAAAATACAATTACAGATATCAACAATTGCCATAGTTACTAGTAGAAATCTAATTAAGTAGTGAAAATACAATTACAGATATCAACAATTGCCATTGTTACTAGTAGAAATCTAATTAACTAGTGAAAATACAATTAGAGATATCAACAATTGCCATAGTTACTAGTAGAAATCTAATTAACTAGTGAAAATACAATTACAGATATCAACAATTGCCATTGTTACTAGTAGAAATCTAATTAACTAGTGAAAATACAATTAGAGATATCAACAATTGCCATAGTTACTAGTAGAAATCTAATTAACTAGTGAAAATACAATTAGAGATATCAACAATTGCCAATGTTACTAGTAGAAATCGAATTAACTAGTGAAAATACAATTACAGATATCAACAATTGCCATAGTTACTAGTAGAAATCTAATTAACTAGTGAAAATACAATTAGAGATATCAACAATTACCATTGTTACTAGTATAAATCTAATTAAGTAGTGAAAATACAATTAGAGATATCAACAATTACCACTGTTACTAGTAGAAATCTAATTAAGTAGTGAAAATACAATTACAGATATCAACAATTGCCATTGTTACTAGTAGAAATCTAATTAACTAGTGAAAATACAATTACAGATATCACAACAATTGCCATTGTTACTAGCAGAAATCTAATTAACTAGTGAAAATACAATTACAGATATCAACAATTGCCATAGTTACTAGTAGAAATCTAATTAAGTAGTGAAAATACAATTACAGATATCAACAATTGCCATAATTACTAGTAGAAATCTAATTAACTAGTGAAAATACAATTAGAGATATCAACAATTGGCATTGTTACTAGTAGAAATCTAATTAACTAGTGAAAATACAATTAGAGATATCAACAATTGGCATTGTTACTAGTAGAAATCTAATTAACTAGTGAAAATACAATTAGAGATATCAACAATTGCCATTGTTACTAGTAGAAATATAATTAACTAGTGAAAATTGAATAGTTGATATCAAGAATTGCCATAGTTACTAGTAGAAATCTAATTAACTAGTGAAAATACAATTAGAGATATCAACAATTGCCATTGTTACTAGTAGAAATCTAATTAACTAGTGAAAATTGAATAGTTGATATCAAGAATTGCCATAGTTACTAGTAGAAATCTAATTAACTAGTGAAAATACAATTAGAGATATCAACAATTGGCATTGTTACTAGTAGAAATCTAATTAACTAGTGAAAATACAATTAGAGATATCAACAATTGCCATTGTTATTAGTAGAAATATAATTAACTAGTGAAAATTGAATAGTTGATATCAAAAAATTCATATCCCGAGGAGGAATAAAAGTCAAAACGGCTTGCCAAAGACACATGCACTATGTAGCGTTATGTATTTTATAAGGTAATTTTGTCATTCATAATCAGAGTCTGATAGCCCCCCCCTTCACTACGTAGTTAAAGCTGCGACAGTTGAGTGCATGAAGTGTCTAACATCCCACACTTCATTATTTCAGTTATTTAAATGCATCATTTGGGTATTTAAAGTGCAGAATTTCCAGTGTGAACACACTACTCACACTATTTTTACTACAAAGCACACTATAAAGTACAAATGGCTGCCAAAATCAACACTACTGCCATGCTTTGCTTAGCTCCTCTTCTTGCCTCTGTTGTGCTTGCCCCCTTAAATATTTATAATAAACACTAATATTTTTCTAATCATTTCCTTAAGCAGCAGTGATTAGCATAAACACCACTATGTGTTTTATATTGCATGGATAATGAAAGTGAGGGATTTATCAATCATATGATAATACTACTATTTTCTTTCATGTAGAGATTATTCAAATGTGTATGAGGATGGCCTAAAATAAGAGTCCAGTTCAGCACAAATGAGTGTGAATCCGCACTGCTTTAACATGAGAAACACACTGAGCAGACCCAGGACAGAGAAAAGAAAGAGACAAACACAAAAGGAGAGATGAATACAAGCAAAAGAACAAACAAAAGAGGAGAGACGTCAGGCTCCCAGTGAAGGAGGAGGAGCAGGAGCCGCCGGTCGTCAAGAGTGGTGCTTGTTGCCATGTGCTCACCTGTCCTTCAGTCCTCATCCTCGGCGAGCTCCGTCTCTTTGTGGACCACCACGCGAGTGACCGACATGTCAGGGTGCTGCTCTTTGGCCTCCTTTATAGCCTGGGCCAACGCCTGAGCCCGCCCACAGTAAACCAACACAAACAAACAAAAGATTTAAAGGAAAAACAACGCAAACACATGATGGGAAACATACATGCATGTAGGGCTGTGCAATTAATCGAAATTCAGTTCCGCCTCCAACGACTTTAGTAAAATGGGACGTCTTGATTTATTTAAGTTGATTAGATGTATTGTTGTTGTTAAAAGCGTGACGGAGAACATGTGGAGGAAGATTACTGTGTATGCGCTCACAGACACAACACAACACGGACATGTAAAGTCATCTTTTAACGCAGAAATGTGTCAAAATGCGGCGCTTAGTGATTATTCATGTAAACTCTCGTCGGTTATGTAATGAATGAACGTAAAGAGTTGAGGATTAAAATACTTGTGTAACAAGAAATTGGATCCGCGCGGCTCTTAAAGTGACAGCGCGCTATATTCCTGCTGCGACTGTGTGCTTTATATTAATAATCAAACAGCAAAAGACAAATTCAAAATCACTTTTTTGGTGTTTTACTAATATTATTTACTCTGGTATTCTGCTGTGATGTTGAGAATCGTGATATTTCACTGGTTTCTAACATGTAGATGTCATAGCAACCTTATTTACAGAAAATATATATTTGACATAGATCACTATCTTTAAATAAATCTTTCATATAAAGTTTTGGTCATATGGCCCACTAACAATCGTTTTAAATAACCGTGATTATGATTTTTGTCATAATCGAGCAGCACTACATGCATGTGAACAACTGATGCTGGGATCTGCGTGAACAGCTCTCAGTGAGAGGATGGCAAATGTCACATCGCTATGGTAACCTGTGTGCACGCTCTCGACCAATCAGAAGCTGCGTGCATGAGTGCGTCATAAGACACAGACGGACAGAAATACCTCACAATCACAGCTGCAGCGTCTCAACTTTACCACTTCTGCTCGTACAATATCAACCCAGTGACATCCTCAATACACGCTGAGAGAAACCGCAAGAAATCAGCCGTGTTTTAGGTCAGACTGTACATGATATTAGATTGGGAATGATTAAAAAGTCTTCTCAATCTGGCTTTACTGAGAGCCTGACTCACTTTAGAGATCACAGAAGTTGAATGCATTTTTTAAAGCTTTGCCAGTTTAAACTATTTTACTAACATAACACGTGTTTTCTTTCGTGTAATGTTGAGCTTAAACGGTCAAAAACACAAAGTTCACATAAACAGTTTCTCTGTCTCAAGAGGAAATAAATAATACAAAGAAAATCAGATGTGTGTGAATATACTGGATCAGTGCATTCGGTCTTAAAGTGACAGCAGCCTAATAAACCTGCAGCTGTCTGTATTAATGTGAGGAATAAAAACACTCACTGCTTTAGTATCGCTTATAACTTTAGTAGCTTCAATTAAAATAATTTTTACAGTGAAGACTGTGTAGTGTTTTGTTTTTACATGTGATTATTCAATTTCTTGAATGCTGCTGTTAAATAGATGTACTGTATTACAGATCAATCATTTATTTGGTGTCCTGACATCCTCACAAACCAAAGCAAGTTTAAGATAGATTAAATCAAGTCAAAAGCATCTTCACATCAAACCTGGAGAAGACCATGTTGAAGGGAGCAGAGCGCTAAATAACGAGACAAGCGGCAGATCCTAGAGACACACCAGAAGAAACGTTTACTGATGTGTCACTCTGAGCGATCAGACCAAAGAAACCCGCAACAATGTTCAAAAATAGTCTGAGTCATTTACAATCTCTAAAAATAGACTCAAGCAAAAATGATAGAGTGTGCATATGGCTTTATACATGTAGACAGACGACAGTTGTGTGTGTGTGTGTGTGTGTGTGTGTGTCAGTGTGTGTGTGTGTGTGTGTCAGTGGTGTGTGTGTGTGTGTGTCACCTGATCGTGATCTATGTCAGAGTCTCCTGTGATGACAATGCGCTTCTCAATGCGAGTTTCTGACAGCCCGCCCTTTAGTGTCTGTCAATCATTAAAAAGATACAGACGTGATGAGAACTGAACAACATGAGGCACAGAACAACACTTTATTTGCAACTTTAAAAAACAAATTTTCTTTACAAGATTGTTGGAGTAGGTTTTTGCATTAAAATACTATTTCAGTCTTTCAATATCAAAATGTCACGTTTAATTCAATGTTCCTTGTAATTATTTGTAAAATTTACCAGCAATTTCTGAGTGAAAGTCAGGTTTACAAAGTAAATCCTACACCAAACGTTTTCAGTGTAAATGGGGTGGTGTCTTTAAACACTGGTCCAACATTAAACTCACTTCTGACATTAAAATACAAAGGAACATGCTCAAGGAGAACAAAAACAAATGAAGATGGTTGTGGGTTCTGCATCTATAACCCTACTCTTACCTCAGTATCAGTAGCTAATATCCTACATCCTGAACAGGATTGTTCATCTCATAACCTCTCTTATCAGCCCAAATGTCACAGTGTGTGTGTTACCTTCGTGATGTGTGTGGTGGTGGTGGTGCAGAGCGATTCTGAGGTGATGGTTTGAGCTGTCATCAGCACTCCTGGCTCACCGTCTCCATTACCATCCAGCTGTCAATCACAGACAGAACAAACAAACACTCTCAGCACAGCTGCGTGAGTCTGCATTAATGCCCACCGCTTTAGTCAATGCTGGCGAAGCCATGTCAAAATCATCAGCAGCTTGACAGGATTGACAAAACACAGCCGCATTAAAGCTACGATCATGAGGTATGTATTTGATCAGAGAATATACACAGACGGTATACAGTGAGTCAGATATATATATATTAGAGCTGTCAAACGATTAAAAAACTTAACTAATTAATTGAAGATCTTTTCTGAAATTAATCACAATTCATCCCATCTAACATTAAAGTTTTTAAATATAATTTTATATTGCAATAGTTTCACATTAGATCTTCAAATTAATGTACAAACTAAATTTTTTTAAATGTTTAATGCCATTTTTTTATGACTGAAGGCCAGCATCACTGATACTACTGATGTCTCTACAAAATAGTTGTTTTCCCCCCAATATTTAACCGTTAATTATAGCTATTCAACATTACAGCATAACCGAGAGCTATCAATATTTCACATTTATTAGATAAAAAAAATAACTTATAATTTCAGCGAACTTAAAACAATCTTCACATAAACCCATTATAATAAATGTAATTTACCTGTGCCCTTCAGCAGAAATATAAGTTATCGAACACTAAATTCTAAATTAATTATAGATGAATGCTTAAAGCTATAAAAGTTACAGATTTCCTATTTTTTCTGTGATGAACAGACATCGCAGCAGCTGGTTAATATGTTGTTTTGGGTGCTGTTTCTTTAAGAGCTGCCGCTGCTGAACATGACGCGGATCTGACAAGCATCATCTTTTCTGAGCCACTTCAGGTCTTAAGTCTCTAGTAATGAGCGGATGCGTTGAATCGGGTGTGTTAGATGAGGGTTGCTCCGGGACAGATTTGAAAACTATTTCAGGGACATGCTCTTAATGTGACTCATATATGACATATTACATGCATGCACAGTTTTAAGGCAGCTTTAATCTGATTTTTGGTAACTGACTTAACTGACCACGACATTACGTGCACGTAGTTTCATTCGCACTTTAATATGAAATGGATTTTGACAGCACTGATATATGATTACAGATCCAGTACAGTGACTCCTGGCCCGAGCTCCTACGATTTCAGTTAAGACACTTCACAGGATCATGTGACCCCTCTCACCTGGGCGGCCTCGTACGTGATGGTCTTGGTTTCCGTGTGAACGATGGGAACCTCCTTAGTGGATATCTCCGTCTTCTGAGCAGCAAATGTGTCTGAAATCGTAACCATCTCAGTCTTCACAACAGGAGGCTACGGAGAGACAGAGGCCGTAAGTGTGCGGCACACGTACAAGAGGCGTCCGGTCTGACGTCACAAACACAACACCACTGCTACACAGCACAAGGCAGAGAGGAAGCTCGTGCAGGTCAAAGAAACACCACTATAGACGTCTTTGGTATAACGCATGCAGCCTACAAACCGAAAAAAGCCAGAAAATTTCGCTTCCTGTGATCTTTGGCAGTGTTTACAGGACAACACACACATGCAAAAGCACAAAAACACAGCGCTGTGTGGATACGATATCAGATGTCACTATATTGTGCTTTTATTTCTATCAATACTTAAGATGTGTGCTATTTATCTGTGCAATCAAATAATTTCAGAGGCATTGCTGAAGTTTCTGCTGCTCTATCTCTCTACTAGCAGAGCAAATAATCCATGCAAACGCACGTATCATGTAATTATGATATCAAGTACACTAGATAAAACATGCACCACAAAGCCCCATGCAACGATACACGACATGCAGCGACTATTGTGTTTATATACGTGTGTGTGTGTAGTCGAGTAGGATGGAATAAAAAATCAACTTAAAGGCGAGAGGATGGAATGACAAACATTAAGACGCTTTCATTTATACTGTAATCGCTTCCTTTAAAACAGGCTAAAGAGAGTATCAGCCTTGTGCAGATAAAGCAAGATCTTCATCCAGGAAGGAGGAAGGAGTGGGAAATGGAGGAGGAGATGAGGAGAAGAGTGGCGTAGGCAGCCGTCTCAGCTCGGGATGTCAATTACCTCCGAACAACAAATAACCTGCGGCAGGTGCTCCGTTTCCACACGAGAGGCGCTGCCGTTTACGATGTGAGGCTCCTCCTCCTCCGCGGCAGCAGTGTGGGGAGTGGGCGGGGCTTCGGTTTGGGGGGCGTGTCCATTGGGGGCTTCATCCAGCATCACCGGCGGCTCGTCTGTACACGCTTCCTCATGAGGCTGCGCTGTTTTCTCTTCCTCCACCGCAGGGCCTGGCTCAGCTGCTTCTGGCAGTGGCTGTGACTCTATCGCAGAGGGCGGGGCTTGTTGAGTAAGCACCGCCTCCTGTTCCTCCTCGGGCTCTTCTTTAATCTGCTGGACGGAGACGCTCGTGCTTGGCGGCTGAGCGTGGTACTCCGCCTCCTCTTCGCTCTCGCTGTCCGATGATAAACTCCTCTCCTCCTTGAGCTCTGTCTCCACGGTAACCGGCGCCTCAGGGGCGGGGCTTTTGGGTTTGGCTTTGATGATTTCCTCGATGACAACGGTCTCTTCCACGACCTCTACCTGGCCGTTGACTTCGGGATTGACCTCTGCGCTCTACACCAGACAAGCACACACACGAGGGATGGAGAGAAAAGCAAAGAACATAAACCATGAACACAGAAAAAAAACTGAAGGAAACAAGCTTCCTGCAGACCTTAGTCGAAGCTAATGTCACTGTAAAGCAAATAAAAACAAGGCTGTGACGTAGAGATGTACAGTCAGTTCAATGAGTGCAGTTTTGTCATCGTCTTCTTTAGTAGTGAACAATCCCTATTACTTGCCCTGTCCAAATACCCACAGTAGCAGTCTTTGCACTCGACTACTTATATGATGCATTTCCAGTATTTGGCCCAAGTGTTCAAGTGAGCATGAAGAACACAAGTGTGTCGAACTTTTCATTACCTGACGGGACACAATTACAGTGTTGTAAAAATGCAAGTGTTTACAGGGCTTCATTTTGAGTTTCAATACTTCTAAACATCTGTTCAGTAGTCCCTATAACATATTAATTTACTTTGTGGTGCTTCTAATTAAGTGATAAACGCAGTCACAACTGTTTCTTTGCACCAATAAAACGTGCAACACTGTTTTATTACCAAATTATTTGTATTATCTATTAATAATATTTAACTTGCATCAGAAAGGTTTCTGTGACTTATCGCGAGATCTCTGCAAAAAATCTCACGATTTATTTTCAGAACAAGATGCATGATGGGATACACTAAGCCTCGAGATGGATTCGGTGTGTGTTAAGGGCACTGCGCTTTGGCGTTTTTAAGACCTGGGACAGCCTTCGTGTCGTGTGCATGCGCTCAAGACCACAAGTGTGGGTATTTAGACAGTACATACACATTTGTCTCAATTAAATGTGCTTTCTTGTAAAGACTTTCAGATATTTTCTTGAAAATAAGATAAAACTACTGCGTAAGCATCAGATCGAACACACTGTACATCTGTCGCTCACAGCACTGCTCTCATTTGTGCTGAATTAAACATGGCATCTCCTCCGACTGAGGTCTATAACACACACACACACACACACATACAATCAACAAGCAACAAAACGAGAAAGAGAGACGGTCATAAGCTGAGAGATGAATGAATGCATGGACAAAAGATGGATGGTCAATCTGGTGAAGATGGAGAGGGCTGGAATCACGATGTCTGCAATGGAAAAAGGATGAGATGTGTGTGCAGTGTTAGGTGTGTGTTTGCTCAGGTGATGTTAGGTGTTAGGCTGAGCGAGGACGATGGACCACCTTGCTGGCGTCTCTGCTGTCCGTCCCGGGACAGGGAGGGGTTTTCTGTGGAACCTGGAGGTAATCATAGGACAGTCACTCAAACACACGCTCTCAGAGTCCTTCGATCACTGGAGATGCACTTGAGACATGCGTCTCAACTGACCGCTAGTGATCGGCTGACCCGAGACAGCAGGGGTAAAGAAAGGTAACGGTTCTGAGACGGTGGACGGGTCAGCAGTCATGCAGGTGAACACAAACATCACACACACGACGGCAGAGATGGAAATTAAAGGCTGATTATGTTGTTACTGGATGTTTATGAGCAGTGTGAGATTCACAGACACTCTGCAGAAGAGCTGTGTGCTGATGCATGCGTGCACAAATAGAGCTGTAGCTCTCACAATCATATTGTGGCATATAATGACATATAACCATGTTTTGATTTTGATGGCTTTATTGTATATTTAATAACTTATGTTGTCCATTTCTAAACTGCTGTTAGATGCATAAGAAATAATTAAGATTTTACGTAATTTGAATCTATAGACTACTGTTCAAAAGGTCATTGGTATTTTTTTTTTAATCAAATACTATTATTCAGCAAGGATGCATTAAATTAATCAAAAGTGACATTAAAGATATTTATAATGTTACAAAAGATTTCTATTTCAAATAAAAGCTGTTGTTATGAACGTGTTCTATTCATCAAAGCATCCTAAAAAAATCAAATGTATAAGTTTCCACAAAAATATTGTGCATCACAACTGTTTTCAACATTGATAATAATCAGAAATATTTCTTGAACAGCATATTATTATGATTTCTAAAGATCATGTGATACTGAAGACTGCAGTAATGATGCTGAAAATACAGCTGCGCATCACAGAAATAAATTACACTTTAACATACATTCACATAGCTGTTTTAACTCGTAATAATATTTCACAATTTGTACTGTATTTTTAATTAAATAAATGCAGCCTTGGAAATCTTAAAGACTCTTCTCCAAAAAATTAAAACCTTACCGACCCCAAACATTTGAACAGTAGTACATTATTTCTATATGTGCACACACACACACACACACACGGTGCTTCTTCACACATCAGCGATGGCTGGATCAATGCCAGGTCTGAGCATGGGCTTGGTTTGCTTTAAAGAGGTGGAGACGTGGTGGCAGAGAATATAAAGCTGTAAGCAGTTGCATGAAGACAGAAAGCCAGATGAAGAGACGGACAGAAGCGCTGAAGGCACCTCGGGCTGAGCTGAGACTTGACTGGCCTCTGCTGGAGCAGCAGCGGTAACGCAGGAGCCAGCCAGCCCAGAGAAGCACGCCTTACTCAGAAACAGAGAGGTGAGCTCCTCTTCCAAACTCTACAGGGGTTGTGCACAGGGCAAGACATGAAACGAGCGGGTGCAGGGACAACAACAGACACACAGAAGAAACAAGAGAGAGAGAAACACAAAAGCACTTCAGTGAGGAGAGAACAGCTACTAATACACCATGCACACATACAGACTCACACACACACACACACACACACACAGACACACACACACAGACACAGCACACACAGACACACACACACACACAGGCACACACAGACACACAGACACAGACACACACACACAGACACACACAGACACAGCACAGCCCTCACACACACACACACACACACTGAAAACACACACACACACACACAGCACACACACACACACACACACACACACACACACACACACACACACACACACACACACACACACACACACACACACACACACACACACACACACACACACACACACACACACACACACACACACACACACACACACACACACACACACACACACACACACACACACACACACACACACACACACACACACACAGGAATAGCAGTAGAGCATTTCAACATGAACAGAGCAGAGGTGCATGTGAGCGAACAACAGTGTGTGTAACCCAGAAACAGTGTTCAACGGGTGACGGCATCAAGAATGTGAAACGGGTGCAAATAAAATGCTAAAATCACACAAGCAACACACGTGCAATATAGTCTTTGGCAGGAGCTGATCGTTTACACTGACTGATAAAAGAACAACTTTAAAACATATACAAATAAACAGAAAAAGAAAGAGACAACGTGACTGCAACTGAGCAAACCTAAACAATGAGAGAAGCATTCTGCTAGAAAACGCAAAATATTCATGAGCAGTGAGGAAACCAAAGGACAGAATCAGCAAACGTACAGAACTCAAAGAGCCAATCAGATTGAGAACTGCCCCGCCATTGGCTAGTTTAGAGAACAGGAGGCGTGCGTGTGTGTGAGACAGTTGGGATTATGGGTCGTCGTCTTAAATCTACTTAGACTCAAGCAGACGTGACGTCAGGAGTGACAGGTGTTAGCGAGGCATCCCAGAGGCACTAAAGTCGCTCGCTTTCCCTCCACGGACAGCCGTCTGAGCCATAACAGAACGAACGGCCCAAATGTATTTGTCAAGATGTTTCAAAACAGGAATAAAATCTGGTTTTGTGCAAAAAAATATTTGTTTTGCTCAAGCACATGATTTTTTTTTAAGCTCAATGTGTTTTTGGAAATCCCTACAGCAAGTTGAATGTCTACTCACCATACGTTTTCAACTCGATTTAGGAATATTTTTTGCAAATTCAGACCAATGCAATCAGATTCACAACAAGATTCAATTTAATTTTGAATATTGATTTGATTCCGGGGTTTTCTGAGTGCATTCATACAGATGTAAATGCTTCAAATGTGTTTTAAGTAATAAAACGAGTAATAAACACATTAATTATGTGTCCGTACGGGCTACTAGAACAAAGAGTGCACAATTCAAAAATCCAGGTTTTAAGATCAATATATGCGACCCTAGACCACCAGTCATAAGGGTATTTTTTTTATTGAGGTTTGATGTATGGTTTGTTATGATTGGACAATATTTGTAAATCTGGAATCTGAGGGTGCAAAAAAATCTAAATATTGAGAAAATCATCTTTAAAGTTGTTCAAATTAAGTTCTTAGCAATGCATATTAATAATCAAAAATTAAGGTGAGATATATTTTTGGTAGGAAATTTACTAAATATCGTCATGGAACATGATCATAATATCCTAATGATTTTTGGCATAAAATAAAAAAGGATAATTTTGACCCCTACAGTGTATTGTTGGCTATTGCTACAAATATACATGTGCTGCTTACAACTGCTTTTGTGCTCCAGGGTCACGTATATGCATAGGAAGGATTGGTAAATGATGCATTGAGAAACATAAGTGAATAGTTACACCCCCTTATTCAATGAAATATTAGAAGCAATATCTTCCCAACTGTCCCACCGTGCAACAGAAAACACCCAGAGTGCACCAGCTTCCCAGCAGAGCAGAGCGAGAGGGGCATGCAGAGCGTCTGAGGCGGCGTCCGAATCCCGAGCAGAAGCACACGTACCCCTTGAGCCTGCAGGCGCAGGGAGGTGGCAGGGCTGCCCGTCAGACGCTTGTCCCACTGACTGGCCCTGGGCTCGGGCGTAGCCTCCATAAAACTGCGCTTTAGCTCACTAATGCTAGCCTGATGTTTCAACACATCCTCCTGGGTCTTATCCAAATCCTTATCCAAGAGGCAGGCAGGGGAGGACAAAGGGAACACCAAGAACCAGCACATTAGTCATGAAGAGAGCTGAAATACGTTAGAGTCGAACCTCACTGCTCGTCTGACGCACCCCAGCGGACGACGATGCTAAAGAGCTCCGTTCAAAGACCCAGCGGCTCTCTGACAGCTCGTGTGCACTCATGATGTTCGGCAGTAGGCCGCTAGGAAGCTTGCTTGATTTGGACCAGAGCTGTCAGATTCAATAGCTAATGATTTCCAGCGTTATTGCTTTAGTAGTAATTTGACACAAAAGAAAATGAGGTTGTGAGGGACAGAAATAGACACACTGGTGAAGCCCTGAAATACTAGTGGAAGTGAAGAACGAATGGGTGTGATATCATTACAAACTAAATCTGGTTCATCTGGGGTATGAGTCCAAACATTTCGCCAGAGCACATTTCTGAACCACTGAAACAAACTCCAAACAAACTTTGATTAACCAGATTTTATTCAAAATTATGACACCCATTTTTTTTAGGGATGCATGATATTATCAGAACATTATCGGAATCAGACGATGTTTACATTTTAAGATTTTATCTGCCGATAGTCGTCATTTTGAATAAAATATTTAGGATTTTTGAAAAACTATATGCCGATATGCCTTGACGATAAGCCGGATATCTCACATATGCTCAGGTAGTGATAAGTGATGCCTGAATTATGATTCAATTCTCTGTTTTGGATCGCGCATTTAATTTGAGAATGCATGTATCGTGTGCAGTAGCAGCAAGCAGGGGTCTCCCCCGGGTCCTAATGCCCGAAAGGTAAGGCCTTTTGTTTACTTAGGGGGCGCTGTTGGCCAACTTGTAATAAAATGAAAGTAAAATACACAAATCTCATTAAGATACTTGTGTTCCTGAATAAATAAAGCAGTATCGTAGTATGTACGCGAATAATAACATTTTTTTTTATTAATTTAATATATACACAGATTTATTCAGTAATATATTTTTCAAATGGATTATGAATACAAGGAGCACTAAAATATTTTTTGAATTTGTAAAGCTCTTCTGCTTTAGAGCATCTATTAATGTTAAATCCACTGCATCTGTCTGAAAAGAAAAAACAGCAGAGATTGATTTTATTAGAGTTATTTTCAAGGCTTTCGATGTACTCTCATTAAAAAAAAAAAAAAAAAAAATTACTCATAACAAATTTTGCTAAAAACTAACCAAAATTAAAAATTATTTGTTTATCTTTTTTTTTTTGCACAGGAGAGACTTGGTGGTGTTTCAAAACAAAGGGAAATAAATATCGGTAATCAGCCAAAATTATTAGAAAAATATAGCCATATCGGATATAGGCTTAAATCTAATATCGTCCAACCCTATTTTTTTTTGTTGGTTAACTGTTTCAAACCACCAAAACTAACTTTGTTTCGGTGAGATTTCCTTTGAAATGACATCACACATTCGTCCAGCCATTTGTTCTTCCATTCTAATGGGTGTAAGATTATTTCTAAATTAATCTGGCTAAACCAAAGTTCGTTTGTTTTGGTGCTTTCGAATAGTTTGCCACAGTAGACTTTCCAGGAAACTAATCGCAAGCAGTATACGGTTGCTCGTGTATTTCAAACTTACTTTAAGTTTTTTAACGAAAACCAACTTCGGAGCGAGTCTAACAGAATCTTTGCATCTTGTACATCCAGGTGTTCACAGTCCAGCTGACACTGCAGAACTTATGGAAAGTTGCATTTACAGCCAACAAATTGTAGATGCTAAAAATGAGCTTCGGGCCTTAAAACAGTACTATTGCTCCCACTGTACGTCTGTTCCTCATTCACTCATTTTCAATCAAATCCAGTGAAATAAGCAGTCTACTTAAACCCTCTATCAATCAAGATCAATCAGTCTTCCACATCTGAAGGGCCCTGGCAGTCCCAGTATAGGTTTGGTTCGCGGGGGTCAGGTGACAGGTCAGAGTCGGTGGGGAGCAGTGAGGCAGGACTTGTTTACACACTGAGGACTGGAGCGGTGCAGTGAGACACTGCTTCAGAGCCAAAGACACACAACTGCTTCTGAGACACCAGACAATGAGTGCACACTCATCTAAAGCTGAAGAAAACACGTTCTCTTGTTCCAGTTAAACGCGTCGAGAATACATCGGTAGGCAGACACTGTGATTGATCTGTTTGCTTTTTATCAGGAACTTCAAGGAATCAAAAAAGCAAAACAACTATTTACTACTAGTGTTTGGTGACAGTGATCACACACTTCAGCTTTAAACTCTGACATTTAGGCCAGATTTTCCTGGTAACCACAAACCAAATCCTGTCTGTGTCAGTCTCAGGAGCCGGGTGTCTTTGACACTGACAGGGTCACCCCAGGATGAGTAAATCCATTTAGTTATAAAATCAATCACCACAACCGAAGCAGAAAGTCACCTGTCTAGTTAGGGAAATACTATTAGTGTTGTTATGAGAACCATTCCCACATGACATTTACACAAACGTTATCACGTACATTAATTTCGCCCGCAGACATGCACCCGCTTTAACATGCAGCCCGCACACACCACACACACACACACACACACACACACACACACACACACACACACACACACACACACACACTAATGCATGCACACAAAGCCTGAGAGGAAGAGTGAGAGGCAGCCCAGGATAGTAGCCAGATAGGGGACACAAGTCCACTATCCATTATGCTTTAGCTCTTTCTTTGCTTCGTTTTCATTGATTACATATGACATACGAACCTCCAACATTAAATTGCTATGTCTGACATATATATTTTCCCCCTGCACTCTCAACTTGCTCTGTGGATTAAAAATGAGAACACATTTGAACAAAAAGGAAAAAGACAGATGGTAATGAACTGGAGTCAAATCTGATGAACATCTCTGATGAGGAGAATGGAAAATGAAAGTCTGAGAGCACCAGCGACAATGCTTCAACTGAGCAATTATCATTGCAAATTATATTATCAGCATATCAATTTGAGCGTTGAACTGAAAACGTTCTTGAATGTACGCCAGCAACTTCCAGCTTTGAATTGATCTTCAATCTCATGTTCTCTAGAGCACTAATGAGCTCTCAGACTTTCTGATGTGACCAGGCTGATCCAGTTTGGTTCATATATGACACTACTGATTTCATGATCTGTATCAGGGTCCAAACAACAGGCAAATCAGCATTTGATCACAAGTCATCAATCTAGCACTGCTTAGCCAGTCAATCAGCAAATTACTCCAGAGAGCTCACGTGATTTGAGTTGAAATTACAGGAAAAGCACAGGATAACAGCAAATAAAAACAATCAAACATCACCACAGCAAAGAAAGCCACGATTCCACATCAAACAACCACGATGCAAGAGCCCCATCACTTTCAATTGGACAAAAACATGAAATTAAAAAAGTCAGTGAATTACACCAATTTGCATCTCAAACATAATTGAAAGACCTTTCTCTCAGGAGCGCCAGTGCCATCCGTCTGCTCATGCCGTCGGAGATAAAAGATGAAGATTAGTTCAAAACATGTACTACAACACCTCCGGACTGTGTGCTAATTATATGAATGTGATTATATATGCATGCTGGGAAGGTTAGCAGACCTCAAAGGCCGTTTCAGAGGTGATGGATGTGGCTGCATCTGCGTTTGGCTTCTCCATGACCTCCACCTGTGGACTCTAATTGGTGGAATAATGGACAAAATAGTCTGAAAAGGTGAAATGGATGATGGGAAGGCCTGAATCCCCAATTAAAGTGATAAGGAGCGAGCCCTGAGCTCTGGGACAGGCTGGTCTGAGTGAGATGCTGCTTTTCTGTTTGAGACTCTTATAAAATACCTGAAGGACTATAATGAACTCTGGGGAAATCTATCCAAAATACATATAAATCTGCTGTTTAGTGTAAGATTAAAGGGGTCATATGATGCGGTTTCAAGATTTCCTTTCTCTTTGGAGTGTTACAAGCGGTTTGTGCATATATAAGATCCGTAAGGTTGCAAAAACTAAAATATCAAACCCAAAGAGAGATTCTTTATCAAAGTTAAGACTCGTTCACGCATTCAAACATGCCCCACATATCTACATCACTGTGTGGGAAGATTTGCATAACACCGCCCGAATGTTTACGCAAAGAAAGAAGGCAGAACTTTTGTGTGTTTCCAAATAAGGTGAGGGGCATAACATTTCCGTCACACGCTTGAGGTATTCGGCCAATCACAACGCACTGGATAGCTGGCCAATCAGAGCTTTTCAGCTTTTCAGAACGATGAGCTTTATAAAAATCGACATGTTTCAGAAAGGTGGCGCTTAGAGGAGCAACAATAGTGTACGGTATGTGGAAAATAATGTTTTTGAACCTTAAACCGCATAAACACTGCATTACACCAATTACTCAAAATAATGTTATTTTTAGCATCGTCATATGACCCCTTTAAAGCTGGCCGAGTGGTTCGGGTCTAATAAGCGCTTCAGCTGAAGTGGGGAAAGAGCATTTTCAGACAGGATGTGGACTATAAATAGAGTCCCACTGCTGATTTAAACAGCTACAATCTGAGCGCAGGGACTAATCTGCATTTCACACTGAAAATCTGGCACTGGAAGGTGGAGCGGGAGGGAGAAGAGCTATAGAGGCAAACAGCGACAAAATGCACACATTAGCGATTAGGAGGTAGGCAGACAGGGAGGAAGGAACGGGGAGGTCAGGGGTCAGTTTAGGCGGCAGGGTCACACTGCATTTCCTCTGGAGCGCAAGTCCCAGTCGTGACTTCCGCCGGCCTGAAGCGTGCGAGCGTTTTCGGCTCCAGATAGCATAGGGACAGGGCCAGAGGCAGCGCCAGCAGCAGAGAGAGCGCCATCGACTGGCAGGTGGAGAGGAAGACGGCGAAGATGAGCAGGAAGGAGGGCAGGAGGGAAGGGGAGGAGAGGGGCAGGTGACGGTGCAGTCCGGAGGGGAGCAGCAGAGCGGTGCAGTCCTCCGGCAGACAGGGCAGACTGATGTAGCCGTCCTCGTCCAGCAGCGAGGGCAGACGCAGACCCCTGCAGAAGCGAAGCACGGACAGACCCAGCCTGGGCAGTGCGGAGTGGGGCTCTTCGGATGCACCCTCGCCGCTGCTGGAGTCTCCAGCCGGCCAGCTCACAGGCTCAGAGTCCGGCTCGAGCTGGAGGTCAGGCTCCAGATGGAGGTCGGGCTCGTCCTCGGAGATGTCAGACAACAAATCCAGCTCAGAGATGGTGTCAAGGGTGGGCAGCAGGGAGGAGAGGGTGGAGGAGGATGGGGAGAATGGGAACATGAAGAGAGACTGTGTGGGTGCAACGACAGAATGCAATGTGCATGGCAAAAAGACATGGTGGAGTGCGCAGGGGAAAGAGAAGGGGAGAGAGAAACACAACATTAGTCAGTGAGCCGAGCCGAGGTCGGGGGGTGAGGGATGACACATTAGGAAAGACTCTGATATTTAGGGGTGTGCTAGTGTGTATGGGCAAGCGTTAGACAACATAAGCTGGCAGAGTGTTGGTGCAGAAGCTCAGTGGGAGAGAGGAGGGCGTTTTCACACCAGGCTGTGGAGTCCACCAATCGGTCTCGATTCGGTTTCTTTAGAGGCCGTGAAAGCGGTTCTCAATGAGAGCCCGTTCACACCAAGGATGATAACTATAAAGATAACGCTAAAGATATTGTTCTCAATATTTAAGAATAGCAGAGTCCACACCACAGCTATAACGATAAAGGCACAGAGAAACAATATCGTTGGAATCACTTTCAAAACGATTTTTTTCACAGCTGATGAATGATAAAAACATTGGCACCCAATCAGAATCAATCCTGATCTCACGAGCTGGAGAATTTAAAGCGGCAGACGAGTGTGCGCTTAGAATAAACACACAATATCGTCTGCTGGTGTGGATGCTAATATCATTATCGTTCTTGGTGTGAACGGCCTTTAAGAGTGTCTGAGGTACGGCTCACGGTTGGTTTAAAAACAATCTGGACTTATTTTGGTATAGAAATATTATCGGCACCGATAGCGACATACAGCGCAGTTGTGCTACCGGCATCCCGAGATTGAATCCCGACTCGAGGATCTTCCTCGATCCCAATCCCTATCTCTCTCCCACTTCACTTCCTAGTAGTTCTGATCTGTCCTGTCATAATAAAGCCAAAAATGGCATATTATATTATATATGGGTACGGAAAGTAAATTTTTCGACCTTTGATATATCGGTTTACAGATTATTTTTCGATATTTAAGCATTTTTTCCTCATTATGTACACACAGCACCCCATATGACAGAAAAAACAGTTTTGACATTTTTGCAGATTTATTAAAACTGAAATATCACATGGCTCCTAAGTATTCAGACACTTTGCTCATGTAACTTTATACAAGATTCACCCTTTTGTTTAAACAGCCATGAGCTTTTTGGGAAAATTATATTAACAGTTTTACTATAGAACCTGGATTGGGGATTTGCCATTCCTCCTTGCAGATCCTCTCCAGTTCTGTCAGGTTGGATGGTAAACGTTGGTGGACAGCCAGGTCTCTATCAGAATGCTCAATTGGGTTTATTAGTCAGGGCTCTGGATGGGCCATTCAAGAACAGTCATCGCAGTTTGAGCCACTCCTTCTTTATTTTAGCTGTGTAAATAGATAAACCTTCGGCCCAGCTGAGGTCTGAGCACTCTGGAGAAGTTTTCGTCCATAATCTGACAAAAACATTTTTAATTCTGATGCAACCAGTTAAGAAATGTCTCATCAGCATAAAATCACAATGTTTGGACAGGTGTTTGTTATAGCTTATTTCAATATTCCAGAGAATATTCTTCAGTGTTATTCTTCACTCTTTAGTCTATTGAACAGCGCTCTTTAAACGTCTTCCATTTAAGGATTATGGAGGCCACTGTAGTTTAGGAAAATGCAGCAGAATTTTTTTGTAACCTTGGCCAGATCTGTGCCTTGCCACAATTCTGTCTCTGAGCTCTCAGGCAGTTCCTGACCTCATATTCTCATTTCTCTGACATTTGAGCTGTAAGGTCTTATATTAGACATTGTTTTGCTTCAAGTCCAATGTTAATATCAGTGTTGCTCAAGGATGATCAGAGAAATGGACAGCTGAGTTAAATTTTTCACAGCAAAGGGTCTGAAACTTAAGACCATGTGATTTTCAGTTTGTTCTTTTTGAAGATAAATCTACATGAAAATGTTAATTTTGTTTTTCTGTATATGGGGTGTTGTTAAGATGACTGAAAAAAAAAAACCAAACTTAGCAAATGGCTCTGTTATTTATTTACTTTATAACAAAGAGTGAATAAATTAAGGGGGTTCTGAATATCATTATCGGGTAAACTGTACAAATAATATATAAAAAATATATATCACTATTATATATATATTCTTCTGTAACATTAGTTAATAAACTATAAGCTAACTAATGTTTAATATAATAAGTAATATTAATATTTTTATTAATGTACAAATTATGGTTCAGTACTGTTTTCGTTCAGTATCCATTGTAAAAACTATCGGTTGATTAATCGGTATCGGCCAGTGTGGTCCAAGATATCATTATCGGTAAAATCCACAATCGGTCAACCTCTAAATGTGATTATCTTTTTATTCTTTAGCCCCTTTCGCGCTGCTTTAGTTCCAGAACTAAAAGTACAGTACTAAAGTACTGGGACGATTTTGCGCGAACTATTTCCCAGTACCATTTAAAGGGTTGCATTCGCACCGACAGTGGTACTAGGAATGACGTATAGCCGGTCGAAATGATAATATACAAACGTTTTCAGAGGAGTATAAAGACCTTACTTAATGAACTGTTATGTTTTTATTATTAGCTCAATGAGCTTTACTTTACCGCGGGTCACATTCGCCATCATGTTTATACAGTAGTAATAAGCGCGTAACTATGTTGTTCTTCTTAGCCCTGTATAACACCGTAGCTTCTCTAAAGGGAGGGTGAGCGGAGGACTGAGCAGTTGGTTGCAATTCGCTCAACCGCTAGATGCTAAAAACTACACACTGCACCTTTAAGGGTGCATACGCACCTGGACAGTGGGTACAGCCAACATTGACGTAAGCCGGGGTCGACAGCAACGTCAGGGTTCGGTGCGCTCGGCGTTCAACAATCAGCCGTGGAACAATGTTCCAGGAGGATGCCGGAGCCTCGAACCCACAACCTCGGGTTACAAGTCCTATGCTCTATCCATTAGAGCCACGACTGCCCCCAGTTTACACAGTGTTTTAAATCATGGCGGGTGAGGGCGTTTTCGAACGCGTTTAGCCAATCAGCTTACTTACCTATGTTTCTATGGAACTGTTTTAGACCCTACTCTGAAGTAGGAGCTAATTTAGTTCCTCCAAACGGAGTTCCGGGAACTAAAACCGTTCTTAGTTCCCGCGGAGCGAACACGCCAAAAAGTGGGTAGTTCCATAATTAGTTCGGTTACTATGAAAAGGTTCCTGCGGTGCGAAAGGGCCTATTGTCTCACGTGCTTTACATCTATGGCAGAAGCTACACAGGTGAACAAACCGCTGGTGGAGAGAAAGTGAACTCAGGTTCAGACCCAGTGTGAAGACGCCCTGAGAGAAACACAGAGGCATCTGTCTGGATTGCAATGTCCTAAATGAGAGTAACTCAATCAGCTCTTCAGTGGGCTGGACCTACATCATATCTAACGAACAGGCCGGTGACGAGCAGAGGGGTGAAATGTCAGTCGCCACGGAAACAGCCAATAACGGGCTAAATAACACTGTTATGGTCACAAAGCTGATTTGTTACTGTTATTGTCTCAAAGCGCTAAAATCCTCCATTGGTTTGCGTGTGGGGCGTCTATGAAAGACTCTCTTCATGTGAGAGCTGTAGGTTACGGCAGGAATGCCAGTGCTCCTTCAGGGCTCACGGACGCCATGAATACAGGCCTTTGACGGACAGAGAAAGGTCAAGTCTGGGTGGCAGACCGACTCGAGGCGTACGGGTCAGCTGGGGATGGAGGTTTCTCCGGGTATTGTTCAGGAACTGGACAGTGTGAGCCGTGTATGTGTGTGTCTCCAAAGAGAGGAAGATCTCAGTGTATTACAAGACATTTAGGCAGCGTGATTCTAGGGTTGGCTTGAGTTATCATTTCAACAAACCAAACCAAAATCAATAACAAAAAAATGGGGGAAAGATGAAACACCAAAATAAGTATTTTCATTAAACACACTCAGAGAGAAACTCAGTTTTGCAGTATGAGTGGGAAGGTATCTGTATGTTTAACATCTGAGCAGGGGTAATAGCTAGTTATTGTTCCAGAGCACTTCCTATAGAGCTGAGGACTGTGATGAAGAGGGTCTTTCTCACCTTAGAGTCAGAGTTGAGCTCCAGAGACGGGCCGTTCTCTCCAGCGCCAGCAGCTTGACTGTAATCACTCACGTTCACCACAGGAGCTGCCGCACACACACACACACACACACACACACACACACACACACACAGTTAACCAGTAGTCCTCATGTTCATATCTGCAAACAGTGCTGTCTGAAACCACTTAGCAAATCTGAGACTTTTTGTTTTCATTTAAAGTGAAAAGTTGTGGGATTTTAAAATGTAGGTTTGCACTATTTCCAGGTGACTAAACACATTTAAGTAAATAAGACATTTTCAAATTCATGTTTATTTTCCAATTCAACATTTCTCTCAAACTGTTATGTCGGTCAATTCTTAAGGATTTTTATTGACAAATGTTGAATTCAACTAGAAATGAATCTACAGCAGAAACGGTGATCTCAGACGCCACTGTATGGCTAAACATGTATATTATTCATTAAATGTCTGGATTTAAAAAAAATCATAATGTTTATTAAAAATCGATTCATAAACACCTCAGCTAGAACAGGATGGCATACGTTTTGTACTGAAAATAATAAATAATTCTAACTGATGCTAGCAAGACCATCACAAATCTACTCTCTTCTGCTCAAATTCAAGCCCTATTTACACATGAACCGTTTCTCACGAGGACGTCTATATAAATACATCAGCGTGGCAATCAGTGATAAAACTCAGATATCAATTCATTTATGGTAGAGGAGCAAGTTTTGTGATCATATGAACCCGAGAAAATGCTGCTCACATCAATCACATGACTGTTATCTGTAAACAAAACATCTGTTACTGCTTAGACAATTAACTTTTTTTTTATTATTCATCAAAGAATCCTGAAAAAAGTATCACAGGACCCCAAAAAATATTTAGTTTCAACACTGATAATAAATCAGCATATTATTATGATTTCTGAAGATCATGTAACACTGAAGACTGGAGTAATGATGCTGAAAATACAGCTTTGATCACAGAAATAAATTATATTTTTAAGTATATTAATAACATAAAAGACGTTATTAGAAATTTCAATAATATCTCACAATATTACAGTTTTTTCTGTATTTTGTGATCAAATAAATACAGCCTTGATGGGCATAAGAGACTCAATTAAAAAACATCTTACAGATCCAAAACTTTTGAATGGCAGTGTACTAAAAAAATCAAGCCAGTATTTGATTCTAAACACAGCCCAAACCTCAGCTGGGACTCTAAAGCCCCCGAGGTCAAATGACATTTACATCCAAAGACCTCACACACACACACACACAACACACACACACACACCACACACACACACACACCACAACACACACACACACACACACACACACACACACACACACACACACACACACACACACACACACACACACACACACACACAATCTGGATATGGTTTATGTAAGCATTCTTATGGGATTGTGTTCTAGTAAACCAGAGTAGCACTAGTCCATTCTTCTGAATATAGAATACTAGCACTCAAACATGCACTATAACCCGTGAGATTCACAGCAGCACCGCTCTGCATTAGGAGCCTGTGAATACTGGATCAGACGGAAGGAGAAAGAGGAAAATGTGAGCGCTCTTCTCGCTCGGCATCGGCATGACCTGCTTTGAGCGGTGTGAAAGTAGGCTAATGTAGCCTGCGCTGCTGGGATGTCCGTTTCATCATGTCACACTTTGACAGCTCTGAATAGCCGCAGAACTGGGCCACACGCAGTTTCCCATGCATCCACCAGGGGGCAACCTCAACATTACTAAAACACCAGAGCAGTGACTGGATTTCCAGCAGGAAGAAAAACGGGGTCAGGTCATTTTAATGGAGAGGAGCTGGGAAAGCAGAATCTCCGAAGCTCTCATCAGCGTTCTGTGCATGAATGAGTTTACGTCCCGGCACACAGGGATGATGTGTTTTGTGTTATGATGGATTACTGAGCGTCCGTCATACGATGCTGATGTGTGCTCACAGTAGCAAGAGATTCAGTACTGAGAGAAGAATAATTCAGCCTGAGAGCGCTAAACGAGGTGAATGCTGACCACGTGCTAACCAGTAAAAAATGAAAGGGCTAGATGCGCCAATACATAACCCCGAAAACAAAACAGAGATTCTCCAGCATCACACCACACAAAAATAAACCCTCCTGTTCACTGCTGGAAAGACTCGGGGCAAAAGAGACACACAGCTGATATTGACCATAGCTGAAGCTATCTTTAGCCTGATCGCTCATAATGTTGACCAAATCACTGCTTAATAAAGGAATGCTTTGAGTGCTCAACATTGATGCTGCGTGACGCTCATCAGCAGAAAATAACTCACTCTTCCCCTTAAGACGCCCCCTTAATATGTGTCATCATCGTCTGCTCTGAACAACTACATCTGTTCATCAATCACAAGATCATACTGCTGCTGGAGAACGATGTTGAGTATGGCCGTCAAACTCGGACATTGTTCTGTCGGAGGAAAAAATAAATAAAGATCCGAGCATTAGAAACGCATGGCTGAAGTTGATTTCTAATGACGTGCATGAGCGACTTTAAGATTACGTTTTCATTTGTTGTTCATATTTCACAATTCTAAGCACGCGGGTGGTTTTTCACAATATCTTTATTGAAAGATACAGCAGTGCCAAACATGTTGTCCTCAGAGAAAATACAGCTCAGCGCATTTATTTAGTATTTTACAGTGTGTTCGTAATAAACGTCAAACCAGCGGTTAACGCTATTAAAACACCAAACAACCAAAACAAATGTTTAACCTTTGGCAAATGAATGAGACACAATGTGATTTCTCAAACCTACTTAAGCGGCAGAATCTAGTAATAACAGTACTTCA
>CM049794.1:25722763-25726299 GCA_027422405.1 Ptychobarbus kaznakovi
ATCAAAAGTTAGCCTGCTTTTTTTATATATATAGCTTATAATAAGCAGGCTACTTTTTAAAACAATTACTTGTTTTTGAGTTGTTTACAGACAATAGTTATGTGTTTTTCTTTTTTCCTCAGCAATATTGCCGTTTGATTATTACTGATGAGGTCATATACAGCGGCAGCATCCACACTCACAGATCGATGTCGATATATCGGATGTTTTGTCCTGCTCTGAAAACATAACTGACAGTGTGTACATCAATTTCGTATAATAGTATTCGGAAATGCAAGCGATCTTCAGGACGAACAAACGAAGCGCACGTGAAAGTCTGTCAGTATGTGAGTTTCGTGCATCTAATAGTACTGCATCCAAACGGTATAAATGAAAGCACATCTAAAGTAAACACAGCGGGGGGGGGAAGCACACGCTGTCAAGCAGTGCACGTGTCACAGGGCAAATACCTGTGCAGTGAAGCCTGCCGCGTTTGTCTCAAGCGGGGAAAAAACAAGCTCAGAATCAATTCTGAATCGTTGAAGAGAGAATCGAGAATCTATGACCATTGCTTTCAAACTCCTGTATATGCGTTTTACTTTTTACAACTACATTGACCATTGTAGCCAATTACAGCCATTTCTGTCGAGCGCCAATCAGATGTTTCAGTCGGTCTGGAGGCAAACACTAGAGGCTTTCGTTTAGCATGTCTCAACTAACAACATAAACGCATAGTAAACAAGATACTCACTGATTATAATGAAGTGATTTTAAAGGGAACGCTCCTTTCTCGCTTGGTCTTATTTTTCATGCCACTAGCTACTCACTGCAAAGGACTGGCAACTGGATTTAAACGTGAGATTCAACCCAAAAACATTTTGGCCTAACAACCACAACTTTTTGGTAAGGAAGATTGCACTTTGTATAATTGTTCATATTGTTGCAGTGGTACCTTTAGTTCAAAATGATTTTAAATGTTTATTTTTAGTTTGGTTATTCCGTCAAATAAAACAGTAAGAGATTACTACAGTATATCTTGTAAAAAAAAAAATATATATATATAACAAAACAAATTAACTGCTTATTATAACTGTTGTCTCCAGATGAGGGACAAAAAAATCCCCCCAAAAAACACTTTTTAAAAGGAATTATATATCATCATGTCTTAATAAACATAGAGGGGATACATTTTTAGCTGTATTGCCCAGCCCATATTTCCAATTCAAATTAAATGGCACATGTCAAGACAAAGTGGATTTGACATGAACGTTGTTCTGATCAGCCAGACACCACCACACTGACTCGACCGATGAATGGGGATGTCATACAGAGCCGTCTCATTTAGTAACGAGACCTAGTGTTACTGTGACACACAGACAGAGCAAATGAGGTGCGGTACCTCCATCAAGACTGCGAGAGATGCGTTTGCTGGAGGTGCGCTGGAAGCAGGGCGCGGGCCGGTCGATGAGGGAGCTGGCCTGTCGCGTCTGCGTCTGCGTTCGGCCGCTGAAGCGGAACTTGGAGCCCAGAGTCAGGAACTTGGTCTTGGTGGGCTGTTCGGGAGAAACCAGCCTGTGAACAGAGACAGACATCAGCGCTCAGAGGACACATACTACATGTGCTCGGATGTCCATTATGTCTTTCTTTCCAAATCATCAAGTCGTGACCTATCACTGACGACAGATGTGACAGAAAAGACAACCGACAGCAGGTGAAAGGGGTTTTATTGCAACAAAAAAGATATAATAGATAATAGATATAATTAATATATAATAGATATATTAGTATTATTTTTCATTCGTAGTGTTGGTCTTGTAATGTGGGCCTGATAGATTCAGTACAGTACATGTACGGTAATAATAAAAGTACTGCATAATGTAAGGTAACTACGTTTAGGTTTACGGGTAGGTTCACACCTAGTTAATACTTATAATAAGTACTGTATATAGTATGTACATGCAGATCAGGAATAAAATAAAGAGCTATTGATAATGTTGATTGAGATCGCTGAATCATTATGTCAATGAATTGCATTCAGTTACATGCAAAGCAATCCGTGACAAATGTTTACATTGGCAAACGTGACAAAGTAAAGGAATCTGTAATGACCGGCAATTCTGTTCGTTAAAACTGGTATCATATCATATTTTGATGAACAAATATCTTTCAGTCGATGCTGTTTTCTGCTGATGCGTGAACAAAGCTTCACTAAACATTGTGTAGCACATCTGCCAGCCAATAATCACAAGAAGCTTTGTGCTCTGATATAAAAAGATGAAGGCTGAGATTCAAATTATGTTAATTTTATAACTAAGTTCACTCAATGTTGATGCACTCTTATGTGTCGTGACAGATTACTGTATCTGCATCAGTTCAAGCTGCACGTGAATCGATTATCTCTTCCTCTTTACTACTAGTTACAGCACCAAATAAACATGGATGAACATCAGAAACAGAACATCTTACTGAAATCAATCAAGGCTCGTGTAATCAGTGTTTCAAGCATGCAAAAAAGATAGTAGTAAAACAGCTTGAGAGCAATTTAAGACATTCAACGACCATAAACTTGAAAATCAGCTAGAAAACAAATACGTATTTAATGTGTGTTTGAATAAATCTGTCATGAAAACATGTTATTAGAAGTTACAACCAGTGTTTAAATGTTTTATTTCACAAAAAAAATTGGAGAAGAAACATAATTATATCATTAAGAAGTCAATATAAAAACTGGCTAATGTTTAATTTAAATGTTTGGTTTTTGGCAAAATTAAAACTTTAACTGGATTCAGATTTAAAAAAAGAATATAAAATATGACAGTACATAAAAGAGAGCAGCTTATTGTGAGCAGCAGTGCATCTGAAGTCACGTGAGGTTAGTGTGTCACGCAGCTCTCTGGACACACACACACCTCCACGCGTGTGCGCTTCACATAGTGCACTGACCGCACACATGACATAAGAGAAAAAGACAACCTGGTTATGTCCAGCCACCTTCACGGTCCCACACACACACACACAAACACACCTCCACGCGTGTGCGCTTCACATAGTACACTGACCGCACACATGACATAAGAGAAAAAGACAACCTGGTTATGTCCAGCCACCTTCACGCTCCCACACACACACACACACACACACACACACACACACACCTCCACGCGTGTGCGCTTCACATAGTACACTGACCGCACACATGACATAAGAGAAAAAGACAACCTGGTTATGTCCAGCCACCTTCATGCTCCCACACACACACACACCACACCAAACACACCTCCAGCATGTTCGCTCACATAGTCACATTCTGACCCCACACATGACATAAGCGAAAAAGAACAACACTGTTATGTCCAGCCACCTTCACGCTCTCCACACACACACACACACCCACAACGTACCAAATGCAAAACACACACACTTACATCTGCGTGTGCGCTATCACAAAGTACACTGACCGAACACATGACATAAGGAAAAGAAACAACCTGGTTATGTACACCACCTTATGCTCCCACACACGCACACACACACACCTCCACCCAGTGGTGTAGTCC